>VZRZ01002645.1:248847-312699 GCA_013398175.1 Climacteris rufus
CTGACCCGCTTCTTTCTTGCTTCCCCGCCCTCTCTCCGGTCCTCTCTCCCCCCCAAAAAACCCTTTTCCTTCCTCCCTTCCGCCCGCCCATCGCTGACATCCTCCTCCGGCCGCCTCCCCGCCCCGGGCTGCGCGGCCCCCGCCGCCCCAGCGAGCGCTGCGCACATCGCCCGAGCTGCAGCACCGAGCGGTGAGCGGGGGGAGCCGCCCGGGCCGGGACCCGGGGGTGTGCGTTTGGTGCGTGTGTTTGGGTGTGGGTGCGTGGGGTGTTTAATTCTTCTCCCTTTTTATCTGCCGCTGCGCAAACAACAAAAGGCTGCGCGGGCCGCCCGGTCCCCCCGCAGCGCCGCCGCTGACAGCCGACCCCGTCCTTCCCTGCGCCCGGGGCGGGGTGGCTTTGGGGGAGGCTGGTTTGGGGTGTTTGTCAGTTGCGCTCGGCGCTCGGCTGCGGGCACGGGGCTGTCCCCCGGGATGGGGATCGGCTCGGCTTTGTCCCCGCTTCCTCTCCCGGCTCCCCTCGGTGCTGCGGCGGGCGCCGCCCTGGGAGGGAGCGGGCAGAGCGGGCTGAGGAGGCGCCGGCCTGCGGCTCCGGGCGTGCGGCGCTTTGTCTGCGCTCCCCTCGGCTTTGGGGCTGTGCTGCTGCCGGCTCGGCATTGGTGAGAGGCGAGGCGAGGACAGGTCTTCCTTGGGCTTTGTACATAGTGACCGGATTTGTACATTGTAGGTCACCTGCCGCACTGTGGTCAGAGGCGATTCATAGACTTAGGTCTTGGCCGGATTTCTACACCTCCAAAATAAGGAAAACGTTGGTTAAGAACACGTTATTCTAGCAAAAATACATAACTGATTTAATTGATAACCGTATCTTTACGGTAGAGATTAATTAGGAAGACGCTTTAAAACCTTACTCATTTTACCTTCATCTTTCTAATGTTTTTGGGTAGTGAGATGCCAGATTTGTAGATCTGCATAGCAGTTGTATGTAATCAGAAGAAGGAACTTCTTGACACCTTATTGAATTCTGTGTTGTAAGCATATTTTAATGACAAAGGTGGCATGACCTAGTGTAATGCTATCACCTGGCTTTTTGAAGGCTGCTAAACCAATGATGGTGCTCTTACTCTGTTTCTTTTTTGTTTTTCTTTCCCCCCAATAGTGATTTCCATTAGTGGATATGATGTAAATGTAGTATCAGTACTCAAAATACTGGTCATGTCAGAATACAGAATCAGAATATAAATTCAGCTAGCAAAAAGTGAAAGTCTGTTGTTATAGTTTGCCTTGAACAGCAAAACTGTGAGCCAGTGTCATTCATACAAAATGCTTTCATGTTTACACGTAAAAATACAAAAACCTAAAACAGTTAACATTCATTTTCTGGTGGCTTTGTGATTGGCAGAAGGTTTAGCAACAATTAGTCTGCACAGTAATTGTCTCTTTCACTTCCACTTTTGTATTTGCTCATCACTTAAATAGGAAACTTACGTGCAGAGGGTGTCCAGTGGAAGCTAAAAAGGAACCTTCGAGATTTCAGACTGCTTAGCATTTTAATTTTGAAAAAAGGCCCAACAGAACTGAAAGCAACACCTTTTTGAATGCACAGTTGATTTAAAACTCTTTTGGAAAATAGCTTTATTTTAATTGAGTATGAATTCCAAAGCTTCAGCAAAACATGATAGAGGATGTTGTAACCCTGGGATTACAGATACAATTGAAAGTTACACATTCAGCATTTACTGGCAGCAGAGAGAAAGCTGATCCATCTGGTGAGTCTGAGCAGAAGACCTTGCAAGTCACTTGCACAATTATTTTTGTGGCCACATGGATTAGGAGGACCTTTTTCCATGAAATTACAACAGCAGTGGGGAACTCTGGCAGCTCCATTTAGATCAGCATTTCACATAATGCAAGAAGCGTGTGGGTAAATGCAGGGAGTTTAAATTGTCTGTTCCTGAAGCTGCAGTATCACTTCTGCAGCATGTTGCAGTTAAAGTTTGGCAGCCTTCATGTTTCTGAAGGATGATGATGGAGCTGGACAGTTCCAGTAATCAGAAATTCTAACAGCACTTCAGCCTTAGTTTCCCTTCACTTACTTCCATATATAATTAAAAAAGAGGATGAAATTACCTTCCAAAGGTCCTGTGAAATAGCCTCATTAATTGTTTTTCAGATTCTTAAGATATGCTCAATAGTGCCTTATTAATGGGAATGGATTTTTTAAAAGGTCTGTGTTTGACGAAACAGGAATCGTGTACATAATTTGTAATTAAATATGCTGGAGTCCCAAGCACAATCTGAATGTTTTTTACATAGAACAAAATACACTGTACAGGTATATAAGGCATATAAGAACAGTTGGTACGTCCTGTGTTTTTGAAGAACCTGCCATGTTAATGTCAGAAACCCGTCACTCTTGTGCTGCTCATACAGTGCACGTCTTTATTTTTTTGTCTGTACACACATACCTAGGTATGTCTCTTACTTCTTTGGGGAAATATTGTAGCCTCATATTCAGTTCTGAGTCCGTTTGTTGCAGCTTCTATTTCTCTTGAAATACAGGCTTGTGCAGTTACTCTTGCATCTCTTCCTTTGACTTCTCTGGCAGAAGTGCAAGTGCATTTACTCTGGGGTTAATAGTATCTCTGGATGCATAGCTCATGATTATTTTAAAACTCAATTCAGTGTGCAGTTATTTGTAAAGTTTTTTATAAGAAGTGAAACATGCAGAAATTGGGGCACATTCAGAAATACGCAAAGTATGCTTCTGTATTTAATGCTGAAGAGCAGAGTAGCACATTGTGATGGGGACAAGCATGCTAGGTCTAGTTAAATAAACATCCTTTGTAGTCAGTGTGCCTCCAGAGTGTTGTTCAGTATGACCCAACTGTTACAAAAATGGACCAATTCCATCATCATTGTAATAAAGTGAGTAGTCACAGGCTTTTCTCTTAATTCAGCCTTCATAATTGCTTCATGTTTCCAAGTATTTCTGATTGTTCTGCAAGTACATGGTATGTACCTTGACCTAAGGTTAGAAAAACATTTCATTTCAATGTTAACTCTAATTTTCCTTCAAGCAAAAGCATGACAAACATATTGTCTAATGAATAGTTGTGGTGGCCAACTATCAGTCAGACACCTTGTTCACCATAAAAACAATCCTCTCTGACTTCAAAATAGAACTGATTGTAGTGGTTATCCTGAGTCACAGTCAGTTTCAGGTGTTTTTGAGGTACTAAGATCTTCCCAGTATTTTATTTACTGAAATGTTTTCCTTTCTGAAAGCAGGATGTAGAAGAAAGTGTGGTTTCTTTGAAAAATGAGTTAATAAATGCCTGACCAGAGAAAGGTGCACTTTTTCTGACTTAGATTTGCTGAGATGATTTTGTTGCCGTCATCTTATGGGATTTAAATAGGGCACTTTGTTAGGAGGATCAGAGCCAGAATCACAGATGCTTTCAGTGATACAGGGATTATTTCCATAAGGTTTTATGTGAGGTGTTCTATAGTCATCAGGCATGAGATGACTATACTTGGGGCTTTTTTCTGCTAGACAATTGATACACTTAATAATAACAGGCCATACTGAAAGGGCAGGCATGAGGACTGAGGGTGTGTGTGTGCTTCTAGTACTCAAAATATATCTGGAATGGGAACAAAGGATGAACACTAAAGCACAGTTAATATTAGATATGCTAATTTGTATAATGTGTAAAGACAATCTCTGATAGTTGACAGTTTCTTCAGATTCAGTCAGCTAAGAAAACAGATGCAAGTAGTAGTATCTGTGTGTTGATTTAATCATTGTTTCTTTGAATCCAGCTTATCTTCCAGGGACTCTGCTGTTTAACTGCAATCAGAAATAGTCTTTACTCTGGAAGCTGTGTCTTGACATGTATGCAGAATTAAAATGAATTTTTGTCAAATGATTATTGTTGGTCATGTTTCTTGCTCAAAATGAGGAAGCATAGGATCATGCCATCTTGTATTTCCAGTATGCTTTCCCTGTGTTGTCTACTTAAATAGGCATATTTTGTATATGGTATCAAGTCTTGCTTACAGGTAAAAGCAATAAAATATCTCCTATGGGTAGACTTAAAAGTGACCAGTTTCATATTTTGATTCTTTTGTAAATATCTGCCATAAAACCCATTCATTATGTTTAGATTTTGTTTCTGGGATTATGTCAGAACTATAGCTGATTTTGTTAGATTTTAAAGTGAGTAGAGCAAAGGATGTAACCAATCTAGTGGGTAATACTGGCTTCCTTACATATCTGTGGTGGATAATTATACTCCACTTAGTATATGATGTACCCCAGCAAACCATTTGAAAAGTTAACATTGCAATTATTAACGTTCAGAAGTGGCATAAAACAACTTTTCAATACTACTTTAAAAGTTGTATGTGCAGTTTAGTTTTTTTAAAGGACAATACATAAATTTTCCAGAATTACCAGGTAGCTGATTATCTTCATTCCTATCTGTGTTTGTATGTAATAGTTAATTGTTAACAAAAATTAAGATTACTGGCAGTGTGCTATGATTTGAGCGTGTGTGCCATCCCACAGTGCAGAGGGTGGTGGTTTTAAGCTTTGTAAGGGATTGCAATAACTGCATTCCTGCACTCAACTGTTGAGTTTGCTCCTTCCAGCTGACAGTAGTTGAATGATTTGCAAACTGTGTCCCTAATACAGATTAGGGACTGTCAGGGGAGGAGCAGGGCCTGTGTTGGTATGGTTCTGCTGCTTTATTTTTTTTTCTGAACAGAATATTGTTTTAAGATTAAGTGCTTTTATGGATGTTCCTTTATCAAACAATGTCAGCCTGAATAGTGTGGGAAAGTCACAGTCCTGCCTTCCTCTTCTGGCTTGAGCAGCTTCCATTTCAGAGAGGCTGCTGTTACTCTCCTGTCCTCTCCACAAGTGGATTTAGTATACCTCCACCTTTAATGTTTCATTTGTTCGTGTGCTTAAACTGGATATTCCACCCTGTTTCCCCCCAGTTCCCAATAATATTTAGTGTGTGTTTAGAGGGAGAAGGGTTTGTTCATTAAAGGACTGGAATTCATCTCTCCCACACAGTGTAAAGGGTGGCAATGTGTAGTCAGGTTAATGCAACTAGTGGGATGGTATTTTGTGAGGATATAGGGGAGGTTATAGGTTTGAGCTAGGTGAGGCACTGCAGCCTCCTAAAATCTTTCTGCTGACAGAATAGGAATATGTAATTGATCTCTAAGGATACAGTTGAACTGTTGCTCCGTCTCAGTACTGGTTTATGTAGTTCCATATGGTTTATGTAGTTGGTTTATGTAGTTCCTGCTGCTTGTTCAGTTGTTGTCCTCCTCCTATCAACATAGCTCAGTCTATAGCAGCCTGGGGAAATGAGTGTGTTTGGTTGTTTTATGGCCTGGACCTTTTCCTTTTCTGTCCCCTCACCTCTGATGGAAAAACAATCCAGTAAAAGGCACATATCTTTATTTTTATGCATTATGGACAGGGGTGGGAGTGAAATGTATGGCTGGATGAGGAGCATTGCCAGGTTATCATCTCTGGCCATAGCCTTGGTGAGTGAATGAATGCTCATGGTCTGGTGTTTGCAGGAAGCCAGACCAGATGATTCAGTGGCCATTTCTGTCTCTGAATTCCTCTGTACATAGAAGGTAATAATGTGTGGAATATACAGGAATGTACTATTTTTTATATTTACAGTTCCCCTGGATGTAGTAGCCCAATTGCATTCAGTATAATGAATATTACTGTATTGAAACATGAAGGGGTGTAGAAGTCATGACAATGTTTGGCAGTGTGCTATCTTACATGATAGTGACCTAGAGGTCTTACTAGAGGTGTGAATGAATGAATCCTCAGAAAGATATGTTAATTTTGAGGAATATGCATATTGGGAAGATTTGGTATGCAAACCTGTGGTAAGGCAGAACTGTGTTTAACAGAGAGGATGTAATAAAACAGCTTCATAACATTGTGGTCTGGGAGCATTCTGGGAAGCAGGATGCTGGTCCTTGGTTGGCATTCCCAAGGACTTAACAAATCGTGCAGAGATGGTATGTAATGTTTTCTTATAGCATTGACAGGTGTCATAGCAGATGTCCTAATTTTTGAAGAATTTGTTATCCATTCTATATCTTTTGAAAAGACAAGAAGCACCACTTTTTCTCAGAGTCACAGTAATTTGCTGTTAACTTAAATACATCTTCTTTCATTCATTTCTTCTTTCATTGTTTAGAAAAGAGATAAAGGCAGATTAATGAATCAATTACTTTGCTTTTAAATATTGTTTTATTCAGTTAGTATCGATTTCTCTCACAGTACTTTTAAGTAAAAATTATATCCTGCACGTTGATTTTAGCACATAGTTAAAGTATTGCTGTTGTAATACATTATTTAACTAAAGAGAAATTTTACTGGGATTGGAATTTGTGCAGAATGCAGGTGCAGAGCACGTTTTTGAAAGCAGCAGTCAGTGGGGTTTGAATTACAGTGAGTGCTTGTACTTTGTGTGGCCATTGAATCTTGATCCACACCCATTTGTTACCATAACAAATGGTAACTGAAAGCCTGAAAATATGCTTGCTGACTTATTTTTTTTGCTTTTCCTTTCTTGTCTTGCAGCCTGTAGTCTGGCTGCACATGGAGCAATCCTTGCAAGCGCATGATAAGGTGCTTTTAATGGCACAGTTCTTTTAGGGAGCCACTGCTCTGCTATCCTTGGCAGGGGGATGCTTTCAAAACAGATTTATCCAAGCGAGATGGTTTAAAAAATAAAACTCAAATGAAAGTTTTAACTTCTGTGTTATTTTCCAGTTTGTGTGTGCTCTTGTTCTGTGTCAGTCCACCAAAAGAATGGTGTCCTGCAGCAGGGTGGTGGGAACTGTCACACGAGTGGTGTTGCCACAGCAAGTATTTCAGGAGTCCCAAAGGGACTAACTAAGATAAATCATGGATGTGAGATCCCTGGAGAGGGGGCTGGAACTATGGTTTGGTCCTCAGGTGTGAGTGCACAGGATGTTAAGGTGCCTTTGTGAAATGCTGGGTTTACAGCTGCTTTACAGCTCAGCACCTGACCCAGTAGAGTTCAGACCATCAGAGTAAACCCTCTCTGGAGGGCAGATTATGGAGTACTTAATAGGGAAATTATTTCCAACCTTACAGCTAAATCAGCTTTCTGCAGTAGTGCATAGGAAACAGTGAGTGATGCAAGGTTATTTTCTAGATGGTTGCATCATTTCCTATGCTTTCTATGAAATTAAATATGTAAGATATGAAAAAAAAATCAGTCTGATAACTGATGGTTGCAACTGAAAGTATTGATTTTGATGTAAAATTTTAATGAGTTAGCATTAAGTCTTTCTCAATATTAAGGATAATGCCTGAACAGTTCAATTGTGAAACTTTTTCTGCAGTGTTTTTGCAAGACTTAGGTTAGTGGGTTTGTATTTCTTTTTTTTTTAATTGAAAGGATAAGCAGGAGGAGAATATTTTCCCTAAAGCTTGAAAGTAGACTGCACAGTTTGTGCATCTTAATGTAAACTGTTATATAGCTTCAAAACCAGATGTAAGGATTTGTTAAACCTAGAGACTGCTGTGTGGTGAAACAATGTTAGTGGATGTTCCTTTTATCTCTGCAGAAGAAATTGCTTTTTTTCTTGTTTCGGTCCAAATAACCTTTCTCTTCAGTGTCCTCAAGCATGTAAGAGCAGTGTAGTCTGTACTCACAGTAAATTGTCAGCAGAGCTTCCCGTATAGGTCCAATGATATGAGGAAGGATGTGGCCTTCTCTGCCCTTCCTGAATGCATTTTTTAGATGTTTATGGGTATGCTATAAAAAGTCGATTTGGTTAAGATAATAGATCTGATGTTAGTAAGTGGAAGCTGATAGAGATTTTAATGCATTTTGGAAGTCGGAGTTAATAGGAACATTCCTGTGCTTTTACCTAAGTGCTATTTAGAGATTAGATAAATAGATAATACAAATGGATGCTTACTTTGATTAGTCAATAAAGTAGTTCTTGTCCAAAAATAGCAATGCAAAATGAAAGAACTAGAGTCAAGCTCAAAAATTGTTTTGTCTACACTACTTGTCGTGTTTTGAAGCTGGCCAAACGCCAGGCACCCACGAACAGCCGCTCCCCCCCTGCAGCTGGACAGAGGACAGAAAATTTACAGAGTTTGAGATAAGGACTGAGAGAAAGATTCTAATTAGCTACCATCCGAGGCAAAACAGGTTCAAACTTAAAGAGATTAAGTGAATTTATTGCTAACAAAATCAGAGGAGTAAACTGAGAAACAAAATAAGCCCTTAAAACACCTTCTTTCCCCTCCCCAGCCCCTCCCTCTTTCCCACTAACAGGAGCAGGGAGACAGGGGTGGGTTTTTTCTTTGGTCAGTTCATCCCTTGAGATGTTTTCCTTCCACTGCAGCTGCTTATGGGGGACCCCAGTGTCTTGTAAGCTCTGTGGCATGAATTCCCTTTTGCACAGCATTGCTATGTGAGTCCTCCCATCAGATAACACAGTTTATCTGATGCTGCCGATGCTGGGTCCCTGCTGAGGAGTACAGTCCTTCCAGAGACGGGTCTGACCCCAGGGTAAAGCTCTTTTATCAGTGATGACTCCCACCAGAACAGAGAGCAGAAGCTTCTTTAGCCATCGACCCCCCCAGAACGCCATCCCCTGGGCATCCACCGCTCCTGCTCCGGCGTGGACACCTTCCCCATGGCTGGGATGGATCTCTGTATCTCCTTTGGGGTGTTTGGGGAAACACTGCACCAACACAGTCCTTGCCACAGCCCATGAAGATGTCTTAGCTTTGGTGTTTGAAGCTTCTCCCCTTCTTCTCTGACCTTGAAGTCTCCATATTTGCTGTTTTCTCTTACACATTCTCACTCCTCTTTGCCTAGCTAAAACCACAGCTGCCCGTGCCTACTTTGTTTTGATTTCTTCTCAAATATGTTGTCACAGAGGTGTTGCCTCCATCTCTAATTGTCCCAGCCAAGGCCAGCAGCATGTCCATCTTCAGAGCCATCAGGGATTGGCTCTGCTGATGGCTGTGGAAGCTTAGAGCAACTTTACAGAGGAGTCATCTTTGTGGGCCCCCCCACTCCCAAAAAAACAGGCCCTGCCAAACCTGACAGCTTCAGGTTGCAAGACAGGTTGCTTTGAAAACACTTCTGATGTTGCTGTACCCCTCTATTCCAGTCTCAAAGACTCTCCTCAGCGAGAATCAGTCTTATCAAGAGTCATTGAAGACATGGTTGCACAAGCTGGCAAGTCCAGGAAGAGCCAAGTGCCATTTTCACTCAGAAATAAACAACAGATTCTTGGAATACTGAGGATAAAAACTGTGGAATTTGGTAGTGATGATGGATTTGTTACTCAGACTTTCTTGACAGTATTTATTTAAAAATGCAGTCAAATTCCCTTTCAATCCACTTAAAGTTGATAATTTATGAAGCATGTCTTTATAACTACAAAATATTAAACTACATTCTTTTTTAACGATGAGCCTTCATTTTTCCTGATAGATCTTTGATTCTTGTGACAAGCCTTTTTAATAACTACGGGTAATTACAACTAATTTTTAAGTGATTAGACCTCTGCCTTGTGATGCATTTAAGTAAGTTTATTCTGTCTTTATGTAACTACTCTTAATACAGTCATGATCATTTCATTAAAGTGATTCAGTGAGGTGGGCTTTATTGTCTTATGCTGAAGGGAAATCCCCTGTGTCCTAGACTGGTTGTGTCAGTGTTTTAGGGAAGGTAAAAAGCTCTGCTTTCTCAAAGTCCATTGGTGGCTGCTTGCAAGTGTTCATTAGTGCTCACAGAAACTAAGGAAGTGGTTGTTTTGGAGGAGACCAACAGATGCTGTTTGCTGTTGACACAGCAGTGGTAAAGAAAGGAGACAACTCCCTTGCTCCAAGGGATAGGAGACTTGGAGCTGTGCAGTCTGCCTTCAGAGATTCCATGGACATAACTAAAATTTTTAAAAATCAGTGTTAGATTTGGCCCAACAGTACCAAACAGCAGAAGAGGATTGTGTTCAGTTTTATTATTCTGGAAAAGAAGGAGGTTTAGATCTTGCTGCAGGTCTGAGGGTAGGTTGGCTGTTTCGGATTTTGAGTAAGGAAGTTATGTACCACCAGCGCTCGATTAACAAAGATTTAATAAGATGTACTTTCTTGAAAATATGGCTTCTTTGTAGCTCCTCTGGATTCCTGACTGGGTCTCCTGAACTGCCTTAGACACACACACATCTGTCAGATTACTTGTGTACTTGCTTCAGCTTTGACAAAGAGTAATCTTTGATGTGATAACAAATGCATAGAAGGATCTTAATATCTATCCAGGTTCCTTTGAAATCTGAGGTACTAGAAGGTCTTGGGAATGTATACAGGGAGTAAATTTTTCTCTTACATGCTTACGATACATGTAGACTGATGTAGGATCTCAACATATAATGCTTCTCAGAGAAGGAGCAGCTACAGTGATTTTAGGACACGTTGCTATTCTGTGTTTTAATCACTATATTTTTAGGCCTTCAGAAAGGTAAAATGTAGCTGGTGACTTATGCCATAAAGAGGATACTTCCCCTTGATTCCTTTTACACAAATAATTGGGGTGGGCATAGTAATGTGTAGGGGGTAGTCGTATCATCTGAGGGTCTCTGCTACAGTATGTGAGTAGGAAGAGCAAGCTGGGATTTGGCCTCCAGCATTATGGAATTCCAGATAGGTTTGAGTCTAAAAGAGATTTTGGAATTAGATTGGCAGGTCATCTGGATTGTCTGCAGTTAAAAGGACACAGATTTGCTGTATCATGATAATTAAAATGCTAGCTAGTAGCTACTGTTTATTCAGTGCAGTACGGCCGAGGGATTGACACCGTAATCTTTTCTTTAAGAGGAAGAATAATCTGCGTAGTTACAGAATGCTTTTATGTCCCTGAATACTTTTATACTGTATAAGGATTTTCTACTGAATTAACTATTTCAGCAGGAAGTAATAATTTTAATGAAAATAGTTTGCTTGCTACAAAAGACAGAAGGCGGAGGGCTGAAATTACTCTCAAGGCTTTTTTCTCAGTTGTCAGTATTTTGTCTGTTGAAATGTGCAAAAATATTTATTTCAAAATAGTGTTAAGCTTGTTACCGTTAAGAATCCAGATATGATTGCTAAGAAACAGTGTTCATTAGTGTTGAAGTAGCATGCTACAGAAGTCTAAATCAAAGGACTCTGCAGCAGAGCAAATCTTCAGAGCTTGTACTTTCTCAGCAGTGCAAATCATCTTAGCTTGTTCTTGCTCAAAGAGAATTGTCAGCATCACCCTTGCTAAGGGTTTTATAGGAGCTATTTTTGCTATCATCTCTTTTTTTAGCCAATATGGTTTGTTAGCCTGCATTTCTCCTTAATAATTTTTTTGTCTTCCAAAGAATCCGAAGATTTCCCCTGAAAGGTATGGTTTTTATTTCTTTTTTAATAGCAGGCCCCAATGTTAGAAGATTCCAAGATTTATCAAGGTAGATGTACAGTGGCTGTGCTCTTCAGCTAAACAAGTACATAATCCTCTTCACTCAAACATAGTTTATTGCAGTGCATGAGCTTATTGGTAGCCACTGATGTTTCCCGGAGCCCGACATGGTGTTTTTCAGAGATGGATGCTGCTGTGGTGCAGGGCTAGAACGTGAGGCCAGGCAGCCTCTTCCCACTGGTGCCATGTGGAGAGTAGGCTGCTCCTGGCAGTCATAAGAGAAAAGCAACAGCCTTGTTGGAAATGTGGAAATTTCTGCCAGTATTTAAGGTGTTTTTTGTGATTTACTCTTTTTAGTCAAGCTGTCCTTTGCTTATTGTTCATTTCTTCAGAAATCTGTGGGCTTACCTTTATAAATGTTAAAACTTTGCAAAGGTTGAGTGTTTGTCCAGTTTGCTTACCAACACAGACACATTGTGATATTAAGGCTGTAGGTCAAATTACAAATGTGCATTTTTCTTGGGATATGTGCCCTTGATATTAAAGGATTACAAATGTCCTTTTTTGTGGTATTTACCTTGCACACCTTCACTCCAAAACCAAGTGGTAGGGCAGATTTCTGCATTCCGGGTTAGCTTTGAGTTGAAGGCTGGCAGGAGGAGCACAGTAAGATTTTTTTTTTTTTAATTCCTGTGCTTACTAGCTGGATGTTGGTAGAAAAAGTGAGTCCCTCTGGAGAGGGGGAGTTTCTCTGTAGCTTCACATTGGTTGCTAGGTCATGTGCAACTCCATCCTCTTACCTGCTTGTGGTCAGTGATTCACAGCCTCTGGGATGTGCTGCTGATTGTCCTCACCCAGTTATTTTTAAGGTGGCCCGTGCACCTGGGTGCTCCGTGGTGGAGGTGCTTTCTGAGCTCACCTCTTTGGAAACCCGAGGCAGAGAGAAGTGCAGCAGGGTTCTGTTTATAGAACTGGGTCAGCCAGCGTGCCTTAAGTCTGACCTCCACCAGGACACTGCTTGCAGGTGCAGTTCCAGATTTTCTATTCTGTGCAGATTCAAATATAGATGATGGGAAGAGTGATGACTCGCTCTGGCAGTAAAGCTGCAGTCCTGAATATGTCAAGAGGAAAAAGCTACTTTGGTTCTTTTGGGAGTTTAGAGATCACGTAGTGGAATAAAATTCCTGAGTCTAAGGGATCATTTTAACTAAAAGGAAGGCAAATCAAACAAAAAGAGAAAGATTATAAATATTCCTTATGGGAATTGTGATAGCAGAAATAGCTTCACAGAGAGAAATTTAACATCTTAAATTTAAAAAAAAATACAGATAATCATTGTTCTTTGAGACTTGGAAATTGCTGACGCTAATAACAGCAGTACAGTGAAACCTAGAGTGTTTATCTGAATCTTTTTACAAATATCTTTGTAAGCGTATAAAAAGCAGCCGTGGGAGATTCATCCTTGCCATTTCTGCTGTCGCCGAGCTGCCTGGGGCAGGGGTGTGGCCAATGCGGTGTTCGACACTGTTCAGTCCCTCCGCACACTGTTCTTCATCTCCTGCCTTTGTTGGAGAGTTTCTTGTCGTGCTTGCAAGGCCTGGGATGTTTTGAGGGTTCTTGGAGAAGGCAGTTGTCCCCTTCATGAAGATGAGCAGTAAAAGCAGCTCGTGGTATTTGAAGATAGTGCGTTCCGGGATGTAATGAGACCTGGTCTCGCTCTGAGCAGGGAATTAATGACTTGTAATTTGCAGCTCATACAAAAGTGAAACAAGCACATGGCAGATGTAGGGTGCTGAGCCTTGCCATTTAATTAAAGAGTGAAATTAGGGCTAAAAGCCCTGAATAGACTGATTATTGTTAGGAAACAGTGAACTGATAGGTCCCTATTAGAGATACAAAAAGCTCAAATTAGTATAGCTTTCCACCATAACTTCGTGGAATTTGCAGTGCATGTAGGTGACATGGCCTGTAGATTTGAGCCAGTCTTGTAGCAGCTTTTGCTATTGGGAAGATGATTGACCCTTTTTTTACATGCAAACACATTATTCCTTTAATTCTCAGCTCTGCTGCCTGCCAGCTGTATAGTCAGAGAAAAAGTTTAGGGGGAATTTGGCTTGACAAAGCAGTTTAGACTTTGGGGTTTTAAAAAATTATTTATTTAAAATTGTATTTTGAAGCAATAATGATCAGGCACTGAACAATAATGATCAGATACATTAAAAATTTATCTTCCAAGCTTTTAGTACTTGAAACACATTAAATAATAAAAATATCAATAGAGAGTGGGAGTCCTAGGGGATTCATAACAAGGAAAAAATTGGAATGGTTTTATGTATTTGGTTTTAGGACCCATGCTAATCTTTAGTCAAGGAAAAAAAACATCCTATGGGTATTTTAGAATAAAATTCTTCCTTGATAAGCTTTCCTATGCAAACAGGGATTCATATGTTTGTATGTTTTGGCTCAAGAATATTTTGATGTGCTCTGCAGGAAAACGACACTTCTTTAAGAGCAGCTGAGTAGGAAAAGCTTTTATGTTTTGAGAGATCCTTAAATATGAGCTGGAAAGCTTAAGTAGCTTGCTGTGATGTGTGTATGTCTCTAGGAGAATTTAGGCACAGATTGTGATGTCAGCATGACTAGTGTAGTTGGTTTGAAAGTTTTATGAATAACAAAATACTTAAACTGATTAAACATAACAAACACTTAAGTCGTTTGTGTATGATGAGATTATCCCAGTGGTTACATGACTGAAGACTTGGCTCTGCTTTCTTTGTGCTTCCTTTGCTATTCTCAGGCCATTTCTTTGTTTTGAGCTTATGTTATAAAATGTTGTGGAAACCTCTTTAGTAGATGGCATTGCAGGGTTTTTTATGTCGATCTGTCAAAGTTAAGTAATTTTTGTGTGTTTTAAGAAAGTTGCTTGATTTTTTTGAAAAGTATTGGAAAGTGTTAGGTGACTTTTGTACTTTAACACAGCCTTATTGTCAAAAATAAAGAAGATAATAATCAAGATCTGCACAGGCGCATGTTTAATATAATAGGTAAATTTTTTAAGCTAACTGGCAGCGTAACTAATGTAACTCTGGCTGCATTGCATAGGTTTCTTTCCTCATCCTAAATTCTGTTTTACATAAAATCCTTTGTGCATCTTAATTCTTTGTTTTGTTTTCAGTTGTACACTGAGTTAAAAAATAGTGTTTGAATCTAAAATTCCTGCCCTACAACAGGTAAAATTTGCAGTGCAGTGGAGTGGAGGACAAAACTTACAGGAGCTTAAGAAGCCTTTGCCTACACCCTTTTTTTCCTTAGGGAAAAAGTATAGGAAGAAAGAGTTAACATGTTTTGAAAAGTGACAATAGAAAGGCAGGGTAGGTTTTGTCACTTTTCCTCTGTATACATCCTGCATACAGACTTCGTTTGTTTGCTTCCTGTATGGAGTTTGCTGCCTCAGGATATTCAAATCTAATTCACAGAATCACAAAATATGCTGAATTGGAAGGGACCCACAGGGTCATTGAGTCCAAGTCCTTGCCCTTTACAAGACCATCCCTATTTATATGATTATGTATTAAGAGATGGGCTTGTTTGATGAACGGGTAATGATCTTTTGTATACTGCATTTAAAAAAAATGATGGAAATATCACCACACCTCCACACTACCCTTCAAGACTATCAGACATTTATTTATTAATTTAACTCCTACAAAGGGTCAGATCTGATATCATGACAAATAATATGTTTGTTATCCTTCTGTTTTCTACATTATTCTCCCAAGTACAATGTCTAAAACTCTGAACACCAACAGACACCCTACAAAACTTATCCCAAAAGATTTATTCCTTTTGTGTCAGTGGGAGAGATGGGGATTCTGACAGTGTTCCCTGGAGGAGACTTGAGAATCGCTCTCCCAGGCTGCAAGGACCTTCAGGTCAGTCTGTGTCGTGATGCCGCTTTTGGCTTGGCTCCAGCTCCAGTGCATTCCTTGTACTGGGTAGTGCAGAGGCAGGGGAAGCTTTTGGCTACATTTGGTTTGGACTGAGGCAGCTAAAAACTCTGGCACACTGGATTGAGACAGGAGGTGTGTGTTTGTAGAGCAGCTCTGCTGCTGGGATGCTTTGAAGTATGTTTTTGCCCCATTGGGTTTAGACCTGCTTTTCCACTCTTCAAAAGCTGCAGTGCTGGCTTAGCCATCCTTAGTTGCACCTTCAGTGTATTCAGCCAGAGCTATGGGCCTGTTAATTTATGGGTGTTAATTTATCTGTGTTCATCACCTAGAATTCATTTTACTTCTACTGTGGTGTTTCAGATGTGTAATTTTTTTTTTAAAACACCATCTATGTGTGCATCACATCCGTGTATGCAAACACCTGCTTTTCGTCTTAGCTGTACAATGACATCCCTGTTCACATAAGACTCACAAATGGTCACTTCTTTAGATGTCTGCTGGTTTTATGTCCTTACAATCAAAGATTCAGTTCTTTGCATTCAGGATGGAAGTTGTTAATTGAGGGTGTGAAAGTATGCCAAGGGTAATTAGGGTTGAGTTGTATGCTGAAGCTAGCATAATCCATAACAATTTCTTATATGACTCTGTGTGTTAGAAAAATTTATTTACCAATTTGGCCCACATTAAATTACAGTTACTTTTTCTATGCAACTTCAGAGAGTGTGTACTTTAAAATTGTCTTTTAAGCATTCTGGGTAATAAGTCTTAGGTTATAAATGGGAAATGTGCAAATACCATTCTCCTCTTTAGGTTTTAATGAGTTCATTTCTTAGGCCATGCTAGATTAGCTGTTTTGTACAGATTTATATGCTCCATATTAATTTATTTGTGAATATGAAGTTATATTAAACCTGGGTAGAACTAAGTTCACTCTTCCCCAGATCATCTGTGTTTTTAAACAACAGATTATTACAGAATAAACCAGTGTCATGTACAGCTTTGTTTTCTTTTTTTGTAAAAGTGGATATGCCTTTTGGGTCTTGCATTACAGGAGATCATAACAGAGAGGGTAATTGGAGTCCATATAAACAGAAAGAGCAACCTTTCATTTTTCATGTAATCCTAAAGCATAAGAGCACATTCTTTGGCTGCTGTCATGATGCACATATATGCATGTTCTTACAGCAGTTTTAATTCAAGATTTAAGTGATTCTAATTTGTTTTCTTCTAAAATTAGACCTGTTTCTGTAGTATGAAGTTTTAATACAGTTTTAATTAATTTTGAATGTTAATTTATCAATGCTAACTCAGGTGTCTTCATATAGATGTGATAATTTACTGCTTTTGAAAAATCTTTCCTATTTTATTCTAATTTATACTTCCTGGTTCACTCAAAGATTTAAATACTTGAGGTATAGAGGAGTAATTTCTGAAGTCTTTATTTTCATTATAGAACATTCTTCTGGTGACATTTCAAAACGGTCAAACAATCTGTGTGTCTTCTCTTTGCATTTTTACATTGTTATACTTGTTTGTCACTTCAGTAACAGCTTGTGTGATAATTAGAGTACATGGGTTTCTAAACATTTTTGGATATTCATTTGCATTTGGTAGAGGTGTTGACAAACATCCAGAAATTTGCTATCCTTATTGTAATGCATGAGGTACTGAAAAAATAGCACAGTGAAGTGTTTCTTGCAAGGGTTGTGTTATACAAAATGCTTTCTCCAGCATGAGACAGCTGTTGAATCTTCATCAAAACAGCTGTCTAGACCTGTGGGCAATTGAATGTCCATGTGTGAACTGCAGACTTACAGTAATGAATGTGAAGTTGGCCAAGGGTAGTTGTGATGTTCAAAATGCAGAGTGGTAACAGCTTTTGTAGCCCTTGGGAAGGGATGAGGATGGTGTTTCTTTTTTACTGGAAAAAGGTGATTTTTCTCATGATTGACTGATCAACCCTTTTAGAAGGCTGGATGGTATTTCTTCAAATTCTTCAAGGTCTATTTTGTGGGTTTTTGCAAAGAGTTGTGGATCAGTGGCATCTGCAAATATCTATATTTATTATAGTATATATTTTATACATGAGCTACCTTGCTTTTGCACAAACCAGAATCCTGGAGATGCAGCCCTGTTCTTCAGCACTTGCTAGAAATTCTAATGCCACACTGTAGTCTGTATTTCATTATGTGTTGTTTTTTGGTTTATAAGTGTTAATATTAAATCTGAAAATAGAAACTGGAAAACTTGAAACACTGTTCAAACTCAGGACATTAAACATTGTAAAAGTTGCCCACAAATTGCTTTCTGAATATACATTTCAAACTTCTGTGTTTTAATGACTTCTTAAAAGAAAACTTTATTCAGTTACAGAGAATCAATTACTTTATTTTTCCTTTTGTATTAACTAGCATATTCTCCCATTTCAGAATGTATGAAAACATGTCCACAATGGTGTATTTAAAGGAAGAGAAGTTGGAGAAGCTCACTCAAGATGAAATCATTGCCAAAACTAAGCAAGTGATTAATGGACTAGAGGCACTGAAGAATGAACACAATTCAATTTTACAGAGCTTACTTGAAACACTGAAATGTTTGAAGAAAGATGATGAAACTAATCTGGTTGAAGAAAAATCAAACATGATTCGAAAGTCACTGGAAATGCTGGAGCTTGGCCTTAGTGAAGCACAGGTAAAATTGTGGGAAAAATAAAACATTTCAAACTTCGAGGACTTATATTTCTCTGTATATATTAGTAATATTCTGGGACATGTACATTTTTCTTGTATATTAAGTACTGGAGAGGCTGTAATTAATAGAGATAGTTACTGTCCGTCTTGCTGTGTTACAGAACTAATTACGCATTCAGTGTTACAGCACTGAAACTCATCAGTGAGAGAGTTACATTTTCTGTTCAGGCTTTTCCACAGCATTAGGCAGGTCATGTTTGAGCAGCTCAAAAACTGAGCAGTGGCATTTTAACTCTAAATGATTGCATCGGAAGATCTCACACAAACACACATATAAATGAATTTGCTCCAGCCCTTGAGCTCTGGTGTAACCTTAAATTCATGTTTATGTTCCCCTGACTCTGAGATTCTTTACAGTAGCTCATGATGCTCCTAGACTTTAAGAGTCTCTGATGTTTATTGAACATTTTACTAAACCAAAATTGAGACTAAAAGCATTTTAAAGATTAAGAATTGAGAACAGAATCTGAACAATTTGCACTGGTGCATTAAAGAAAGGACTCTGAGCTAATGGCTGTGAACTGGTACCAGCTGCAGCAGATGAGTGAAAAGGTCCATGTTTAGTTAGGTTGCAAGGACTGTATTTACAGTACAACTTCAGGGTATTTTGGACTGAGTCAAAAACCTGAAACAGTGTGATGTGATAGTCATCACTATAAACTGGGACAGAGTTTGCAAATGAGTTGAAAATGCCAGTGAGTTAGTTCTACATTAATGGGCTTTATATTGGTCTATAACTGTGCTCAGACTTCTCTTCTGGATTGAGCTGTTATTGTTTGGTGATCTGGAAGTCGTGTATGTTGGATCATGGTGAATTGAGAGTGAGAGAATGAAATGTGGGTTACCAGACATGACTGTCAGACCTTAATATGTATGTTGTACAAACGTTGATGCCTTTTATAGGAAGAAAATTCTAGAAGATAAATGGAATAAAATTGCAATAGTTGAGTCACCTGTAATGGTTGTTTGTAGGAGATGTCCAAGTGAATGAGTAACTTCTCTCTCCTAACTTCAGTGTGGTGTTGGGACTCTGAAAAGCTGCTTCTGATTCTGGCCTCTGTCAGATTCAGCAGCCTCAGTTGCAGATGTTCCTGCCTTGTTTGCCTCACATACTTTCTGAATAATGGTGGTGAGGAGCCAACAAGTCTGCATTTGCTGCCTTTGTTAGGATACCAATTACATTTAAAACTGCTACTCTCAGACCTGATAAGGTTACTTTTCCTGCATGCTTTGAGTTGTAACAATGTAGTAATTTTACAAAAAAATATTTTATTTAATATATGGGAATAAGTTACAGATGTTTTTTGTGGCATGCATGTAGGTCAGCTGATGTGCTATTTCCATGAAAATGAAACTAACTTTGCTGAAGAAGTAATCAGACTTTTCTTTCAGTTAATTCAAGGGAGTAAGACTACAAAAGATTTTAGTTTGCATTGTAGCTCGTTCAGTGTTTGAACATGTTGACCCTGTTATCACAACTTTCCTGTATGTGCTTTCTGATGTTACAAATGCCACTGTCTGAATAGGCCAAGTAATTTAAAATACTAAAACAAATTTTAATATGTAAATAGATGCTGAAGTCTGGAGCTTTGGACTGGTATTAAGAAACTATAGCTGGAGTTTTTCTTAGCTTTATAGGAAAAAGTAGTTTCTAAAGGCTTAATGAATTTTTTGACACCCGAAATTTCAGCTAAGGACACCATCTGTTTCACATGAAATACTTAGTTTAAAACCACTTAAAGATAACTTTGTTTTTAAAAAAGCATGAAATTGGCATGATGAAATAGTAGTAACTTGGGGATGTCTAACTGATCTAAAAGATTTGTGTTTTCACCAGTGGTCCATTCTTGCAAGGTGTGCTTGCTGGGACTGCTGCCAGTGTTCTACATTTGTCAGTGGGAGATTGCATGAACAGTGAAGGGAGAATATTTTCTGCTGCTAGTGTTTGGCTTTCACTTTATAAGCTCCTTTTTCATTTAACTTTGCTCAGCAAAAAAAACAACTGGTCCAAGCAGACTGCTTTTATGGGTGTTCTATTTTTTGTCCTTAATGTGACTGTTTTTGAATGTCTGCAGACTCAAGCTTATGGTTAGTAATATAAAGTGCTTCTATAAATTGTGTGTTCAGTTGCACATTTAGATCTCAGCCATATAAGTGTCCCTTTGAAGTATTATCATCATGCTGAGGTGTTCATCCTTAGGAACTGGAAGCGTGTATACAAATCCTTTTTTTGTCTGGAAGCTGCTAAATTAGAATTCTGTGTTAGTTCTTAGGTTATTTTTGTGATCCTCCAAGTTAAAAGTATTACTGCTCCATTTCATGTTAGTGGAACAAAGATTTCCAGTTCAGTAATCTAGTTCAAAATTTTCATACATTTTAAGATTATATTTAATCTTCAGGGAATTCTAAGACAATTTAACCTTCTGATAGCATCATGGGAAACAAGCATTAGTTAAGAGTCCTCTAGGTTGGGACCCTCAGCTTGGGAAGGGCATGGAGCTGTTGGAGCAAGTCCAGAGGAGGATCACAAAAATGAGCAGGGGACTGGAGCACCTCTGCTCTGAAGACAGGCTGACAGAGGTGGAGAAGGCTCCAGGGAGGCTTTGGAGCCCCTGCCAGGGCCCAAAGGGGCTGTAAGAGAGCTGGACAGGGACTTTTCAAAGATCATGTAGTGATAGGACAAGGAGGAATGGCTTCAGACTGAAAGAGAGTAGGGTTAGATTGGCTATTGGGAAGATACTCTTCCCTGTGAGGGTGGTGAGGTATTGAAACAGGTGCCTCATCCCTGGAAGTGTTCAATGCCAGGTTGGATGGGGCTTTGAGCAATCTGGTCTAGTGGAAGGTGTCCTTGCCCATGGCAGAGGTGTTGGAATGAAATGATCCAACCCAAATAATTCTGTGATTCTAAACGGTAAAACAGTTTAGAGGAAAAGTGAGAACCAGAACAAAAAATAAGAGAAATGTGAACATTTACCAGATTTCACAGCTGACAAAGGCTTAAATAATGCAAAGCTTTTATGTTATGACAGGACTGCATTCTAGGGGGAACTCTCATGTGACACATTCTGCTTTTTAGGTGATGATGGCCTTGTCAAATCACTTAAACGCGGTGGAATCAGAGAAGCAGAAATTGCGCGCTCAGGTTCGCCGGCTATGCCAGGAAAATCAGTGGCTGCGGGATGAATTAGCCAATACCCAGCAGAAACTACAGAAAAGTGAGCAGTCTGTGGCCCAGCTGGAGGAAGAAAAGAAACATCTAGAATTCATGAATCAATTAAAAAAATACGACGATGATATTTCACCATCAGTAAGTAGCTGTATAGTAGAAGCACCTTACATGTGCATGTGTTGTGGGCTGCCTATTCAGCAAGAAATAACAGGTATTTTATTTGTCCCTAACGTAAATTTGTTGTTAAAATACTGCCTTGTAACAGTCACATGGCTTGCAGAATGATCTTGAGAGTTCATTCTTACTTTAAGAGAGTATATATTTTATTGTCTCATATAATGAAGTCTGTGAAAAAAAAAATCTGTAAGTACTCATTTAGTATCATGTAAGCTTAAAAATGCAAAGAACAGGACCAAAGCAACATTTCACTCCTGTAAATTCAGCAGTTAAAATAAGTAGGGAATCTAAGCTATGAGAGATTCTAAGGACCTAGTGGTGACATATTTTGACTGCAGGAAAAATACTTAATTTTTGTCTAGTGAAATCAGTGTATAGGTTTTGTATCCGTTGAGGTTTCACACTAGGATAAGGTGTTATCAAATCCCCTTTGAGGACCATCTGCCAGACATTGTGATCGTCTGCACATTTTCAAGCCCATTGTGTTACATATTCTTGGAATCAGAGAGAAAATGGATACACCTTTAATTTACAGAAGTAACTTATTACTTGAAAAGGCTTTTGAGTTATTTGCCCTTTTAAAAATGGTTTTATTTTGCTTTCTGAAGTTAGATGGCACTGTAGAGAAAGATCTCATTTTGTGTGTTCAGACCTTCTCAGCTGTGTCTTGGAAAGAACAGTTCTTCGTACTTTATTATTTCAGCAATTGTAATGGTTGAAAATGTATGTGATTTAATCATGCTTAACTGACTGCTTGCCCAATCCTTTTTAACACATTGTGAGTAGTGAGAGTTGTTTGGTCAGTTGCACACAGAATTTTTTAGTGCTGTCCATGACTTGGTATTTGTAGCTGACTACTGCCAGTGAAGCCTGTTCAGAAAAGGGGCAGGAGGAGGGAATATTGGGATTTTGATGTGCTGTCAAGACTGTCATCTGCAAATGGCCTAAAGAGCTCCATTATTTGAAGTTTAATTAACAAATAGAGTCCAAGTAAACCAAGCATCTTTATAGTTTCACCAACCAAATGGACAGTCTCTGTTTTTAGCCTTTAAAATAGTCAGTTATACAGAGTCAGTATGAGGGTGGAATCAACACTTAAAATTATGAACTCCCCATCTGAGATCCAGTCCCATCCATTTCCTGGTTTTGCACTGCTGCTGCTTTGCCACTGTTGAATTTGAATGCCAACAGCAGCAGTTGGCTTTTACTCATCTGTGGGAAAAGGTGTTGGATGGAGAGCCAGAAAAACAGGAATGTGTTCTGCTCCTGGGTTTTCTCCTTCCTGAGTTTATAATTTCTGAGAACTCCAACTATTTATATTGTGTAGACTCTACATTTAGGAAATAGGACTGAGGATCTGTTTCACTGTTTTACCTGTGAAATGATCTTTGGATGTTTAAAATCAGTATACTGATGGATTGTGCAGAAATTAATACAGTTCTAGATGAAGACTATTGGAAATGACCTTTCTTTCAAGTGTTGCTGGCTTGGGTTTTTTTTCTTTTTTTTTGCTTTTGTTACAATTTTTGAACCTTCCAGATTGCAATTGCAAAGTCTCATTATTTGTGCAGAAGTTGAGTACTCAGAAATTGAGGTTGTCTTATTTCTGTCCCTTGCACATTTATAACTGCATTTATGAGTAAAAAGTGTCCCATGGACAATTCTGTATTGAGTAGTGCTTACTCTTCACTGAGTACTTTCATCAGATCTCATGCTTCTGTGAGAATAGCAAGTGTGTTCTTGTGTGCTTAAATTGAGACTGAAATCTAGGAGACCTGATTTCTATTCCTGGCCCTTCTGAAGGTGTCCTGTATTGTTTTGGAACAGAGTGTGTAAATACATTTGAATATAAGACCTTTATAAAACTTCAGTGAGAAATGTTATTCTTGTCAATTCTGAAATTCTGAATGTGGGGTTTTCCTTTAACATTGCTGTTATGGACTGTCCTCTTATGCCTTAGATTTAATTTGTTGGGTTTGGGGTTGTTCTCTAGGAGGATAAAGATACGGATTCCACCAAAGAGCCTTTGGATGATCTGTTTCCCAATGATGAAGATGACCAAGGACAAGGAAGTAAGTGAACTTCAGATGACTATGTTGGTGTGTTTCTGCAATGCAGAATATAAAAATGCTCTTTACAAAAATGGATCCGTGCTTGGTGTCCTCTGGGATGCAGCTGGAGTGGTGAATGCCTCTGCTAGAATAAGGAATCCAGTAATTGATACACATTCTATACATTGATGTATGTACAGAACTGGGCCTAGGTTTTTGAAGAGGGTTTACTAGCTGTTGTAAAGTTCTTCAGATTGACTTAAATTCAGAATTTGTCCTGTTATCCTTCCTTTGGTCCTCAGAATGGTTAGTTGCAAGTGACTAAGGCCAATTCTGACCAGATGGTGAATTCTGTTAATGATCTTTTTAATGATCTGATTTAAGATTTTTGTGGCAGGTTTCAGTATGAAGTCTTTTTCATATAGTCTTTTGTCCTTTGTTAGGGTTGTCTGCGTTAGTTTTAATACTCATTGAGGAAGTCTTGTTTGTCTTCAGGTCAGAAGGACTGAGGAATATGCAGTGGAGCTTGAGGTAGAGGTTTGGTAGTGTGATTGAAAAAAAAGCTATTAGTAGATAAGCTTTACTTGGTGAAATGTGATTTTTGTATGTGTGTAAACATAGAACATACTGACAGTGTAGTGTCTGTGCAGTCTGCTGGCAGCAGAATGGTTCTTACTGGACAAATTACTTCAGGGAAGGTGTCTGGAGGGACCCACCTCTGCAATCAGCAGAGTTTCAGATTTCCTTTATGGGCATGTGCACAAGGTACACTGCATTCTTGATAGCATGCTAATGTTGGCATCCATAGCCAGCACTAGAAAGAGGCTTGAAGAGTTTACAGTAGCTTGGTGTTGATCATGAACTCCCTCCTTAGCTCATCCTTGCTTCCCTAGAATTTTATAGTAGGAAGGTTGAGTGGCAAAGCTCCCCTATTTTCGTTTTACAAAAGAGAGAGTTGACATGTCAGTGTTTTCTCTGACCTCCCACAAAAATGCTGAAATGCTTCAGTGCTTTGGCAGGCAGTGACTGTGGGGATAGGCTTGGAATTGTGTGATTCCACTGACATAAAAATGCTCCCACTTTCTGTGAGAGTGGTTTTTGCTTAACAGAAAGGAGATAAAATCAGACTCTTGGCTGGAGGGAGCCCTTATCTTGTGTGGTCTCTAGAGTTTAAGAAAATGAATTAGAGAGGATTTTCTAAATCTCAGAAATTGGTCAGGTGAAGAGAAAAGGAACAGTAGATTTTTTTAGAGAGGGTTGCAACAACCTAACATTAGGAGCTACTGGAAAATAAGTGACTAAGCCTCAGGGTTAGTGAGAAAAACTTAAAGGTTGGCTTGGACTCCGTGCCTTTTGTCTTGCAGCTGTTATTTCTGGCATCCAAGGTGTTTCAGTCCTTTATGTGCTAACCTTAAGTGCTCCTTGGTCTAGCAAAAAAAGGGAAACAAAAAAAAAAAAGTATGTTTAAAGAAGGAGAATAAATGAAAAAACTTCTCTGCAGGTATTCAGCTTGTCTGTGTTAGTGTCACTTTCCATAGGGAAACAGCAATATTTGTAAGTGCAAAATTATAGTATAATGGTGAGAATGTTAATGGTTTGCTGTGCTGAAATAGTTTCCTCCTTTCTTCATTAGTTTATTACATTTGGCTCTTTGAGCTACTAGAATTGTAAAAATAATAGTAATTCTGGACAGAATATGAAGAATAAAAGTCATATTTTCACTGTCACTGCTCAAGACAGCATGGCTCCTGTGAAGTACAGTCTAATACTAATACTGTGTGTTGAAGAAATAGAATTCAGTGAGCCTCATTTTGTGTCACTGAGGACTCAACATGAGACGTTTTAGTTACAGTCATCTTTTAAACAACTTGAAATTTTGTGGATTTCTTTCAGTTCAACAGCAGCATAGCAGTGCAGCAGCAGCTGCCCAGCAGGGTGGCTATGAAATTCCAGCAAGATTACGGACCCTTCATAACCTTGTCATCCAGTATGCCTCCCAGGGTAGATATGAGGTTGCTGTACCCCTCTGTAAACAAGCTCTTGAAGATCTGGAGAAGACGTCGGGTCATGACCATCCTGATGTTGCCACTATGTTGAACATACTTGCTTTGGTGTACAGGTTTGTATACTGACAGTTAAACAAATACTGAGTAGTTGGCTGCAGCCTTTGAGTGTTCAGACTAGAATTTTTTCACTGCTCTCTTTTCCATTAAATTTATTTTCCTTTTTTTTATTATTTTTTATATTTGTATGTGTCACTATACCTTAAAGTCAAACAAGCTGCTGTATTTTTGCCTGTGCCTTTGCTTTGGGAATGAAGCTGGGTTTGATAGTTTTTGGTTTTTTTTTGTCTACTGAGGGGGCTTGTGTTGATTACCCACTTTGAGATAATCTAGAGCTAGAAACTGGACAGCAGGGTAGAAATAGAACATGCTCAGTATGGTCCTCAACTAGAAAACTGCTTCACCAGTTACAGGCTTCAGGTTTTTACTTCCTAATTTATTAATATATTCTCAATTACTCTTCTTTTGTAGTAGCATCTTTAGGCCAGTAGTGAAGTCAGCTTCATTTTTTTTACTTTATTTCCTGAATCCCCAGTATTCTGTCTCTTTCCAATTCAGAGACCAGAACAAATACAAAGATGCAGCAAATCTCCTGAATGATGCCTTGGCCATCCGTGAAAAGACTTTGGGCAAAGATCATCCAGCGGTTTGTATACATGAAATATCATAATTTTAGTTTGTTTTTCACTGAATTCTAATACCAATTCCAATATCAAACTCAACAGGAAAGTTTTTAAGACCTGGCTTGTCTTTAAACAGTACAGGTAGGAGGCCACATTATATTCACTGCTATTTCACCATAAATAATTTGCACATACTTGATTTTGGATTGCCTGGATTTTCTATGGGAAATCAAATTGTGAAGAAAAAATTTAATTTGTTTACTCAAATCACTTGATTATACTTAAATTGAAGGGGCACTTCTGATTTGATTTATTGCTGCTTGTAAATGAAGCATAAATCAAGCTTTTGTAAAATTCATGTGATACTTTTTGTAGCCTGTGGGACGCAGGGTAGCTCCAAGTATAGATGTGAGAGATACCTTTGTAAGAGAAGAACATGTGAAGAAGTTGTGTACACTGAACAACATTTACACATATGAAGCCAGATTGTGTCCTGATTTAGGTTTCTCTTTCCTCTGTTGTGTATGTATGCATTTAATAATAATTTCTTCACTTGCAAATGTCGAGAGGTCTACCCTGTGCATGGAAAATTTGAAAACATCAAAGCTTTGCAGATGTGTTCATTTGTCAAGCATTTGTATCAGCACATTTCAGTATAATTATTTCTCTGCTGTTGACAGGTGGCAGCAACTCTAAACAATCTTGCAGTACTTTATGGAAAACGGGGGAAGTACAAAGAAGCTGAACCGTTGTGTAAGCGAGCTCTGGAAATCAGAGAAAAGGTGAGTGAGAAATACAGCACCACTGAATGGACATTTTGAAAGAGAAGGCAAAGTTAAACACTTAATTTTTTTAATATTTTGTTTGGGTAGATCTGCCAGATAATCCCCAGAGTTAACAATGTGTAGTTAAGAGTGTCTGAGATTAAAAACAGTAAGAAATTCCAGTAGTGCTACGGAATTGTTGGAGCACTCTGGGTATATACTAAAATCTGTATTGTTTAATTAACCTTCTTTACCTTTTTCCTTCTCTGTTGATGGCTAAATAGTCTTTGATTTGACAAGAGCACTGGGATTAAAAAATGAAACTTTGTTAAAAAATTTTAATTGATTGTTCTCTATGTGGATATTTACTTTAGTCCATGCCATTGCATCTTCAGGCTTTATATGATACTGTCCATATAATGCTGGTTTACTACTTAATTTGTTCCTCTTACCGATTGTTCTGCAGCATTCTCAGTTTGCAATAGAATTGAGTCATTTTCATATCTTTCAAATGCAGCTTTTGCTTTTGTCATCCTCACGTTGAATTGAGGGGGACTAAAACTTAGAGAGTATTTCCAAGTGATTTCTTTCTAAACCCTGACATGGTAATTAGAAGGTATTGTAATACAGTGTATTTCACTTTCAGGTCCTGGGGAAAGATCACCCTGATGTTGCCAAACAATTAAATAACTTGGCTTTGCTATGCCAGAACCAGGGTAAATATGAGGAGGTTGAATACTACTACCAGAGGGCACTTGAAATCTACCAAACTAAGCTGGGACCAGATGATCCAAATGTTGCAAAAACAAAGAACAATCTGGTAAGCCTTTCCCACAGTAAATCTGAGACAAGATTTCTGATGAATTGAAATGCACTTTTATCCCCAAAGCAGTGTGCTGATATCTTTTGGGGGGTATTTTGTTTTTAGGCATCCTGCTATCTAAAACAGGGCAAGTTCAAGCAAGCGGAAACTTTGTACAAAGAGATTCTTACTCGCGCTCACGAACGGGAGTTTGGCTCTGTAGATGGTAAGAAACTGAGTCTCTAGATCTTAATTTGTGGGGTTTTTTTGTAGTTATGAAATAAAATTTTCAGGAAGTCAATACTGTCCTGTTTAAAATTGTTGTCTGCTTTAGGTGGACTTAAAAAGTGAGGTGATAGATGTTGTGAAAGTACATTCATACTAAAAATTCTTTTAGATACAGCAGGAACTCGATTCAAGAACACAAGGTAGACTTGGTGGGTTTATGTTTGATGGACTGTGTTTGTGGCATAATTTATCTTATGCCCAACCAAACCCAATTTTGTTTTTTTTATAGGGGCAGAAAAATGTATGTCACTTCCCAGTCACATGAAAAAGTCAGTGTAGGATTTTTAGTGACATAAATAAAGACATTGTTAATGCAAGCCCTCCATTAACACATTTAAAGAACAGGGGAAATGCCTTTTAATTGGGAATTACAGTGTGCATTGAAGTAATTTGCATTTTATAAACTAAAAATCCCTGTAAAGATTTTTGAGTGCATTCCATGACAGTAACATATGCACCACTTAGTAGATGTCAGAGCAGTTATTATGATAAAAGAAATAAATTCATGTTTTCTAGTACAAAACTAGAGATGTGACAAATGGGTGGCAGTATACACTGACTTCAAAGCTTCTCAAAAGTAACTGTTTCCTAATTTCAGATAAGAAAAGAAGACAAAATTGTAAGACTATAAAAGAAGCGGTGCATGTTTTATTTACCTCTTGCCTGTAGCATGGACAGTAGGGTTTTTCTTTGGTGGTAATAGTGTAATTCCCTGGTTCACAACTTCATTTCAAAGTGGTGAAAATCAAACAATAAATGTAGTTTTGTTCTTCTTTATAAAATACTTTCTTGCTTCACCAGATGAAAACAAGCCTATCTGGATGCATGCAGAAGAAAGGGAAGAATGCAAAGTAAGACCATTGTCATGAATATTTTTTTGAGCTTTTACTTGTTTACCTTACAAGTCAGTTAATTTTCTTCAACAATGCTTTTGTTCCAGGGGAAGCAGAAAGATGGCACATCTTTTGGAGAATATGGTGGCTGGTACAAAGCCTGCAAAGTTGACAGGTGAGTCATTTCTTTACAGGACAAACAGCAGCACTGAGTATGTCAGATAAAAGCATTTTTAAAATGAAACCAAAGTAACTGCTTGCATAGGACTATAGAAACCATAGTATTGAAAATTCCAGGCCCTGGACTGGCTTTCAGGAATACAGTAGCAGCTTTTGAATCCTGAGGCTGCTTTTAATGTATGCTGGTTAGAGCTAACAGGTGACATAAAATGACACCAGTTGTGTTCTTGGCAGTCCTTCAGGTGGCAGCACAGGTCACCTTTCCTGCTTTCTACACCACTCCTTGGCACATGTTCCCTCCCTGCCCCTGGAAGGTCTCTGGAGAGGGCCAAAAAGGAGACTCTGCAAATAACTAAACCTTAAGTTACCTAGCAGGCACAAGGAAACAAAGTTAAATTGCCAAATCTAAGCGTTATTTGAGTTTCTAAAGCTTGAAGAATATAGTTGTGTGAATGAAAATGGGTATTTTAAAGTGCAGTAAGAGAAACAAGGATTTCAGCTTGGATAATAGTTGATTAAATATTTTTTGTTTGTTCTAATTTCGTCCATTACTGCAAATTTTCTATTATGTGGTACAGTGTATGACACAACCTGCAACTAGTACTGATAATCAGTGAGGATTTTTTTTTTTTTAATTGAGTGTTTGAATTCTCATGTTTAACAAGCATCAGAGCCTTTGTACTGTTGAAATCTTTCTTCTCCATCCTGAATTCTGGGTACAGTGCATTCTGTTGGTTTGTTTTTCATGTACTGGTTCATTCTAATGCATGAGAAAATCCTTTCTCTGTTGTTACTGGAGCAAGACTTCACACAACAGTACTGTGACTGAGCTAATTTTGTGCCATTGAAACAAAAATGTCTTGCTGGAGTGTGAGACTTGTTAATGGAACAGGCAATTTTTTTTTCTTTTGTTGTTCAAGCACAGTTTGAATGCACAGAAGCTGCAAATAGGTGTTAAGTAAAAGCTGATGAAGGAAACTGTTAATTACTTTTGTGACTAACACATGCTACAGTAATAGTCTTTCTATGCATGAATAAGCATATTTTCTGGAAACTTCACAATTATTCAGTTGGACACACTCATCTAGAGCTAAATTTTCACCTTGAAATGCAGCTGAGGAGCACAAGGTTACAGCATTGCAGTTTCAGGGATGTTGGCCAGGCATAGTGAGACACTAATGCACTTTGAAAGGGGTCAGCAGGTTACTGTGTGTGCATGAAGTACAGGACAGTGTATTTCAAGAGAGACTTAATAAATTATTACAAAAATATAAATACTACATTAATTTAAGTTTTTATTGGTGAATTGAGAAGACTTTAGTGTGTGTGAATATATATATTACATAGAGTTTTTTTTTTTCTTTAAATAGTCCAACAGTAACAACTACTTTAAAGAACCTGGGGGCACTTTACAGACGACAGGGCAAATTTGAGGCTGCTGAAACATTAGAAGAGGCAGCAATGAGATCTCGTAAACAGGCAAGTATGAAAGTTCACCTTTATGATGTTTCTGCATTGTGGTCATGTAGATTTTTCAACTTCAGTATCTTTTGATCATGCAGAATATAGAAACTTGCAGTGCTTGGTGTCACCCTCTAATTCCAGACTGAACTGGTGATGAACTGATAGCATCTTAACATTTGCAGTCTGGTTAATTGTTAGGGCAGTGGCACCATGTACTGGGGACATGATTCAAACTGGGGGTGAAATTCTGTGGAAAATGAAAGAGCAGAAACATTGTGTTGGCCAGCTGTCCTCAACTGGCTGCTTGTCTAGGGAGAGAGACTGTAGCTGGGGGAAAATGGAGAAGTTCTGTTGGAAATTTCCTTTGCCAGTAATGCTGTTTTATTTTTAATAAGAACCTGTCAAACTTACAAGTGTTCAGTTTCTGCGTACAACTGACTGACTGGTGTAGGCCTTGTTGGTTTCTGTTACTTTTGTAAACTAATGGGATGGATATTAAAGTGGGGAATTTCTTTTAACGTGCTGTCTTTGTGTTCTCACATCTACTGTTCAAGTAACTCCTTCTCCCTTCTCTTAGAAGATAGAGTTTGCTTTTGCTGGGGTTTTATTGGCTTTTGTTTTTTCTTTCCCTTCTGGATTGTTCGATCTTTTATAAAAGTATGTAAGAAAACAGGGGTTGTCAGTCAGTGCTAAAATGGAAAGCAAAGTAAGAAAATGCAAGTAAACAAACAACATGAGAGTTCAATTTTAACTTTGTTTTCTTGGAAAAGAGAAAATAAGACTTATATTTTTCCAGAAGCTTGCTGCTGACACCTTATTTTTAAGCATGCTTCAGATTTTCATTGTGCATCATACACCACCTATAGCATTAATCCATAATATGTGACAGCACACACACCACTAGGTTTAGACATGGAGGAAACAATACTGTGTCACAAGCAGCATTTAACACTAGCTTTTTATTCTGGGTCATTCAAGTAATGCTCTTCTCTTAGGGTAGAACAGCTGTATGGGAACCAAGAACCTGACATCTCCATGCCACTGAAACAACTTTCATTCTTATTCATGCACTTTACTTTTAAGAGCTTTGGCATCCTTTTCACTTACTGTACTGTGGTCAATTTTATGTATTTGCCATGCAGGTCCCTGCTGCATTTGCTGTTCATGCTGTACTGTAAAAGATGCAGAGTATTTTCTAAAGTGTAAGGCATTCACCTGGAATCCCTTCCTGTCAGCAAATACTAGTGATGATGTGGAGTAGGTTTATTAGAAAGAAGACAAAACTGAAAACAAGTATGATTTGAGTTTTGCTATTTTCTAGTTTCTGTGCTAAAGATTTTGTCTTTAGTGCAGTGTTTTCATAGAAGGTACTTTAGCACTTGTATGATATTTAAAGGATTATTTGATAGTTGGTGGGCATTCTTTAACACAAAGTAAACACATTGACCATATATTTAGTATGTTTATTATAAGCTTATATTCTATTTGATTTCTTTCTGAAGGAAAAATTGCACTACACTGTCAAGTGTCATATGTCACTATTTTTAAGTAACACATCCTGCTTCTGAGGTATTAGATATTTAGACACCTTTACAGAAGTGGGTGAAGACTACACCGTTTGATGGGTGGAAAACTTGAGAATTACGTTGACTGTTTGTGATCTGTTAATTGCTTACATATTTAACTGGTTGTCACATTGCTTTAGGTAAGTGACATGGTTAGGCAAGTGATAAGAAGGAGGACAAGAATGGCAAGTCACTGAATTCTCAAACTACCAGACTGTCCACTTCATGCTCTGTTGGTTCTTGCAGTTTTTAGAGGGCAGCTCAGCTGCTCTGTGACAGCGGGGTCGGCGTGATGGAGCTGTGGGTTGGTTTTACCTCTTGCTGCACACGGTTGTTGTGTGTAAATTACAGATTAATACAGCTTGTAACAAGATAAAGCCTCTTCCCATTTTATCTAATTCTCAGGGTCTTGACAATGTTCACAAACAGAGAGTGGCTGAGGTGCTGAACGACCCTGAGAGCATAGAGAAGCGGCGGAGCAGGGAGAGCCTCAACGTGGATGTGGTAAAGTACGAGAGCGGTCCCGATGGCGGCGAGGAAGTGAGTATGAGCGTAGAGTGGAACGGGGTAAGTACAGTACACAGTTGGGGGAACGGCCTAGAAAACCACCTCCCTCACGTCTAGGGCTGCCCACTCACCAGCCTGCTGTGCTTTCAGTCGTTTCCTGGTTGATCTGAGCTGTATTTTGTAATTTTGCAGAATCGATTAAGAAATGGAGAATAACATTTTGTCTATCGTAATGTTAAAAAAACTGTAATCTTTTAAAATTTAAAGCATCCTTTCTGTGGTAGTCCTGACTGGTGACATTTCTGCAGGAATCCCAAGCAGTTGTATTTAACACTTAATTTGTGTAATGCTGATTGAGTGTCCTGGTTGTGGTCTGGTGTACAATTGCTTGTCAGTGGTTTGTTTTTACTGGTAGAAATATTCTGGCAATTAACTCACTTTTGCTTTTTTCCTTTTGATGCCATATTTGCCCATAACTTAAATATTTCTTTCAAAATACTGCATCAGTTGGAATCACAAAGAACATTTGCTGTGGAGATGTGTTGAGTGTTAGCAGTTTCAGAGTAAATTAAAGTGACCAGTCTAACACTAAAATAATTCTAATTTCCTCCTTCCTTACCCAGCTTGCTGGAAGAAGGAACATAGCTTTTCAAGCTGCTGTGCAGTCCATTTTAAGAGGCAGTGCCATCACATAACAATGTGATGGTGACTTCATGTTTCATAATTGAAATTAATTTGACTTTCCCATATTAAAATTTGTCTGGAGTCAGGGCTTGTTCCTATTTGTTTCCCATATACTGGCTTCACTGTGTTACACTGATTGTCATAAAGTGAAAACATATATATATATATGTATATATATATGTATACACACGTATAATGTGATTACATATGCATTTTTCTAACCATTGTTTTCCTTTAATTTGAAGGACAGTGCAAGCTTTCAGTTATTATCTGGCTTATGTAGTTTGCTTCTGTCACCAGCTTTCCCATGCTTTATCCCATTGCTGGCAAGGGGATATATATTGCATTGTTAACTCACTCCCAGCTGCACTTCTGCTGAAAATATTCTGTTAGATTGTAAAAGTGGTGTTGCTTTTGCTGTATGGGAGGGGAAGTAGCCTACTTTGCAATACTGAGTGTTCTGAAGCTTCAGTTCTCTGACAATAGCAATCTTTTTTTCCCCATCTTTTTGTTAGGCACATGAGACAAAACTTAGCATTCCAAAGAAACCTTGATAAAACACGTAGTGCTTTGGTCTTAAAGGAGAATGTTCTTTCCATCTTTGCTTTTGTCTCCTTATTACTGTTTTCTTGGCATTGTTCTCAGTGCCAAGACAGTCAATCAGCATCTCTTGTGAATAATACTGCATCATTAATAAAACCAAAGTCAGGTTGGATAACTCTTTTTTTAATTCTCATTTTGCCCATTCAGCATTAGAACTGTGTACTGTACTCCTCCCTTAATTTTCGCTATACTTTGCATGACTAAGTGTTCTAAATGGATTAAACTTCTTTCTGTTATTGACATTAATGCATGGAGATTTTGGATGGAAAGGGCCTTCTGGGGAAAAGCAATAGACAGTATTTCTAGGTCAATATTTGAATCAAACTCAGTGATAAAATTTGTTGTTCTGCAAAATTAAATTTTGACCTCTCGGGGTAAGCAAACTTCATTTTTAGTGCACTGAAGTAGCATTGCTTCATTCTCATCTTTGTTACTTCTTTTTCCCCCTCTTAAGAGAAGGTATTTTGTATCACTTGTTCTACGTGAAGTGGGCAACTCTCTCTCCCTCTCCCTGCGAGTGTTTCTATCTCAGTGATGTTCTTCCCTCTACTCTATATTGTGTAGTTTTTCTACCCTTGTGTGTTCCCTCCAGACAAAATCTTCTGATTCATAAAGTGTAGTAGAATCTTGTATTTGTGTCTGCAGAGCCCGAAGAGAGGCCTGCCTTTTCCATTTCAATTCTTCTGAAGTGGTCAAGTTGACTCTGTTCTTTGGCTGTCAAAGTATGCAAAGGGACAAACTCAATGAAAATATTTTCTTGGAAGATGTAATTAAGTGCCTTCCATATGCAGTGTAATCCATATAAAGCATGGTGTACTTTGATGTAATGTACTGTACTCTTACAAAAGAACTGAAATATCTGTTGAAGTAAATTTGCCATTAACTATTAAAACAGACACACTAAGTGAGGTTGTTATAGTGCATGTTTACACGTCACATAAAGTTCATGCCTTAAAAGTGAACAGAAGATACTTGAAAATGCAAGGAAGTACTTGGTCTTAAAAGTTCAAGGTGGAAAGGCCAAGATTTGGGTCCCTTATTATACTTGTATATAAAAAATAACAGGGAGTAGTACCTGTAACTGGCCTTTTTGTACATTGATCTTGCAGCCTGCTGCAAGACAGATAAAAATCTTTGTGGTACTTAATACAGTGTTTGTAGTGTGAAGAAGTATCTTTTCAGACTCATATGCTTCAAACAGACAGGCTTTTGGGCATGTAAGTCCACTTTCAGGTGTGAAATGAAAACCATGAATTTCACTGCCATAGATGAGCTGATGAGTTACTCTGGTTTAGTAAGTGTCAGACAGAGGGACATTGTGGCAGACAAATACAAAGTACAGGAGATGGTGATGGTGAGGAGGTGTAAGCAACAGTAATAAGGTGATTCTTATTAGCTTGACAAAAATTTGGCAGTTAGACTTTGCCATGAAAAATCTTTTGATTTTGTTTGCTTGTTTACTCTGGAATCAGGAATGTATTTTTTTTCCCTGAGCTCATGTTTTAGAAGTGTTTTGTTAATCCAGCAGGCAGTGTTGAATTTAGGAATTTGATGTTTTTATTTCAGATTTGAAGTACCCAGAAGTCTGTCTGTTTAATCCTAATGTGCTAGTTAGGTTTACTCTAGAATTATACTCTATACCTACCAAATTCGTCTTGCCTTTGTTCTTTGGATCATTTTCACTCCTATAGTATTGCTGGTTTCAGACCACAGCAATAATTAACCCTTTCACTGATCCAATACTTCTAGTTGGAATTTAGACCTCAACTCCTGCAAAGCTAAAGTCTGTCTTTAAGTGTGAACAATAAATGCAATTTAATTTGAAACATAAATACTCAGTTAGATTTGAATCTTCTGATAGCCAGGCATTTTGCCATTTCCAAGGATAATTTTAAGGACTGTTCATTGCAGTTGTTATAGGTGAAGGCTGTCGAGGCAGCTGTCTCAGGCCTGTCTGTGATGGTCTCTGTATTTATATAAAGAATGGAGAGTGTGTAAATTGAACCACAGTTTATTTTGAAGGTGGATTGTTTCAGCAGCCTCACTGCATTAGGGAGAGTAGAGAAAATTCCACTTGGATTATATAAACATACACACAGAAGTATGTTATAAAAAATACTTGTGAAAGTGAATTGACCCAGGTCAGATGGATTTTAGTTCCTTAAAGGAATGAACAGAATTTTGTCTGGAGGGTAGGTGAAGACCTCTTTCTTCTTGCACTTTTGTTTCAAGGAGAATTCCTGACAGAAGTTAAAGCTGAAATGAATGCACTTTGCTCTATTCTTTCTTTTTTTTTTTTTTGCTTCTTTATTTTTTATTTTTGTGTTAACATCAGCTGGCAAAAAAATCCTTTTTTTGTTTACAAAATGTAACACTGAAGCTATCCCTTTTTGAAGGTGTTTTGTATTTTATGCAAATTCTAACTGGAATGCACAGCACCAGTCATGCTCATTTGTCAGTCCCATCTCAGTGATGTAGGTGAAACTGTATAAAGATGTAGGTTTTGGTAATTGCAAGGGCCTGCACTTTGTACTTGAGGTCTGTCCAAAGAGTTTACTCTGGAAAAAAAAGTAAGTTTTGAACATGACCTAGAAATACTGTAAACTAACTGTTCAAAATTGAAAACTGTTGAATTTTTCCCAACAGTTTCATTCAGTTTTTCTCTCTCCATTTCTGACAGGCCTAGATGCCTTTTGTGATTCTTATACTGTCTCCTGCATGACGGGCGTGCACCATCTTCAAGCTTTAACTTCTCTCTTCAGTACTGACTGCTGTGTTTTAGCAAACCCCTTAAGATTCTTGTCAGAGCTACACTTCCCTGTAAACTGGCCATTCCTTCAGTGCTGGTGTCGTTTTTGGTTTTCTATTTCTGTACATGTGTAGCTTTGCCAGATATGTATCTAGTCATACCAAATGTTATTACAACCATTTGCTGTGTAATACATTAGTAAAAAAACCAAACAAGTAACAATGACCTTTATAAGTAGCTGTTCACTATGGAATAAAGGTAGTTAAAAGTATCACACAAGGTATTATTGAAATGGCATGATGGTGATCTTAACAGGAGAAAAACCAAACCCGTAAAGTAAAGCATGTTCTCCAAGTGCTTTAAAATGTATTTAGAGACCTATTATATGGTTAACATCAATATGGAACTCTGGATGTCTTCACTTAAGATTATTCTAAAGTAGCATTGCTGTTTAGTCTTTGTGTGAGATTTTGGCAATTATGCTTTTCTCTACTAATCTTGGTGTTCAGTGATTTGTGTATTTGTCTTTCTAACTTCTAATAAACTCACTCCAACTCAGGTGTCTGTCTTTGCTTAGTAGTGCTTTTTTCTTTTACAACTCTTCTTCCATAATCATATAGGTATCCTATGATGTAGGAAGTGGTCACTTGTAATCTTACTAAACTGTGGGGATTTTGTAAGAGTAAAACATTTAAAATAGAATTGTGGTCAGTTGCAAGTTTCTCTGGGTCAGCGCAGCAGTGTGAAACATGAATGCAATATATGAAAAATTTATTTCATTGTGGTTTGCATTTTCTTTAGTAAAAGTTAAAGCACAGAAATTTGACCATAAGTATTTCTGATCAGAAATATTTTTGTTTAGAGATTTTAGGATTAAATAAAAATGTTTGCAAGTAATGTAGGTATTTAGAAGGAACAAAACATGTTTTTCTCTTAGACTGATGGAATGCTTTTGCTTGGGGCTTGTACTCTGTTAGCCACAGTGTGCTCATAGGAAATGGTGGTGGTGAATTGTTGGACTGCTGTGGTGGGGCTTTATTAGTTGTTATGGATGGTGGCTTGGGCATGTCTTCACGTTCAGAAATCTCTGTTACACTTGGGAAGGAACCCTTTGCTTTGGTAAAGCTGTAGCTATACGGTACTACGTGTTTAGGTAATTGTATACAATATAAACATACATTAATAGCAATGCAAAGAGTAATAACTCATCAGTGAAGTGTTTGTGAGCCAGGTTGGGGAGGGCAGCACCCCCTGCAGTTTCACATGTGTCCCATCTCTTTCAGGATGGCACAGGATCTCTCAAGCGCAGCGGCTCCTTTAGCAAGCTCCGCGCCTCCCTCAGACGCAGCAGCGAGAAGCTGGTTAGGAAGCTGAAGGGAGGCAATTCCCGGGACACTGAACCAAAGAATCCAGGGTAATTATCTGCTCTTAGCTGTGCTGGTGTCCCTCAGTCTGTGCCCCCACTGGAGCCTAGAGCAGTTCCTAGGGCAGTGTTCCCTTCCCTGCTTAGCTAACTGCATATCCTACAGAGATGTATCTTAAAGAAAAATAGAATAGGAAATAACTTCTTAAACTTTCTTTCTAAGTTCTGTAGCATCTGAGGATTTATATTTGCTTGTAAGAATTAACTCAATTTAAACAATTTTTTTTCCTTTTTGCTGCTTTACCTACTTGAAGATTAGAAAAGCTTCATAGAACTGTTGATAAGTGTTAGTTACCTGCAGAACTATCCTTTTCATGCAGCAGTGGAAAATAATGTGGTACTGCTTTTTGCAGTAAAAGCCTGAATACAGCAAACCTACAACTAGCATTCTTGATATAGCTTAGTATCTTGATATATTCTTGATATAGCTTTATATATTGCTGTGAGTATAGAGAGAATTACCAACTTAAGCCCTTCTCGGTTTCTGTTTTTGGAAAATTCAGATGTCAGAGAGCAGAGGAAGATGTTCAAAAAATTGCACTTAGTCATCCATCTTACTAACATTTTGGCCTTGGTGAAGTCAGTGGTAAAAATTCATATTTTAATGAGTCTGACTGCTCCCTCTTCCCAATTTACCATATGATTACGGATTTGAGTTTATGCAACATTTCTGATAAATCCATAAAATCATTCATCATTTATTGGCTGCTGCAGAGATGTTGAAATGTTAAAATGCACCTACTGTTTTTCATAATGGCACTTGTGGGTGTTGCCCCTCACCCCAACACAATTGCAGTCAGTTTTGCAGGGGTTTTTGCCCTTGCTGTGGAAAACTGGAGCTCATTTAATTGACAGAAATCTGTGTGACACTGTGAATTTGTGCTTTAAAACAGTCACACTGGAGAGCTTGGGCTAGCTTCTGGTGGAGCAGCTGAACCTGAGTAATGTAGTAGGTGATAATGATGATGTTATTATTTGAGACAGTGACCTGGAGGCAGGGTCTCACTGTGTTTCTGGAAGTGCTCCACTGAAGTTTTGCCTTACTGCTTTTACATGGCTGTCAAACATTATCTACAGCTGCAGTACGTGTAGGATTAGCTTCATTGCATGTCTGTTTCAAATTCAGCCTGATCTGAATTTTAGAATTATTACTTAAAATTTCACTGCCAGAGACTTGATGTTGAAGGCCCTGAATAGAATTCAAGGTCAAAAATCCCTTTGCATTTATTGATGGATCATTAAGAACTACCTCTGAGATGAGAGATTGGGAGTAAACTATGGAAAGCATGAGATGAGAAGGAGATGTGTAAATATAAAATGCTTTAGGGAAACAAACAAAGGCAAGCCAAAATAGAATAAAAGGGAGAGTTCCATATTTGTCTTCAGTAGTAGCATTTTTGTACATTGGTTTTCTGTTTCTATTCAGTTTTGTCCAGAGTTCACACATACCATACTTCAGGTATGTTCTTGTATGAATACAAGATACTATGATACATATATCCATAGCTAATTTTGCATTTTCTCCTCATTTTTGTGAGATATTGAGAGGTTTTGAGTTTTTATGAAAGCCAGGAGGTTTATTCCTTATTCTCTGTAGTGTTTATAGCTAACTCTGTCTGCAGGTAAAGTAACCCCATGTTTATAGGTGTAGAAAATGATGCTTACATATAACTGAAGACATTGGCTTTGCAGTGCCTGTAAGAACTCACCTGCTTTGTTACTGCCTGCACTTGACTAAAGCCATCTGCCCACATTAACATGAGTTACACTGGGGGGTCTGTAGCACCACGTGAGATTTCCTCAGATGAAGGCATTAGTGTGAAACAAACTTGAAAGCAAAGCAATGTCTTTCTTGCTTTCCCTTTCTGACAAAGTATTCTTGTTGTTTAGATGTCACCATAGTTCTCAAATAATAATTTATTCTTAAAGCTTGCAATAAGTGTATTGCATTTAGAGGCTTTTATGTAGATAGGCACTTTCAGTGTGTAAGACAATAAATATTATAATTTCAGAGTTTTTAAATCCTAATTTATATTAGCTGGTTTTAATAACAAATACAGAGATTTCAGGTGTTAAACACCAGCTTTGTAGATCATAAAGCATAGCTGTACATATTGATATTCTAAGAAGTCATTTTGATTTCATTTTCTGAAGAAACTTTAATAAATAGAATTATTTTTTTCTGCTTCTGAGTGTAACAAAAGGAATACTCAGTAGTTACCATGCAGACCTTTGGGTTTTAGTGTGTTTGACAGCTGAATATTACAATACAGACACAGCACGTGTACAAATCTTTCTTGCTGTGAAGTCAGGCACTCTAGGTAAAAGACTTACCTGCCTCCTTGCTTACCAGTGCATTCCCTGCCTGTCTCTCTAGGAAGACTTTATTTGGAAATGGATTTACACCTCTTGTTTATACTCTGCTTCTGTGTCATAGGAATTGACAGTGCTGGTGTGATTGAGTGAGAATTACTTGAGTAGCAATACACTCATATCCCAGGATGCAGGAAGGACTTAGTGTTCATATTGTTGCTTGATACAGAAGGTTGAAGACAATAAAATGGAAAACTCATCAGGGAAATTGTTTCTTTATAATCTTGCAAAAGCCTTTTGGACAAGTAACTATCTTAAAACTGTTCTTTGAAACATGCAGTAACTGAAGCGAGGTATCAGTTCTTTATCATATTTCAGAATTCAGTTCTGTAATAATTTAACTTCAATTCATTAGTATTATTTATATTTTTAGTTCAAAAATTTTGACCATACAGCAGAACAGTTAAGATCTCTAATTTAAAAGCGAAAAAACCCCAAGCTTTCATTATTCCTGTTATTTATTCATCAGAGAAAACAACTGCATGTTCTTTGTGCAGTTGTGTTTGTAACATGGAGGGAATTAAAAGTGCATTTGCCAGACTAAAGTTCTTAAGAGTGTTGATTTAAACAAACCCAAACAAATAAAAACCAAACCACAAACAAAGTAGTATCTCAGGTATGAATATTTTTTTTAATTGGCACTTTAGAAAGAACTAAAATGTTCTATGTAACTAAAACTAAATTTTTATTGGTGGATTTTCTGTTTCCCTGGAATGTTTTCCATAAACCTTTATGCTCTTTTGGAGAGTTCTCTGTAACATTTTGTTTGTTTTACAGATTAACTTCCTTTGAGTTCCATCTATAACCTCTGTTGTACCCGTTTCCTTCAATAAATGAGAGGTGTACACCATGCATGAGTCCTTGCTTTGTTGTTGCTAACACTCATGTCAAATATTTCAAATTGTGTGCTTCTGGCTTTTGAAACACTCAGATTTAATGCTGCAGAGAACCAGCCAGCCTGTGTTGTGTGGCAGCTGCTGCCTGTGTTTTGGTTCATTGTCCTGCTAAGTCTTTGCTTTACCAAAGCATTTAAAACCTGTGCTTGACTTGGACTGTTGGCAGTCTTGCTTCAGTAGAAGGAAAAACTGGTTAATATCTAATGTGGTCTGAATGGATAAACCTTTTCCGTGTTACTGGAAGGCATTGGAGACTGCATTGGGCAGTTGTCTCAAGCTGCAGGTAGCACTGTAGGGTTAGGGCTCATTGTCTTGTCCATTATTCAAATATGTATTCAAAGCCCTCATTTAGTAGTTTTGAAATAGTTAAAGAGGTAGTGCAAAACCAGAGCAAACACAGGATGTTCTGAGTGATGGACAGGCACTGGGGATAAAGGAGACCAGACATTCCTGTGGTGGTCACCACGATAGGAATCTTAAGGCTGATCTTGAATTTCATTACACACACTTCAAAATACTTTTTACTAAATTTTTATATGTTTGAGAAATGTAGGAAAATTAATAATCTTCATCTCAAACAGCAGCAGATACTGCAGTTAATGCAGTGGTATTTTGACTGTCAGCAGCTCCTGGGTAGGTGATTCATTTTTTCCCCTCATCTGTTGCTTCCAATACCATATTCCAGGATGCTTCTTACCACTGCTGAGTGTTGTAAAGCCAAAAGCACAACCAAAGTTAACAGCAGCAACCATATTGTTTTCCTTCACTTTGAAATGTTTAAAATAAAACATTTTTTAATGCTTTTAAAAATTGATTCTGAAGACTTTCCTAAATGAGGCAGAAAGTACTAAACTAACCTTCGTTGTAGCTTTTCCAAGGTAAATGCTGCCTACACAGCAAACTTACTCATGTTTCAGATATTTTTTCCCTGAACTGTCTGAATGTTTTGATGCTTTTGTAGGAAGCCACATAAATTTGAAACTGATTATTAGTTGATTAAAACTCAGTGTAAGTCACTGTATTAATTTGATACTCTTTAAAAACTGAGATTTTGAGTTAAAATTTAATCAGTTGCCTGAAATGTTAAAGCTCTGAGGAGCTTGTAATTTTGGGGGGTTTATATGTAATTGAGAACTGAATATAAAGATCTTTGAAGTTCTGTAGTTACCTTAAAGGGAGTCCCTCAGATCAGTTTTGGGGCATCGTTCCCACTCCCTTCGCTGTGCATTGCTCGTTGTTGTACTTGTGTTTTCAGAGCTGTCAGTTCTCAGCCATTCTGATCAGTTTATCCTTGCATGTTCACTGTCCTGGTTGCAGCATGAAGCGTGCCAGTTCTCTGAATGTTCTTAACATGGGTGGCAAGGCTACTGAAGATCATTTTCAAGTAAGAAGCCCTACAATACTCTTATAAAAATAAATATTGTTAGTAGGGTTTGGGATAAAAAGAGTGTGATAAATAATAAAACAACAAACTCAGAGTGATTGTAAGATCCCACTTCAGTAAGATGTTTGAAGTGTGTGCTTAAGGCATCATTCAGTGACACTTTTGAGATTTCTGATTAATTTTAAGAAAGGGTTCAAATCCAGTCAGTAAAGAGCACTGGCTTTTATGATACCAAGTAGTCTCTGCTTTGGACTTCTATTACAGTGGATATGAAAGTTACGGAATAGTCTTGTAAAAGCAACTTAAAAATGCAAGACCTGTTAAAGCCCAGTTCAGTATTTTTTTACCTCGGCCCCTTTCTTGCAGAGCCCCATCACTGTAATTGCTGTACTTTACCAGGTTCCCTTAAACACTTCAGTTGTTTCTGAGGTTGCACAGTCTCAAAGTTTGTCCGATCCGTGTTGTGCTTCTGCTAATATAAAACTTTATTTTGCTTAACCGTACGTGGTGTGCCCAAATGCTACTCCTTGTTGCCTGTTTTTACCTAACAAATCACTGTTTTCTTAAATTGTCAAATGAGTGAGCAATGTTCTGCCTTCTAAACACTGCTGTGTGTTTTACTAACACAGTAACTGCTACTAATTTTAGGAAGATAAAATTGCTTCTGTACTAACAAAACTGTAGGTCAGGATTTTCATAGCCATGTGTCTTACAGCAGCAGGAAAGCCCAAACTGTGGCTCTCATTTTACTCCTGAGTGGTGTAAAGGTTTTGTAACTGTATTACCTCTAGTGAATGTGCTGCAGAGTTTGGTTAGAAGTGTATGCAAAACTTTGCTTAGGGTGAACTTCAGCCAAAATAAGTCCAGGGTAAAACACAATTCTCTGCAGCAACAGTGCCAGGGTTTCAAAGTGCCATGTCCTAGGTCCCCCTAGACTGGATGGATCCTTAGTCTCGTGTGACTTCCAGAAGGGGACTTCTCTGTTGGTGTGTACAATGCAACAGTAAAATTGGTTCCCATTTCTTGAGCTTTTGTAGTTCCCCCACTGTAGACACCCATGGCAATTCCTATAAATGGGCTCTTGCATTTCTGGTAAGGCTTGGGTTGGATTGTAAGGGTGTGTGTGCTTTATGGTATTGCTGGTTAAAAATTGGCAAAAAAGATGTTTATTGGACTCTGGAAAGCATCCCCCACCCAGCACAAACAGTTCTCAGTAGTTCCTTATGTTTGTTCCCGTTTGTTAAAACTAGTAATTTTGTTTGCTTGCTTGTACAATCTGGACATGTGCTTAATTCATTTGTTTGTTTTTTTCCCCTTCACACAGGAACGAAATAATTGTCTGACAGACTCGCGAGCTCTGAGCGTCAGTCATTCTGATTTGGCGCATTGAGGTTTGGGACAGAAGCTAGCTAATATTCCTGTGTGAATAAAGAAGCACTGAGACCTTCAAAGCTTTGGTTCCTTATCCTTGTGTACAGGAACACCTAGTTTGTAGATGATGTCGGTTTTTTTTTCCAATGGACTGCTGTTTTTACTTTTTAAATAGGGACGATTTTAAACACAGCATTAGTGGGTGTTCTCTTCTAAGGGAAAACTATAGATACATATTGCTCGTTGCACTGTTCCCATTCATGCTACTTACATGAATTTCTTTAATAGATTTGACTATTACAGCAGCCAAAAAAAAAGTAAAAATACAAACACGTTGAAGGCGTACCAAAATGCAGCGGTGTTGGAAAATAAAAGCAAAATTAAATGCATGGCAGTAAATATACACAGTGCTGGAATGAGAAATGGATAAATTTATGTGCATTACTGTAGAAATTCCAATAGAGCATTCTGCAGTGGTGAGGCTTTTGCCCTTGCACCACTGATTCTTGTAATGGTAGAAGCCTTGGCTGGCAAAACAGCACTTAGACACGGCTGACTTAACCACTAGACTGAGCTATTAAATCTTACAGAAGTGATGGCTGGGGGTAAGCTACACATAGATAGAATGAATAGCAACACCTGTGACCATAACTTTGATAATGTAAGTCTTAGGGCACAATAATCAATGGATGTAAGATGGTTCGTGTACATCAGGAGAAATGGAAAAAACCTTTACCTTGTGTGGTTGAAGAATCCTCAAGTTTTGGACTGCAACTGTCCCAGAGCAGCTGCTGCTGCTCTCAGGGAAACATGGAGCCTCAGGTTGACTTCCTCGCTTTGTCCACTGGAATTCACAATCCCATTCTCTGTTTGCTGAAAGTGCCCAACGTTTCCTTGCTCTGATCCCAAGTCCTGCCTTTCTCCATAACAGCTGGGGACAGCAGAAGCAGCAGCCACACACTGGGAGGTTCCACTGTGGAGTAGCTGCTGTGCAAGGACCCCTCATCCCAAGGGCCCTCGTGGAAGCCCTCGATGGCCGTAAGTGGCAGGCGACCTGTGTGACCACATATCCACGTTAAATCCACTTAGCTTAATAGATACCTGCTGTCTGTATACAGGACTGCTGCTGGAACTAAGTATGTATGTCTTAAGGATTTTATAGACATTAGGATTTCCTTTTGTTTTTCTGTAAAGCTTGTGATTTTGTTCATCTTTTGTAAAAATTCTTATTCATGTGCAGTTGGATGAGAAAGTAAAAAACAACCGGTGTTTGTACAGATGTATTTGTGGTCATAGTTGTGAGGTGCAAAATGTTGAACAAAATGAACTTTGGGAAAAGCTGGAAAATTCACTCGAGGTCAGCGCCAACTGAAGGAGGTAAATTACAGGAACATAACACAAGTTGTATTTGAACAGGCTGTTGGAAGTAATCAGAATTAGTAGAGGTATTTGACTGGGTTTGCACCTGGTTTTAAGTTGGTTACAGTAACTGATGCAGAAAGTTGTCTGTGTAATGCACTTAACTTTGTTTACCAGGAGGTACCGTCTGAGCATCTCTGCAGAGGAAGCTGCGTGTGCTGCACCTGCTTTAGACAGTTTAGGAGCGGTGAGATACGATGCTGCTAATTAATTATGTAGAGTTTTAGCACTTAGTGCAATTCATTAATGAACTCGAGCAGGAACAGGTTGTTGCTCAGTTATCTTAACAATAGATACTCATATAATGTCGACTCTTGAGTTTTGATCTTTTTATTAAGAGCTTTTTATATTAAAAAATATGTAATATATATACTTTCTTTCCCCCCCTAAAACAAACCATGTTTTATGTGCCCAGGGGTGAATTGGGCTCTCTGCACAAAGCAGAGTGAGCTGGCTTTGCTAACAGAACCGTGTCAGGGTGCCAGGCTGGGGGTGCTGAGCAGTGCCTGTTCCACACCAGGTGCTCCTGCTGCTGGAGTGGCTCTGTGGACCCTGTCCCACTGGAGACCCCACAAAAGCCTGGCTTCCAAAAAAACCCCACAGAACTGATTTGGTAATAAGGAATTACTTAAACTGAAGGATGTGTTTCCCACATTCATCTTTCAACTTTGAAGAAAAATGATTTTTTACAACCTCAAAAAAACCCACAACCAGCCAACCCTGTGCAAATAGCAAGAGATTATGTAACCATGCCAAATGACAGTGTACAGTAAGTTTCAGAGTGCAAGACTGTGGTCTGTTGATGGTGATTGTGGGGAAACTTTCTTGGTCAGGATCTTGCTATTGGTGGCATTACTAATACTGTGCTTTTAAATGTTTAAATTCTTTATATAGTATTTTAAAGTGTGATGGAAGGTTAAGTTGTTGAGCTACTGCTTATTAAACAATTCTTACATTTAAAAGGTTCATTTTTTTCTTCAGAGAAGAAAAAAATTTCAAGACTTCTTTAATCCATAGATGCCTGAGTATAGTAACCAAGTCCTTACTGTTAGGAGCCAGTGAGCTGTTTGCACTTTGAGAACTGGTAAAGAACAAAAACTAAATTAAAGTCAACATTCCCTGTGTTTGAATCATGAATAAGTTACTGTCAGGACACGGCTTGTGTACATTTAATTTTCAGATGGGCTTCTCGGTTCAATTTTTCAGTTTTTGGGTTTCCTCTATTCCAGCTGTAGCTAAGAGTCTGCATAAAGAATACATCCAGAATATCCAATTGTATAATTCTCAGATGTCTTCAGCACCACATTAAATCAACAGCTGTGATGAAACAGAAAACTGGAAAAGACTTTCAAAATTGACAGACACCTTGTTAGGAAAACTGCAGCCTTGGTAATGTGGTTGTGTTTTTAATCTGGCATTTTTGTCCTTGACCAGAATTTTAAGGGTGAACTTGATTAAAAACAAGAAGGACTCAGGTTAGGCTTTGGATTCTCCTGCAAACAGTGGCAAGTGCAGGGTGCACAGCAGGATGTGGGATGAATCCTACACGGAATTGTTACTGATAGAAAGGTGCCTGTTGCCCTTCTGTCACTGGTTGTGTGCTATATTGGCAATATTTGGTTTTGAGTTTAGATCTTACTAAATAGTCTTGTAAAATGTAACTGTTTCATGATTTGCTCCTCTTCTAGAGGAATAGCTGACCTGTTGCTGTGGTGTGTCTGCAGTACTGCAGTGATAGAACGTGGCACTTACACAATGCAAAAAGAGTTATCTAGAGTTTGTACCTTTTCTTATAATAAATGACACCTTCAACTCCCAAGGGCTCCTGGATGGTAGTAAATTAAAATGGTTTGGGGCTTGAGAAGTATCTGTGCTTGTATCATTTGAATCCAGAGATTTTGTGGATGGTGTGGTTCTGTTGTAAATGCCTGGTAAAAGGGGTGTGCAGTGCTGCATTGACAGTATGTTTGCAATAGTTGATGAGTTTGAGTTTGGTTTCGTTATGCAGGTCACATATTGTGTCTGAAGGCTGCTAAGAGAATTGCATTTTTGGTCATGTTAGTCTGTACTGAGAGAATAAATGTTAACAGATGCAATGCTGTGAAGTTTAGTTTCATTGCCACCGATTTACAGAAGTATGCTGGCTTTTTTTTTTTTTAATATTTAGAATTGAGGAAAATCTCAAACATCTACATTGGGTTATCTTTTTCCTCTAAACCCATTCACAGTCATCCCAGTACATTGAATAGTTGAGGTCAGTAGTTAAAAAAACAAGGCCTGAAACAACAAAGCAAGAAGCCAGACAGAGTGTCAGGGTCTGACAGAGGTCAGAGGGCCTGAGCTGGGAGGGTGCTAATGCTCACAGTGAAGTTGAAAAACTTCCTTAGTTATGGCTGCTTGTAAATAAGAAGTATTTAGGGAACCATGGCTGGAAGTTCATTTAATGCTCCAGCTCCATCAGACAGGTTGGAGCTGCTCTAGTGCTGTGCTGGCACACAATGGAGAGACTAAAATGCAGCTTGGAACAAGCACAGTGAAGTACTTTTAACACCAGAGCTGTCCTTGGGCTCCCTGTGTTTACACTCTCGTCCCAATTCAAGGGGGGAAGGCTACTGAGTCTTTAGTTTTAAGCTATGAAGTAGAAGCATTTTGCTCTAGCAGTGACACCTAACAGGATCATTCACCCAGATCAGTTCCAGGCAATCAGGAATAGTATTTTCTGTTTTCTAGGACTTGGTTTAAAAATCAAAACCAAAACTCACCAGCAAAACCAGAAAAACATTTGTAATGTTGGTGTACCCTTGAGAATACCACAACCCCCCACACCCCTGATATGTGACTTTCATGTTTGATTTTTAAAAAAACTCAGAAGCAGACTTCCAGGATTGGCTGTCAGATGCTGCATTTCATCTCCAGGAGTAGTTACTGCTGCTCACAGCAGGCTGAAGTCTCACTGACAATTCACCTGTCTGTCTTACCCCAGAAAATAAACTTCCACACATTATCTGTAACAGTAGCAAATCACTGATTTGAAGGAGGACCTGTTAATGAAAAATTTCAGCATGTTTCACTACATCTGTTTTGTTACTAGGTCAGTTGTGTAAATTCTTCACTAAGTACAAATGAAATTGGTTCTCCTTTTCCAAAGCAATGATGCCAGAATCCTATTTGAGCTTTCTGCTGATAAGGGCCTCTTCAAATACATCAGATTTGTAGTTTAATTTGAAAATGTTTGAAGTTGTTAAAGTGTCATTTAACGTTTCCTTTCAAGTGTAGAAAAACATTTAAATGTAGTCTTGCAGGATAAAGACTTAATACATTATAGACTGTAAATCTTCTTTGTAAAAACTATTTCTGTTTTTTTCTTGTATAGAAACAAATCTCAGTTGTGAAACCCAAAGATGAATAAAGCTGTTTAAAGGGAAGGTTTTTAAATTGCATTTATTAAAACTTAAGCACATTTCAACACTTGTGACACGAGGCTTCAAAGACAGGTGCTGTGTCTGGTTGCCGTGTGGGTTTGCAGCCCCAGCGCTGCACTGGTGGCCGATGGACAGCCTGGGCTGCTGCCTCATGTGGGACTGAAGGGCAGGGCAGGAACTGGAGAGGAGCATCCAGTGCTGTGAGGGACTGAGTGATGGCTGGGAGCCTCAGCAGGGCTCAGTTGGATCTGAGGTTTCAGAGCTAGGAGACAGACTGTCATGTACTCTGACTGAGCTGGAGAGGGACGTAAGAACCAACAGAAGCAATGACAGCAACAGGTAAAATGTTACTTAGATTTGCTGGTAAAAGTGTTTTTCACCAGGTAATCTGGGACTTGGATTGCAGACCCATCTGTGACTTTTAACAGTTATGGTCCTGTCCTGCAAGCAGTCATGTTACAGAAAGAGTGATCAAAATAGTACAGACTGAGCCTTAACTGTATCTCACTGCTCTGACCATGGCTCACAGCAAGGCAAACACCTGGCATTGGAGCCCGGGATTTGGTGAGGCTCTTCTGTAAATGAATATCCAGGTAGGGGTTCATGGCTCCCATTCATCAGCTACATCTCTCTGTGGCTTTGTTTTTTTCCAATCAGCACAACAGGATGAGCATTATCTTGGCTGCAGTTCCAGGCCAGATACACAGGCCAGGGATGTTAAAGATCAATTATCTGTGCTGCATTAGTTGATCTTCATTGAAATTGCTAGCAAGGAGGCATGGAAGGTAAGGATTTGAAGAAGTCAGCAGCCCTGCCTCTGAGCTGTGGCACTCCCACTTTTTAGAGTACACAAAGGCTTCTAAGCATCATGGTAGGGTGAAAAAATACTGTCAAGTGCAGTCATTTCCACATACAGAGAACTAAGACACTTTAGAAAAGCAGTTAATAGACAACTTGTGCTATTTGCACAAGGTCCCCTGAGGTATCTGAAGGGGTTGCAGAAGGCACTGAAAGCAGCTCATCCTTCCTGCTTGCTTACAGTCTCCTTCCTTCAGCTTCCTTCAGCTTCAAGCTGTACCTGTTCTCTGGGACTTCCTAAGGCAGTCACCCAGGGTTGCTTTTCCTTGAGTCATACTCAGTTGTCCCCTGAGAAGTCTTTTGCCAGAGGGTTCCAGCTGAAAAGATGGATGAATGTCCTACAAGGGTGTGACTGGGGAAAGGCAGAGGAGGCAGCTGTTCCACCAAGACAGCGTTTCTTGGCCAAAAACCAGACCTGAGCAATTTAACTCCACAGCAGCACGTAGAGTTCTTGCCTGGGCCAGATGGGGAGGCAGCAGAAGGAGGGGGAAACCTGAAAGCTTGAGGAGTGTGTGTGAGCTTTATGCACTGATGAGAGCAGGCACCCACAGAACAGAGGCCAAGTAAGGTCTGAGGCCTTTGGAAAGTGTAACTTCACCTGGCTTGCTTTCACACCAAACAGAGCGAAGGGAAAATTCAGCCAAAGGAAGAGTGGATGTCATGGCAGTGGTCTGAGGACAACAGAAAAAGATGTGACAAATAATGGGAAGAAAAAACATGTAAAGCTCTAACTAAACAAAAATCATCTGAGAAGAGGAATAGCTCCCTGGATGGATGAAAACAGCTGAAGATGCCCTTCAGAACCAGTTTAGCTGAAAGGCCAGCAGTTGGCACAGAGGACAGGAGAGGTAGCACTGCAGAAGTTGATGAAGAATGCTGTCCAAATCCAACAAAACACAGAGCAGGCAGAGCATCAGGAAGAACACAGAGAGAACCATTGGCCTGAGGTTACCCACCTTCAGCAATGGGCAAACAGAACAAGGGGATGGGGGATGTGGTTTGCTGTCTTTCAAAGGAAAGAGGCTAAAGAGGCTTTTGCTATGAAGGTAGAGGTCTGTAAAACAGGAAAAAATGGAAATGAACCATTAAATTTTTTTTAAGAGCGCTATAAAGCCAGATATACCCATCTAGTACAAAGGCAGTACAATTTGAATTCTCAGAGCAAGATGTTAAAATCAAGTTCCTTTATGGTTGTATTCTTTTAAATCCTAATAAGTGGTTTTAAAATAGAACAGCTGCTTTGTGACAAAGCTGCTTTATGTTATTTCAAAGAACGGCTATCCTTAATGGCAGCAGGAGACACAGAGCCACCAGCAGGCAACATTAAATCATTGAATTTTGAGTCCCTTTGGGTCTGGAAACAGAGAGAGCACACAACTGCAGTAAATGATGTTTCTAGATGAGCATGCTATTAAAATTAAGTTAGACATCAGGTCTCCCCCAAGAGGATTGCTACACCTCACTTCACCAAGCAGCCTCCACCTGCCTACAGCTTCACTCTCCTTCAGAACCTTCAGGACACTGATCTCACAAGGAAAAGCTGAATACCCAAGTCCAAAAAGATCTTCTTTCACAATGAAGAAAAGGCTAAAAAAGTAGCCATACCATTGTTCATATACTTCACCATTTTACTCGTAATTCTTCCTGAAGCAAAGTAGTTCTGATACATTTTTGGAGCAGGATGCTTTGCTTTGCACAGTAGAGTTATTTTATTCCTTTTACACCTTCCATTTGTACTGTGTAGTAGCAAAAGGATGGAGGGAGATGAGGAGCAAAAACTACTCTTAAAGTCCTCATGCTTCCAGTGCAGTGTGATGCCACTCCAGAGGATTGTCCAGGCAGTGATATCCGGCTGACCATCAGTCTCATCAGCAGCTGATTTGACCAGGTTATTCCAAGTGCTGGAGTAACTCTGTTACCCACTATCCTGTAAAGAAAATATTACACATTTCTGTGTGTATGGACTTGATATGAAAGATTTTCACTTCTGTTGTAACAAAGTTGCAGTGGAAGAAATAATGTACCATCTCTCTATTTAACACTGTTTGCTATATTGAAAACTACAGATCTTTGGAGACAGAGGTGACAAGGTTTACTCAGACAACTGTTGTTAGGTTCTCTCTATGGCAAGGAAACAGCTGGAAGAGAAATGCTTCTGTATAGAACAGCTGTCATTCTTCCAACTACAGCCACAGGGAATACCTGCCTCTGTCTGGACAGGCCCCTCCTGCGACAGGAAAACCACAAGAGGAAAATGGTTGAACTTCTAGTATTTGAAGTGTGTAACTGTTTGCCCTGGATTCCATCTGAAGGTATATTTGTGTAAATAGAACACTGCATACATATGACTTTCAACCCAGTGTTTAAAACATTTTTTTCCCCCTGGAAACAATGCAGTTTCTCCAGTAGAAGAATTACAAGATAACCAGGGAAAAAATAATAATTGAACCTTATCCTTGTTCTGTGTAATTTTCAGAATCTGAAGGACATAGTGAACTTCTCACAAACACCCATTTATGTAGCACCCAGCTTATGTAGTAAATCAAGGTTATAGTTAGGATTCAAACAACAAATATGTACATTTGAGTCCTGCTAATATCTTGGTGTCAAAAGTTACTGTTTTGGGTTTTTTTCTTAGCCCACTAACAAAGCCAACCACTAAGGTTTGATTGCTATATTTTTTAAGCAGACAGAAGGTGCACTCAGCTATATGAGAGACAAGAGAAACACAAAAATACTCTTCTGTAAGCAGGTACTCAACTCATTACCTCCAGGGAATTTTTCCTGCTAATTTGTGAACAGGGATTAGGACATAAGTGTGTATGACAGTTTCTTACCCTTCACAGCACATGAGCTAGTGCTGATCTCCAGCAAATACAGCATTGCTGGGTAAATGCCCCACTGCTCTTCATGTGACCTCATGGTTTATACTGGAGTTACAAAGCACACAGTGGTTCAGTGCTGCTGTGTTTGACATTGTTCCACTGCTGGGGCTGACTCACCTGCAACTGCACTGAGCAGCTTCCGACTCACTCACTGCATCTGTCACCTGAAGCACAAAAACAATGTTTGCAGCTGACCTGAGGTTATGTGTTTGTACTGAGCAAGCACGAGGGCAGGGAAGGGAACAAAGACAAGAAAATCCAAATTATCAGATCACAGATTAAGCCAAGTTAGAAATTCCTTACCTTTCAAGGCAAACTAAAAGGGAATTGTGAATTACAAACTGAGTGTACAGCATTATAACTATTTAGCTGGCTACAGCTTACATGAATTAAACTACTTCTAGATGCTTAACTTGTTAAAAAAAAATAACCACAAATAAAAACCCCACATTCACAAAACTGTTCCAATGCTGTAGCTGGAGATAAAAAGTACAAAAGCCCAAATCTCCCAAAGGTGCCCTGTTCTCAATGATTTCACTTCCTTTGAAGTTTCCCAGCAGTGGCCTGCCTGCACACTGACTTACCCCTTTCCAAGGCTGCATTCCAAGTATGAATGGTTCACCTGTGGCATTCATATGCTCCTTCCATTTGTGAGTGGACTAAGAGGAGTGTTTTGCCTTGTTCTCTCAAAAAAAATACTCCTTGTGACCAGTATTATTGTGGCCTTGTTTTGGTCCAGCTCAAGTCAGCACATGCTCTCTATTGCTTCAGTAATCCCAGCAGCTACACAAAAATGCTGAGCTCCACAGAAATGCAGCAAAGTCCCTGGTGTTTCTGTCTCCTGGAATACAACTGTGCCTGCAGAGTTCCCAGAGCAGTCCTGCTGGCAATGGCATTTGAAGCCAGTGTTAAGAAAGGACTCTGTTATTTTGTTTTGAAGCTTTGTGCAGTCGCTATATGTTTCTGGTTTTGTTAGCTTTAGTGGGCAACATTTGAGAACATTAACAGTATATAAAAGCTAAAATTATGTTCTTAGGCTTTGAGTAGTTAAAATTTAGTAGTTTAAGTACATCAGTTTAAGGAAGCTTCAGTTTCCATCAGTCATTAATACTCAGCTGACAGTGGCAAATACACCGCTATGAAATCTGCGTTCACACGGCCTGCACCATCACCCTCCAGCCATTTATTAAACGGTCCCTGTAGAGTAAGAAGCAATTTGATATCATACCTGGTTAATGCACATGATGGGAGTCCTGAATCTCGTGCTTAAGCTGTGAAGCTGTGCCCCAAAGGTCTGCAGATAGCGAGCCTTGAGAGCAGAGTGGGCAGCGCCGAACTCGCAGCGGAACAGGGCGGCGATGGAGTCGATGACCACGAGCCGCACCATGCCCCGCGCCAGCAGCAGCGACAGCCTCCTGGTGATGCACTGCTGGAAGGTGTCCTGCCACACACACAGCCACAGTGACACAGGGCAGGGAACCCTGCTTGGGACATCAGCACATCACTACAGCTGTCACCGCTGCAGCACCAGCACAAGCAGTTTCTAATCATGAAGGCAGCTTGTGGATTTCTAAGTCTCACCAGTAACCACATCTGGTGGTTTTATTTAATAGACCAAAGTGCAACCTCCAATTACCTGCAGCTCTGACTTTACTGATACTTCCAAATCTCAAGGGTGTAATACTCCAACCCTAAACCATCCCTGTTTTCATAGAGTAATAGAATGTTAAGGGGTTGGAATGGATGTTAAAGATCATCCAGTCCCAACCCCCCTGCCATGGGCAGGGACACCTCTCAGTAGATCAGGTTGCTCAGAGCCACACCCAGCTTGGCCCTGAAGAATGCCAGGAATGAGGCACCCACAGTTTCTTTAAGCAACCTGTTCCAGTATCTCACCACCCTCACAGTAAGGAATTTCTTCCCAATATCTAACCTAAATTTCCCCTCTTTCAATTTGTACCCATTTTTCCTTGTCCTGTCTCTACAGTTCCTGATGGAGAGTCCCTCTCCAGCTTCCCTGTAGCCCCTTCAGACACTGGAAGGCTCCCATGAGGTCCCACACAACCTTCTCTTCTCCAGGCTGAACAGCCCCAACCTTCTCAAGCCTGCCTGGCAAAGGAATGGTTCTCACTGAAACACTCAGGACTCAGGAGCAGCATTAAATATTCCAAACAAGACTGTGCTGCTCTTCCACTAATGACCCATTAACAGTAAAATACTGCATCAAATCCATATTGATCAAGAGTCTTAGAACTCATTTTGTGCTGCTACTTACTAGGTCTGCTGCGCACTCAACAAAAATATTATTTCCAAATCTGATCTTCTCTATGACTTCAGCTGGAACATCTGCACGCAGCTTGTGCTGTTGACCTATGAGCTGCTGCAAACGTTTACTTGGGAATGCATCTTCTGTACAGATGTAGACAGCTCCTGCAGCCAAGGAAACCACCTGTGATTACAACAGGGCTCTTACACGGTTTTCTGAACAGCACACAAATTATACAAGGCATTCTGCACTCAAAAGCTACACATATAGAGCTGGAAATTTATGTTAATTTTTTTTTGCAACTATATTGAATCGATGCTGAACAAAACCCCCACTTATGTGACCTTCCTGTAGATGGTCCTTTTTTTTTGGTGCCAGCTGAGACAAGTGGATTTAGTACTCTCCCCTGGGTGACACTCATGGTGCACAGCTCTGGAACAGCCATCCATCTGCCCTTGGTGACCAGGAGTACCATAGTTTATCCAACCCACAGAGTGACACTACATGGCCTGTTTCAGTCAGAAATCCTAAACACAGCACTATGTACTATGCACAATATTAACTATGCCAGCCAAATCCAGTACTTTGATTCATGTCACTCAGTGTTTTCAAGCTTCTTGGTTTTAAATTTACATATAGAAGGGTACTGATTGTCATAATTTCTAAGCCAGTTTAAAGAAAATCGCTCATCCAACCTCATTCCAACTAACTTCCTAAAAATGGTAATTAGATAAAAAACATTATACTTCAATCCCATTACTGTGAGTGATGTCTGTAGATTTTCACTGTGGTTTCTGGTTACCAAGTAAGCATTACTGCAGAGAAAATTAACCATGCACATCAAAGATGCTCAGCTGACAGTGGTAAACGAAAGTGGAAAATAAAGCAGAAATACAAGCAGTATTTTCTTTATTAAAATACTGTTACTGTTATTGCAGAACTAATCAGAATTAACAGCTAAGACTTCTAGGGCTACATTTAAGGATTAAGCCCACTCACTACAGTGGCTGAGGCTGCTAACACAGCTTGGCAGATGACGTGTTTGGCAATATGAGACATCCTGAACATTTCCACCCCAATGGTCCATCCCAACATTAGCTCTCCAGGGAGTGGAGAGTCCCATTTCCGGATGCAACTTCCAAATCCTGTACACTCCACTGAAACAAACATAAAACTATATCCAGTAGTGGAAATGAAAAGATCTCAGCACTAGATCAAGTAAAAATGAATGGTTATTTTACCAATAAAAATATTTTGCTGATGAACACCTGTGTAAGACAGGGTATTGAATCCAGAAAATCTTCTGTATGAGACAAAGATGAGTCTAAGCCCAATTTATTTTAGGACTAAAACTGCATCTTCATCTTAACTGTCCCCAACACACTGTCACATGTGACCATCCCTGACACTCATCAGGTAATGCCAAAAACTGTACCCATGCCCACTAATTAAAAAAATGGTCTTTGACAAGTGAGAATTAAAGCCCTTCCCCAGTTACTAGCAGACTGAAAAAATACACAATTATCATTCATGCCTCCCACAGGAGGTACTGAAATGTTTCTAGAATTTCTACTTCCATTCTACCTAATGACAGGTTGAAATTAGACTTTGTCTCCTTTTTTTACTTTCCTTGGCCCTAGCAGCCAATAGAATATGGTCTCTATTCCTAATTCCCAATTGCATTATGTATATTCTTCTGTAGGAGGGAACTGAGGGCTGTTTGCAGTTTACATTTGACACAGAGTAAGGACCACAATAAAGCCTTAGTGACCAGAGAAGTCATGATCTGACCATGAATCCTGAACTACAACATTTGAGAAACTAAAGAATTTGAACCATGAATATTCTCTATACTTACCCCACCTTCTTCCTAGCACTTGAGTGGATGGAATTCTGAATTTTGAACTATGGGCATAAATGCTGTCTCTTAAGTCATACAGAATTCCTGTTAGCCACAAATGAGCACATGAATTTCCATCAGCAAAGGAGGAAAAAAGATTGAGACAATTACTCCACAGTTTCTCATATCCATTAAGTTTACAGTGACATCAGCAGTTTGTGGAATACTATCTGAACCTGTACGAAGTTCAGGCAAGGAAAATACAGTAAACTATTAATCATATTGCTTAACTGCTTAAGGCTTTTTAAACTGCTAATTATTCAGCAGTTAATGAGGTGAATCTTAATTTTCTTGAGTATTTCCCTAGGTTAATTTCTCCTAATTGGACTAATTTTCAAATCACTTTCCAGCTTGACAGTGACAGCTGAGTATCAGATAGGCAGGTGAGTATCTTTACTAAGGGCAGTCCATGTACTCCTATCAGAAACTCAGTTTCATGATTTCTAAAAACCCAGTAAGTCAAGAAAAATTTCCAAACACAAATCTGACATGATGTATATCTAACACAAGTACTCAGACAAGCTAATTACATGTTACAACAGTTACAGCACAAAACTGAAAATCATAATGGTGCAAAGTCAAACTCAAGTAAACAAACAAAAAATAAAGTAAACACACTAAGATACACAGCTTCCTTAAGCCCATGAGGTTTCTGAATTTCATGCTAAAAAATCCTGTGCTAACAGCAGCTCCTAAAGGAAAACATTCTGGCCTTCTCAGCTACCATTCTTACTCAAGCTGACTGCCTTTTGCACAATATTGCCTCATTCTGAAAGACAGGGATTTCTGTACCCTGAATACTGGGCTCACAGAAGAATCATCTGCTCTCTAAAAACCAGAGCTGCCTCAAGCAGTACATCCCTTGTCCTCTCCTTGCTTTACTTAACAAGGATGGAATGTCTGTTACTTCAGATTTCATAGTCACTGGGGGTTTTTCAGGTGCAGATTTGCATTTCTAGATAGATGGATGTTCCATTGATTAAATAATTGTATTTTGATCCAGAGCGATTGCAACATTCAAGACACTTGAAAATAGAAAACCTGAGAAAATGGATGGAAAAAAAGTACCTATTTTCTAAAATTAACTTATCCAGAGAAAAAGAAATGTAACATTCTCCTAAAGATCTTCTCTGCTGAAAATTTCAGTACAGAGTTTAAGAACAGACAGGTACAAACACAAGGCAAAAGCAGAAGAGTATAAAACAATCAAGCAACCTTCTCTGTTACAAACATATATGTAATTGTAGTCCAGAACAAGTAAATTGAGGCAAAAAAAGTAATCCTACAGCTGTAATACCTGTAGACAAAAAAGAACAGCTGAAGAAGCAAAAATGTGGTCCTCTCTGTTTCACTAGTCCAGCCACCTCAATTTAAAATTCCTTACCAATAGATACACACTGTCCTCATGGTAAAATGACAGCAACTTCAAAGTTCAAGTCAATACAATTATTCAGGTAATTTTCTAGTGAAATATTTGTAAAAAAAGAAAGAAACATTAATTATCTTAAAACAGTTTTTCTTCATAGACAATCTCCTGCCTCAGTTTAGTTTTGTAGGGCTAGAAGAGACTGACAAATAACTAAATTCAGTATTAAAGACTCATGTTTAGTTATGAGGCAAAAACACTTACCAGTCACGTATCTTTATAAGTGACCTTTTAAAAGTCATATCTTTAAAAGTCACAACCTAAATAAAAAGAGGAGTACAACACTAAAAGAAAAGCCAGTGGCATTGTGCTATTTACAGATTATTAGGAAGCTGCCAATACAACAAGTCAAGTCTGGGTGGGAACCACTTTTGAGAAAGAAGCTGAGAGATGCTTTTAAGAAGTCAGTCAGTGATCACCTAATCATCTTTCCTCACAAAACCCAAACAAAAATCAGCTATTTCATCAAATCTGTTATTCAGGCCAATAAATGCATTATGCTGGTTGTTGACCAAAATAAACACAACCAAAAAAATCAAACAAACAAGAATAAAACCCACTAAAACCCCTCAACCTCAAAAGGACAAACTTTGATTCCTATGAACATAATGTCATGCACCAAGCCAATTTGTTACCAAGAATCAGTAGCAAACATTGTTTTCTAATTCATAATTCTAATATGGATATTAATCTGTCCTATTATATTCATGTATTACTTATGAATATGGGCATATAAAATAAATTCAGCCAACAAGCAGTGGAACACAACTGACATTCCTAGAACAGCAGAAAGATATCCTGGAGGCACAGCAGACCTTTGTTTACTTTCAGGATTTCTTTGCTGCCAGCCTCCTTGCACTGAGAATTATAAACACGACTAGCACTAAATTAAATGAAGTAAATGTGTAAAGAAATGTATTTCAACATCACCACTTAAGAGAAGTTTCTAAGCACTACAAAAATACAATGCACCACAATTTTAAATCAGTAGCAAAGTTTTAGCACTGAGATTACTCTTCCACTGGTAGCACCAGAGTTCTGTGAGTGTTTCTAAGCATTGCTGTTCTCCTCAAGTTTCCTAAGGGATAAAACTCCTCACAGTTAACAGAAGATCAATTTCTGTATTTCTCATCAGAGGCTCAACACAAGAGTGCCATTAGGGTGTTGGGCACCTTTTTCTGTCCCTCATTCTGGTTTGGTCCTTGATTTCAACATAAACAGAGAAAAGTGCTGGAGCTTGAAGTAAAATGCATTTGCACTCCAACTACTTGCAGCAGTTAGCACAACACACAAAGGAACAGAACAAAATATAATTGCTTCTGCTCTGATTAATGACATAATGTAATGTAAGCCATGGGCTACTCACAGCCCTTTAAGCAAGATCTTCATTTGTACAGTGAGTTTCCCCACAACAACCAACTGAGCTGCCAGACAAAGCCAGTGCTGTGTGCAGGGAACAGCAAGGTCACAGCTAAAACACACCTAAGGCAGACTACCAGAAGTCTCAGAAGTGACAAAGGTTTCCTCCCTTTCTACAGCAGCACAAAATAGTAAAAACACAAACAAACAAACAAAAAAAAAAACCAAGAGAAATTATGTTAATGTGATAGAAGTGTAAAAAACTCAAATCAAAGAATACACCTGTATACTTTGGCAAACCCAGGAAAATCACACGTACAAAACAATGTTACTTTTCTTCGATTACATTTCCATCAGTTTTACTCTGTAAGTCAATGTAATTATTGTTATCAGAACAAATAATCTTTGAAATTTGAAATCCTCACTAGGGAACACATACCATATACCCAAGATGTTTGTGGAGCTGTTTTGCTGAGGTTGTTACCTGAGGAGTCAATGAGCACCCCTGACAACAATACTTTTCTTATATTGTTTGAGTGTGTTTAGTTTAACCCAGAGTGGCAGGCAAACAACAGGCAACAGAAATTCTGAATTCAATTCTGTTGTGCTGCAGGACATGCACAGCAAGGTTTTCTCTCTGTAAAGACACAACACTCACCAGCTGGCTTCCTACTGAACTCAGACATGCACTGAACATGGGCACCTGCTTTAGTCATGTTCTTGAAGACACTCTATTCCCCCAAACGGAAAATTAATCCACATTCACATTTCAGCACTTACCTGACTCTAACCCCCCATATTTGTAAGGATACTGCACACACAGGCACAGTTGTAAACCAATCTGAGTCTTCCCAGCAGAACTCTCCCCAGCAAGCTCCGTGATTCCCACTACAGGAATGCCACCTTTTAACAAGCTGTCTAGCACTGAACATCCCAGGCTCAGCTTCTGCTGTTGGGAGGTGAGATGATCTTTATCTTGGTAGAGCTGAAGTGCTGCAGGGTTTGGAATTGTTTTTTAATGATTAAAAAGAAAAGAAAAAAGAGCAGTTTCAATTATTATCTTTCTAACACACAATGATACAAAATAGAGGCTGAATACAAGGTTTATATCTAAAAGGGATGCTTTTTTTGTTGATGGAAGATTTTCCTAATTCCCTGTCTTCCCCACCTCCCTGTCCCCACTAGACCTCATGCTGAATGTCTGTTCAAAGACTGATAATTCACACTGACCCCTTTCCTCCTCTCAAACTTTTTTTCCTTTCTCTGCCTCTAATGTATCCCTGCAGAAATCTACACTCTGGGAAAACTTTGACAGAAAGGTTCAAGCACAGCACTTATGGAAATGGAAAGCTATAGAAGAGTATAAAACAGCACAGCAGGTGTCTGGTCAAAGCCTGAAGACACGTGCAATCACAAGAAAATAGATTTTAATTACAGAGCTGTCATTAAGAATTTGTTCAGGAGGAGCTATTAGGTCCTGCTTGATTTGGAACGAGGTGTTTATGACAAACCAGTTTATAGAGTTGTGATATAAATTTTTGAACTAGTCTTAGTCCAAAAAGAAAATAGTGAGAGAGAGGAAGAGGGAGAGTGTGCAAAAAAAGGAAATATTTTGTTCCTCTAATTAAATTTTTCAGACTAGAGAATCATTTTGTCCTGTTTCAAGCAGGTTTGATCTTGAAGAATACACCCAGGTGTCAGGGAAGCTGTCCTTAGGGGAGTTAAATAATTCACAACAGCATAATAAAACCACTTGCACTTTCATTTAAAACCCATATTCCTGTGCCATTGAGGAGGCAGAACCACATTTTCTCCCAGTGACAGTTATTCTGAGTTTTAGACAGAAGACTTTTTGTGACTGGGTGCATTACCTGTGAGCATGCTGTTCCCCCTCAGCGTGCGGGAGACTGTTTGCAGCAGGCACTGGATGTCTGCACTGGACAGCTTCGTCAGTCTCTGCAAGTCTGCTCCAGAGAGGTTTAAAATCTCTTTTACTGATTTGATGTCAGCTGAAATGAGAAGAATTTGTATAAATACTTTGGGCTGGATTACAGCCTTACACAGAAAAGTTTTCCCAATTTCTACTTCTCATTTACTTGAGGTTTATCTGTGCTGCATTCCTGTAAGGTGGGCCGGCAACACTCACTTTGAATCTATCAACACATGCTGTAAAATCGTTTGGAAAATGATTATTGAAGCATGGGCAAAAGCCATCGCTTCTAATTAGTCAAAAAAGTTCTTTATTAAATACTTAATTACAGTTCTAAGATGTTAGAATGTCCATCTGCATGCTAATACCCACAAACACAAAGGATGGCACTGTGGTGACAGATCTGCTGGTGAGACTGGCAAATTAAGTTACCTTTCTTCAGGGCAGCAATTGTTTTAGGGTTCAAGTCAAACTGGTCCCAGTCCATTTCCTGACACAGCACAGCAAGGAGCAGCACATCCCGTAATTATCTGTGATTAAAGTGGCTTTTATCACAGACACATACAAGAAAAAAAGAAGCACAAATCATTGCCAAAAGTTTTTAGGACTTTTTTCTCTTTTTAATGATATATTCATCAGTTATCTTAGAGAAGCAACAATTCTTCTGGGATTATTATTATTTTATTACGGTAATTATTGATATAATAATTATTATTTTATATATTGACATTATTTTGTTACGGGAAAAATGTGGCCAGCAGGTTAAGGGAGCTGATCCTGCCCCTGTACCCAGCCCTAGAGAGGGCACGTCTGGAGTGCTGTGTTCAATTCTGGGCTCCCCAGCACAAGAAAGACAAGGAGCTGCTGGAAAGGGCCCAGGGGAGGCCACAAATGTGATGAGGGGTCTGGGGCATCTCTTTATGAGGAAAGATTGCGTGAGCCGGGCCTGTTTAGTCTGGAGAAGAGAACACAGAAAGGGGATCTCATCAATGCACATAAATATCTCAAAGGTGGGTGCCAAGAGGAGGTGCCAGAGACTCTTTTCAGTGGTGCCCAGTGACAGGACAAGGAGCAATGGCCATAAACTAAAACACAAGAAGTTTCACCTCCACATGAGGAAGCACTTCTTTACACTGAGGGTGGCAGAGCCCTGGAACAGCTGCCCAGGGAGGTGGTGGAGTCTCCCTCTCTGGAGACATTCCAAACCCACCTGGACAAGTTCCTGTGTCACAGCTCCAGGTGCCCCTGCCTTGGCAGGGGGGTTGGACTGGATGATCTCCAGATGTCCCTTCCAACCCTGACTATTCTGTGATTCAACCCTGTGGCAGAAATCTTCTCTGATGGTTGTTTTTATATATCCTATAAAGAGTTCAACTAGTAATCCTGCCGTTAAGAACTACTGGTAATTTTAATTGCCTGTAATTCCACGTAGTGCTTTTGCTCTGGACTGAAGCTCACATTAAGCTGGACAGTCATTTCTACCTTGTTATTCTTCACCCGAGGCTTTCATTTTCAAATAGAAAAAAAAATCTCACACGTGCAATTTGGGATGACCCAGGATTATTCATGCATTGGACAGTCAAATAAACATTTATTAGCTAAAAGCAAATTTAGTAATAAATTGTTAATATCCGCTTGTTTCTTGTAGCAACATTAAACAGTTCTTTTAGTACTTTGGTCTACAACACACTAATTTAGCACTACGGCTGCCTAGAAGAGTACTGAGAGGTTCTTAGTATTACTCTGATAATCTTTATGAAGGATTGCAGCAGACACCCAGGAGTTTTATGAGACTATATCACTTATTGAACAGTCCTTTTTCCCACATGGGGAGGAGAAGTTGTGATGGATGCTATGACATATTAAATCTAAGAAAGGAAACAGTTACTTTAAAGCAACATTCTTAGAAGGGTTAGAAGCGGAAACTTACTGAAACCAATCATGATTACGCCGACCCTTGACTGAAAGGACTCCAAACCATGGCGCACGCTCCGCTCACATGAAGCCGCTTCGCTGATGAGGTGCAGGGGAGAGCAAAACACCAGGAGCGGGTCACGGGGCAGCCATGGGTGTTCCAGGGACCCGGCGCCGGGCGGGTGGAGCGGGGCGAGGACAAGGAGCAGTGGCCATAAACTGAGGGACAGACAGACACACGGACAGAACGCGGCGCCACCACCGCGCCCTCAGCCCCTCACGAATCCCCCGCCGCCGCAGCCAATCAGTGAGCAGCTC
>VZRZ01002645.1:312855-395320 GCA_013398175.1 Climacteris rufus
CCCGCGAATCGGCTGTGGCGCTTCCCGGAACGCGGAACTCGGGGGCGAGGCTGCGGCGCCCGCGCCCTTCGCTTCCGGGTTGCGGGGGCACGAAGGGGTGGGGCGGGACTAACAAGCCAAGCCACGCGGGATTGGCCGGAGAGCCCGAGCGGGCGGCGGGGGCCGGCGAACCGCGCTTTCCATTGGCGCCGTGCCGTGCCCGTCCCGCGGCGGCCGCGGCGCGCGGGGAAGATGTCGGGCGGCGACGCGAAGAAGCTGGTGCGCTCCCCCAGCGGGCTGCGCATGGTGCCCGAGCACCGCGCCGCACGCAGCCCCTTCGGCCTGGACGAGCCGCCCTGGGTGCCCGACAAGGAGGTACCGCTGGGGGCGGGGGCGCCCAGGGCTCTTTTCCCTTCCTTGTCCCCTTTTCCTTCCCCTTCCCTTTTTTATTTCCCTTAGATTAATGGGTTAAAGGATACAAGATAGGGCTGTCACTCCTTCCTCAGGGCTGTGCGGCACCGTCCCAAAAATTAGCGAGCGACTTGCTGAGTTAGAAGTGTAGCGAGCTCTGCAGGGTGGCTTTAAGTGCTTGTAAAGGTGGTTCTGAAGGCCGTGTGGATTTAAAAATAATTGCACAAATTTTTGAGGGAATGAGGCTGAGTTACAGCCGCCCTTCTGGCTCTCGGTGGGAATGTTGGTAGCGTTAAACAATCATTGAACAACTTAATCTGTTTCAGTCAGATTTGCCTTTCAATACTTATCAAGTAAACAACGCGATCGTGATAATGTGTTTAATCCCATGTAATGTGCGCTATTTGTTGCCAGCCCCTACAGCCAGATGCTCATACAACATAGAAACCATTGTTTGTTTATTTATTTATTGCCAGCGCTCTGTGGTGTGGACACACGCCAGTGCATTTAAATGTGACCGGAATGGAGATTTATTTTAGATGAGCCAATGTGAATTTAAGCAGGGAGTCGTCAAACAAAGCTATTTTTTGGCAGATACGGACGTAGTTCATCTGTTTTGTATGGGAACACTGTGTCCTCCTTGGTTAGCAGTGAGGAAGAAAATGTTTTCCTCTACCTGGTATCTCTTGAGACAGAAAGTTCTGTGTAAAAGTAATAGTAATAATAATAATAATTCTGGAGAGTCTCTCTGCCAGCACAGCTTCTGCAGCTCAGGCCAACCTGTACTACCATAAAGGGTGGGAGTAGTAAGTCATTTGCTGGGTTTTCCCAAAATAGCAACCCTTTTTTGGAAAGTGAGTATTCGACTCTTTTTAAACAAGCGATCTGCAACAATATCTTGTGGGAATTTTCTCAAGTTATCCTCTCCCATACATGGCAAAACCTCGCAGCCATCAGTACACTGTTTTGTGTCCTGTATGAAGTGTGGGTAAGGTAAATTTTGGGTAGTGCATCAGGACCAGCTCTCCAGGCTCCTGCCCAGCTGGCACCGTGTGTGCTCTGGGGTCTGGGTGTGTTGCAGGTGGGGTGTGTGTTTATCTCTGAGCTTGTACCAAAGTCTGAGCAGTTCTTGTGCAAGTGGTTTCCCATTGTGCTGCTTCTGCTGCGTGGGTGAGTTGCTGCAGCCTGGGCCACCTGGAAACCTGATTCCTGACATGTCTTCATCAAGGAATATCATTTGTGTAACAGTTTCATTTAAATTAGTTTTCTCCCTGACCTTCTGAAATGCAATTTAGCACGTCAGTAGGCCTTGTTTATAGCAGATTGGTTTCATTAAGGAGAACAAAGTACCTCTAACTCAATTCTAATACATATAGCCAGCTTAATTCGACAAAAGATTGTTTGGGGATTGTGGCAGGATTTATTTAAACTAGTTAGATATATTTAGAGAATTAAGTCTGTACATTCTAGATACGTCAGTCTCGTGTGTGTTGTTAGTTTCAATTTTATATTATACTTGTATTGCAGGTATTCATTCCTTTAAAATTCAACTTTTGTAGGCTGTTGATCAATAGGCTGAAGGAGGTGGAATTGTGACTGAATGTTGTTTCTGTATCAGGCTCACTGATATTTGCTATTGAGAGGAAGTGTGATATTAGCAAATGTTTTAAATGCATTTGTCAGAGCAAGATTGTGAAATGTTATTTTGTGACTAGCTATTTTACTAGATTTCTGAAAGTATTTTGAAGTTCTGACATCGCTTTGTTTAACAATTGCCAAATACGTTACAAACCTTTTCCTATAAAGCAGGCATGTGATGTTCAGGGAAGCTTACAAACTCCGTGTTCTTGTTAAGAAATTAAATTAAAGAGACAGTGTTACCTAGGTAGTGAATTAGTTGAGAATGCTTGCTCTTGTTACCACGTCAGACATAATTAAAAATGAAGTCTTTATGTCCAAGACCAGACCTTGAGTGGTATTAGCAAATGCTGATCTGGCTTTTCAAATCCACTGGCTTCTGCTGTGCAGGCTGTACACTCACAAATCCAGTAGCTTTATTTTTCTTATGCAGGAAGAGTCTGCTGTCGTATTTTTAAAAATTAAGGCCAACTAAGAATTACAGCAGTTGGAAGTTTTGTGACGATTACATAGCACTGAAATATAATTCAGTTTTTCATTTTTATGTCACAAGATTATACAGTCTTAAAATATCAGTTACTGTGAGGAATTGGAAATGAAAGACTGAAGCAGGACTGGTGGAAACTTGACTTTTGGTAGTCTTATTTGTAATACAGAGAGTGAGTTGAGGTGGATTTATGAAAATCTGTGCTGAGCATCGTTAAACTTGAGCTTAAAATGTTGGTCTCTGCATGTGCTGTGTCTGACTCAGACTTTCTTTGTTAATCACCAGCAGAGCTTAATTGATGATGTTTCTGCTAAGGAAATCTTGGACTAGAAATGGAGTACAATTTGTCAGTTTGACTGCAGAGGTGGCCAAACCTCGTGACATCCAGCTGTGTGCCAGATGTTTCCGTGGCTGAGGAACGCAGTGTGCTGCAGAGGAGCTGGCAGAGGAGTGAAAGGGCTTCCCTGGGGCTCCCCGGTCGCTGCGGGAGGCAGCAGAGCTTTCCCGAGCTGCCTCCTGTCCCGGCTGCGGCTCTGCGAGGTGGCACTGCCGGGCTGTGTGGCAGAGCTGCCCTTGCAGTGCCGGCAGAAGGAGCTGAGTCCGCCCCGTGTTTGCATCCTGCCCCTTCCCCTCTGCCGGCAGCTGCTGTGGTCAGGCTGTTCCAGGCTGGCATTTCCGCGATGTTCCCGTTGGCGCAGGCTCGCTGTGCTGAGGAGCTCAGCCGGGTGTTCTGTGCATCCCTGCTTGAATCCCTCTGTTATTATCTGTGCAAATAAAGCATGTGAAGGGTAACTACAGATCCCTGTCCATTGTCAGGACTCCCACCTCTGGCTGGATCTGTGAGATTATGGAAATTGGTTATCACACTGGAGCAAACACATGACAAGTTCCACTCTCTTTGCAGTGAACCAGCTCCTGGTATTTCTAAATTATTGCCAAGATCCAGCAGCTGTTGGATGTTCTTCCATTCTCCTCTTGCTAGATGAAGTAATGTGATGCTGGTATTAGTGGTTGATTGTATGTGCAATTAATCGCTTGTGACATGAATTTTTATTTAATTTCTTGCTTCGCATCTTTTCATTTGAAGACACAAAAAGTGACTTGGACCTTGTGCTTCCTTCTCTGTTAATGTGATGAAATCTCTCCAAGCAATAAAAATAATTCAGTACTTGTTTCTCTCTAATTATGTCAGTGTATGGCTGAATAGGAAGAAATACACCTTTCAAGTTGTTCTTCAACAAACATCCTGTCCGAAGAGTTTGGGTTTTGATTTTCTTTTTTCATTTAGTTTGTGGCTTGTGCTTTCTGCTTTTTGGGAAAAACTAAAGAAACAAACAGCAAAATCCCACCAAACCCAACTCCCCAAAAAAGCTCAAACCAAACCAACAAAAAAACTCCACCAACAACAAAACCCAGCCAAAAAATTCCAACATGTTTTCATTAAGAAAATGAATTAGATCCCAGGTAAATTCAAGGCATACTAAAATTATTACCAGGTCCAGCTCCCAGGCAAGCTATTAAGCTACATGTCAAAAATTAAAACAACAATGCAGAGTGGAACATATTAGCTGTAGGTTACAGAGGTGAAACCTGGGGAGTGCTGAAATTGCTTCATGCTGAAGGTTGTCAATCAGTGAGTGTTGAAATAAGCTTTTCTGCAGCCATTGTGAAAGGAAGTGTTTGGAAGCCTTAGTGTTATTTAAAACAATTCAGGAATACTTCTAGTTCTCTTTTGTGTGGGATTTAGCAACAGCTAGTTGTAACAAATTCTGCAACTAACTGTTTATGTTCCATTCCAGTCACTGCCATTACCCTCTAATGTGTTAAATGTGTGTTTAGACAGCAGAACATTTCGTATAAACTATTGCCAATTATTAACAAGCTTACACTTCAAAAGAACATGAAAAGTTTCTAGAGAATTTTTAATTTAGCTGCTGCAATATTTTCTTGGCTGCAGTTGTTGAACTTGTGACAGTGATTGAGTATCTGCTGGAGCAAAAGTCCCAGAATAGAAGCTGTTGTAACCTGAGGGGATTTATAGAAGAAAAAGGGTTAAGTATTGAAATATGTTAATTAAAGGCAAAGGATGATTACTGTATGCTTAGCAAATAGCACCTACTCAGCTTAGGACATGTGTTTAAGAGGACATTCTGCTCCACTCTGAGGTAGTCTGGGTTGAAGAGTTTCAGTTTATAAAAATTTACTACAGGATCTAACCATGTTCTCCTGAGTCAGATGTCAGGCATAATTTTGCTCAATATTTGCAAGTAAATATGGCAAAAATTGCATTATCAGCCTCGTAGTGTGGGTTTTGATATGGTGGATAAAAATATATAAAATCTTTTTGAAAATCCAATGATCTAAGGACTGAGTATCTGCCCTTTGATAGGTGACTTTTTAGACAGGAAAATTTGATTGTCCAGTAGTCACTGATCACTTCTGGTGGTTTAGACAATCAAAACTGTAACCCCTTAAACTTTGCTTAGTTGCAAGAGAGAAACTCCTTCAATTTTTTTCTGGCATTTTTTTGAAAGGAGTGTGGGTGTAAGTTTGTTTTAGGAAAGAGATATTTCAGGAAGTGACTTTTTGTAGCTGGAATAAACATTAGGTCTTGGTGGCTTGGAAGAAAACCAAGTATCTCTTAGCGTGTTTCAAAAATGTGTGAGTATTGAGAGCATTAAAATATGTAAACAATGTTTTAGTGAGTCAGCAGAGCATCACAGTATAATGCAGTGAGGACAACAACTTATATAAAAACAGTTGACTGTGGAATATAGAACTGTCTGGATAGCCAAACATTATCAAGCATGGCAATTACTTCTGAGATGTAGTTTTGCCTGCTGGCAAGATGCACTCTTCCTTAGGGGGAAGTTTGGCAGCTTTGTTTTGTCTTAAAAGTGGAAATGACATTATTTTGCTACATCAGTATTAAATTAAAGCCATCCATGGTGAAAAGGATGGAAATTTGTTGGAGCTTTTTCTCTACAGGGCAATATAGCTCATTCTTTGTATATGGTGGTAGAATTAAACATTTAAAAATGTTGTAGATTAATCTTAATTTGCACTGTTTTCTAGTGCCCAAGATGTATGCAGTGTGATACAAAATTTGACTTCATCACAAGAAAGGTAAGACAAATCATGAAATGTAAAACAGTAACTCTTGCAAAATACTAATATGAACTTTTGATTTAAATGTAGAGGATTTCAGTAGAATACATAACTTAGTTTTTGTTCTGTTCTGCCTTTTCTGAGTAGAGGTCCTTCTTTGATTTAGTTCTGTTTCTTTGAAATTCTTGTTGCTTAATGTGTACTATATGGGTTTTTTCAAATTACAGAGTACCTGCAGTATTTAGAGTCAAAGGAAGAGTTAGAGGAACTCATCCTGTAGAAGGCTGCTAGTATAAGTACTGACACAGCAACCAAATAAAGTAATTCAGTGGTGTTTGGGAAAACAAATCAGTTGTGGAAATGTAAGCAAAAATATTTTCAGGAGTAGTGAATTAAATCTTACATTAAAGAACTATATTGTTAAAATGCAGAGAACCAAAATTTGGATTCACCTGTTCTAAAAGTAAACTAGGCTTTATCTTGAGTTTGGGAGAGAGAATTTCCAATTAAAGTAGAAAGTGTAAACTACATTATGAGGCTCACTGGATGAAGAGAAAACACTAACATTAAATAATGTTCATTAACAGTAAGAGGTCACTGTGGAATGCATGCTGGTGTGCAGAATACGGCATGGAGAAGGAAAGCACCGTCCCAAAGGTCAACAGTGATTTTTAGGAGGGAATATCATTCCTTTGTATAACTACATTGATACTCTCTGAGCCTTGTGAAAGTGAAGAAAGATGTAGAAGTGTGACTTGTAGTGCAGTGACATACTTCATGTTTTTTAATTTAATTGTTTAGAGGGAGAGGGCAGGAGAAATTACAAGCAGACAGACTAATATGTTATACCAGGTGATAAGCTGCTGTGTTTTACCTGTGTTAGCTTTGTGAAGCAATTGGAGGAAGCCCTGGGAGATGGGTACTCCAGAGAACTTTGCAGAGCATTTGGAAGGAAAGCCTAGCACTCACCAAAACTGCAGTGTTATCAGTTCCTTGTATCAAACTTTCAGGCTTGCTTTGAGCCACAGATTAGTTCCTGCTTGCCTGGGAATACTTGTTCTGTCATGAGAACTTGTATCAGGAAGATCTGCTGGCACTGTCACACCCCAGCAGTGATCTGGAGCACAGGCCACTGGTTGCAGATTTAGGGGCTGTGAAACACATTGCAATACTTGTTCTGGTTTTGCAACTTCATTGGATTTGCCCTGTGCTGCCTGATATTTCTGAGAAGACGAATAGCTTTACGTTCTACGGGTGAAGATTTTTGTAGTTTTTTCCGTGGGAGAAACTTGAGAATAATTTTTAAAAGGGAAGTATAGTATCTTCAGTTGAAGAGGAATAGAAACTTCAGCTAAGTGCCCCAGGATCTTTGCTCAGAAGTGGGAAGGGACCTAGAAACCACTCTTGCCTTGGATTTTTATTGACAGTGAGGTGAAGGATTTACTGGACACCAGAGAAGCCCTTTCCTGTCTCATCTGCTTCAGAAGCATCTTTACAGAGTGCCAGCAAAGGCTTGGAGTGCTGCTGTTCATACCATACTCGGTCCTTTGTGTCAGCCTCTAGAGATTTGTCTGCCCCTCTAGCAGTTCATTTCCTTTACCTGTCCCTCAATTTGCACGTTTCACACTTAGAGAAACTTAGGCAGGAGGATATTCAGTGCAGTAACCTTATCAAATCATTCCCTACCAGTTTCCTCTGTAAATAAATGAAGGCAATGTTCTCTCGTGCTTAGCATCACTGCAGGAGGTGTGGGAAGTGCTTCTGTGACAAGTGCTGCAGTAAAAAAGTGCCTCTGCCTCGCATGTGCTTCGTGGACCCCGTGCGCCAGTGCGCCGAGTGTGCCCTGGTGTCGCAGAAGGAAGCAGAGTTCTACGACAAACAGCTCAAAGTGCTCATGAATGGTAAGCACTGAAGGCACAGATGGGCTGTTGCCATCTCATTTATATTTATTCAGGTTCTGATGGACAGTAAAAGTATTGCCTCTTGTCCAGTAAGCTGTGGTTTTGTCTCTTTTTTGTCATGCTTCTTGGTTGCCAGTTAATAATTGTGTGTTACTGGTTTATTTGGAGAGAGGTTCACACTCCTTAGTCAATGTTTACACCTCTCAGTTGGTGGTACTTAGTCTTTATGAAGAGTGATTTAATTAAGGACAAGTTTTTAGTGCCTGTGAGAACAGATGTGCATGCAAATTGGCATTTTCCTTGAAATAATGCATCTTTTAGCCATGTTCCTGTTACATTAAATAAGGATGAAAAATACTTCAGAGAATATTTTAATATTTTCAAACAAGAGACAGTGCTTGTTTCAAGCTTCACCTGAGAGCTTTGATCTTGTCCACGGCCTACAGCTGTGGTTGATGGCACATCACCATGAATACTCAATTTTCCATAGGATTAAACCTATCTGCAATACAGTAATTCATGTTCCAGTTACATTAAGAAAGCTGAATCTTCAGTTTTTAACATATCCTGTGATCCTTCCGTGCCTTTAGATGGTCTTTCAGCATGATGCCAGTGTGATAATGGGTAAGCTAAGCCCCACGTGTGATGGGTGTGGCTGTTCTGGGGAGATCCTGGGTTCAGAAGGGAGTGTGTTCATCCCTGTAGCACACAAATCATTCCTTGCTCTGCTTTGTCATGAGGGTGTAGACGAGTTTTTAAATCACGTCTTTTAAACTGAAGACTTTTTTAAAAGCTTGTCCTGTTTGCAATTCTGAAGTTGTTTCTGACTTGCTGTAGAGCCACAGACCGTGGTCAGAGAGATGGTGATGGTGGCTGGGATGTCCCTTGTGCTGTGATGTCCTTGTCCAGCCTTGGTGCTGCTCTCTCTGTCTGTGTCTCACTTCAGCAGCCCACAGGGTCTGTGCTGGGGCGTCAATTAAACTGAAGTAATGAGGTGAAACTCTCTGGGTGCATGGCTCAGGCTATGGAGATGGATTGCAGATCATTTGGCAGGGCTGGATGTTATTTTCTTCATTTCCCAGATCAGCAGTATTGGGATTAGGTAAAGTGGAGCATGGGGCATGGAGGAAGTGAAGGGGTTGGGCACGTAGGGCTGCTTGGAGTTCTGAATCACTTCTGTAATGTAGCAACAATGACTTTCCCCATGGCAAAGCAGTTTTGAGGGGGAAGAAATCCAGCATGAAGGCTGAAGTTTACTGACCTCACAGTAAGACTGAGCGAGCCTTCAGTAATGAAAAAGATATGTCTTTACTGTTTATGAAGCATAGAACTGAAGGTCACATCCTGCTCTTGAATTGTTCTTTTTTTTTAATACTGAAACAGTAATTTGTGTTACAGTGACCACAGAGGGTCTTTAATTGCTGAGCTTTGCCAGCTCCAGATCTCTTCTCATTTTTAAAAGATTCATCTCAGATTTCATCTGCATTTCTACACGTGGGAGAAATTGCGTAGTGTGTGTGAAAGGTCCTGTGATCCATAACATGATAATTAAAGATCAGCTTTTTATACTTGAGTAACATTTCAGTTAATGCTCTTATTTCACTCAGTTCAGTATATTAAGTAAGTTATTCTTCCTGAAACTTTAATGTTCCTTTTTGAATTCTGTATTAGATTACTAAAACATTTCTTTCCAGGTGCTACATTCTTTGTAACTCTGGGAACATCTGATAAATCTGAGCTCATGGTTTGTCGGCTTTCCAACAACCAGAGGTGAGAAAGATTGACAGAAATTGCACTTGTAAACTATAGTATTGCTGTACTTACAGCTCTATTATTATCTAATAACCTAAAGAAAATATAAGAGTAACATGTCCTGAAGATATTGGAGAGAGTAATCAGACTGCAAGGATAGATACAACATTACTGGAGTAAGTTTGTTTGCGTTTACTAGCAGTGTGGATCAGAATGTCTTGGAAGGGTGGAACTTCAATGAAAAGTAGCATTTTCTGGTTGATTTCTCTCCCTCCTCACCCCCAAGAACACATAAACAGCATCACTGAGAGATTGTTTTAATTTTTGCCTTTGATGTGGACTTGATGTCATATAAAAAAAAATTTAAAAGTTTTTCTTCTATCATGTAGATACCTGGTTTTGGATGGAGACAGCCACTATGAAATTGAAATTATACAGATTTCAACTGTTCAGATACTTACAGAGGGATTTACTCCTGGAGGTAAATTTTTCATTTGAAATAAATGAACTATTAAGAAAAAAAAAATGAAGTTGCAATTACTGTTTGAGATAGTGCATTCAGTGTAACTGTGTCAGTTAGAGCTGCTCTCAGAACAGAGCACAGTGTAAGACCCTGTCCATGTGGCTACTGGGATTTGGGGGAACACCTAAGGATTGAGAAGTTCCCTTACAGCCTTAATATGGGAGAGACTCTTGATAAACCTGAGTAAGAGTCATTGTCATCTCTTCTCTTGGGTAAATACAAATGTTTACTGATTTAAAAGCTTATAGGAGGGAACTGTTAGTCTTTGGTAGCTTGCATTTCAGAGTGCAGCTGGGATTTCTCCTCTTCTGGTACAAACATTGTTAACAGAATGAAACAGTGGGGGGGGATAAATAATTAAACTGTGCTTTCTTAATTTCATTCAAGATGAAGGGGTGGCCAAATGAAACTGGTAACATCTGAATTGGAGTGCAGCTACTTACTGCCCCATCTCTTACCAGATTTTAGAGTATTTCAGGATGAACCTGAATATGATTTGACTGAAATGAGAACAAACAAGGTCAGGAATTTCAGTAATTGTTCTTTATCAATACTTCTGTCACTGCTGGGTTTTTCTAATTGCACAGCCCATCTGTGCAATATTCAGTCAGTACAGCATGTTAACTTGAGTAAACTTACCTTGGTATTCAAATCAACCAGATGTATTGCTGAGTCACTTAATGCTCCTGTAATTCCTTGTTCACTGCTCTTCTGACTGCTTTATCTTTTTTCTGCCTGCCTTCCTTCTTGATGGTAGAAAAAGATATTCACACTTACACCAGCCTTCTGGAGAGCCAGCCTGTTACTGAAGGTATCACCAGTGCCTTTGAGCATGATTCACCCAAGCATGTCATGGACCCCTCACATCTTTCTTCTCTGCAGTGCTGTTTATTTGCTTGATCCATAATTGCTGTTCAACTTGAGTTATGTTCAAGTCTGACATGTATCTGTTCCTTCCCAAATGTCTGTTTAATAAACCAAGAATGAATGTTTTGTAACACTCTGGGGGAGAACTGAGGCAGTCAAGGCCTTCTTTAGACCAAATGTGCTGTTGTCCATGTTGGAAGAGAGAAGGGAAGATCAGAGGTGGTATCTGCAGTGGTACAGTGTTCCACATCACCTGTTTGAGCAGGTTGCTGAATTTGGTATACCAGAAATGAGTAATATACTCCCTGTGTGCTGTCTGGAAAGGCTTTGCACTGAAACTGTTAATTAATGGCTTGCTTTTACACAACTTTAAAAGAAAGACCTCTTGTTATGCAAGGTGTGTTCTGCCTGACTCAGTAATGCCAGACATGGGCAAACTGGTCAAGGCTGTAGGTGTTTCATTTCCACTGGTTCATCTTCCCCTAGTCCCTTAATCCATTATTCTGACCAGTAGGTGCAGGGGAGCAATTGATGAAATTGAATTTCCATTTATCATAGGAGAGAACAGGTCTTTTATAAACCCTGCTGTGGGCTTCTGATCAGGTTAGGTGCACTAACAGCACTAACTAGATTGAGTTTGGCTTAGATTGTGATTTGTTTGGCTCCTCAGATATTGCAGTTTGTGATTTGTTTGGCTCCTCGGATATTGCAGTAACAGCCTCCAGGGGCCTTCTCATGCAGACACTTTTTAAAAAGAGCTTTGCAGAAAGTGTCCTGTGTGTGCTGGTGCTGTTACTAGGGCTTAATTTATGCTCCCCTGCTGCAGGAAGTAATGACAATAAAGCATGGCATTCTAAAAGCTCGTGTTTAATGCCTGTATTTTTGCTTTAGTTTATCTTCATCACTGCAGCCAGAGTAAGAGAGAGACAAACATCTCGCTGTGGTGCTGCTGTCAGAGCAGCGTCTTTTGTAGCAATTTTCTTCAGAAGTAAATGATGTTGCCAGCTGTTTTCTAGTCTTGTGTAAGCATCATTCCCAACCTTTGCCAGGTTTGGAGGGACTTTTGACTGCTGTGCCAGCCTCTGTACCCAGCAGGGATCCTGCTCTGCCATCAGCCTAATTGGATGCTAGGCCTACAGACTGCAGGCTACAGTATGGAACTGTGGGAGCAATGTCTTAACATGGTGATCATAAATCGTGAGGGTGCTGTAGGTGTGCAGCACCTGATGGCTGCTGCAGGTTCTGCCTTGGTGATTGGCAGAGAGAATTAAACAATATTGAGGCTGCAGGTTCCACTGCCTGGCACTACGAGCCCCTTGGATGCAGCAGCTGTTAGTGCAGCTGCTTGTGCTCTGAACTGAGCAATGAGCATGTTTCTTCAGCCATGCTCATGAGCTGGAACAAGTTAGCTGGTAAAACCTGCTGCTGTTCCAGATGTTATTTCTCTTTTCAGGAGGCAATACTCGTGCCATAGGTATGATCCTGCAGTATAAGGTTCCCGGGTCGGAGGAGGTGATGCAGATGAAGTTTACTGCTGGTGAAGACTTCAGCTGTAACAAGAAGCTGTCAGCAAGCTGGCTGGCAGCTATGCATAAGGTAAGCAAAGCAGCCAAAGCTTGGACAAGGCTGAAGAAAATCTTTCCATGGAGTGTTCAGTAGCACCAAAGAGAGCATGCAGTCTTAGGAGTATTTCTGTTCTTTTTTATTCAGGACTTTAGGGCCTTGTTGCTTAGCAAACAGAAGCTATGGCTGGTTGTAGTGAACACAACTTTAGCTTTATGCTCAGAGACCTGAAGAATTTATGCACTCTGAAGGGTTTCCCAAGATCTTACATATGGCATTAGATAAAAAGAAGTAAGAACTCGACTTCAAACTTTCTTATGTTTTGTTAGTGACTGAAGGATGTGCATTGTCAAACACTCTTTTCAATGTAAATTCAGCTAATTGTTTTTACTACGTTATGAAGGTCTAAAGAAGCTGTTAATTTTTGACACCAGAAGACTTTAATCTTTAATCTTTTGGTGCTAGGCCCTCTATAGGTAATGAAATTGAAGGTTCATATTTCCTAAGCTATGGTGGAAAAAACCAAAGCCACACTAATTTCATTCACCTGATCACTTGCTGATCAGAACTGTAATTTGTCAGGTGCCTGCGTGGCTGTTTGCTGCTTTATTGCCATGGTGGAGCTCCCCAGCTGCCCCTACCCCAGCATTCAGCTCTGCTCAGCACACTGTGCTCGAACTTTCTCACCGTGCCAGTGCAGTTAGCTCCTCCTGAATGCTAGGGCATGCCTCAGGTGAGGAATAGAAAGGAAAAATTTAAAGCCCTGGGTTTAAAGGAGATTTTTTTTGAGCAGTAGGAAGCAGATAAGGTAGCTGCAAGAGAACTTCAGTTAACACTGATATTGTCCCTTTGTGTTAGGCAACAAAACTGCTCTATGAGTCTCGGGACCAGTGAGAACTGCAGCCCTGTGCTCCTGAGGGCACACGCAGACACCAGCCTCCTCCACAGACCTGCCTCTCACTTTTTGCTGATCTGACAGCTGGAATTATTTGCTGTTCTTGACTCTCTCTCATTCCAGTGTGGTTCATTATGTAAGAACTGGCAAATGCAATGTGAGTATTTTTTGAACCATGAGTATTCACGGTAGTGTGCAATATATATACAGTTAATGCTTTAAACAGCCTCACCTTTTAAGACTTTGTATATTTTGTTAAGCCTTTATTGGCATTTAATATGAAAGTGACCTGCACTACAGCTAATGTACAGCACAACTTTTATAGTAACCATTATATATACAGTTTGCTACAGGAAGCAAACAAACATGTATGTCTCTTCTGCAGAGAATAGCTTTTGGGTATAGATCTCAGGTTTTTCCCTCTATCCAAATGTTTAAAATCAATGTACAAAAAAAATCTGCCTTAGATATGATTTTATAGAAATCATGTGGGTTTTTTTAAACATTTCATTTTAAACAGCTAAATATTTCACTGAATACCACAGAATTTGACTTACATGAACTTGACGTCGAAACTTCACTTCTGTAATAAATAAGCTTCCAGAATAATTTTTAGTTTTGTATTTTCTTTTTTGGTAACTAGGCTTTTGTTAACCTAAGTGTAATGCTATCTGAAATTGTATACAATTTAATGTACAAATATGAATAAATTAATTCACTTATTTAAAAAAATGAGGTGTTATTTTATTTTGTAATACAAAACTTTTTGTGATGGACACCGTGGTCTCTGAACTCTGAAACTTTTGACTTTTTATAAAGAGCACCCTTGTTTTAGTTCTAAGTGAATTTGTCACAGTTGGAGTACTGGGATACTACTGTAAGGAGGTTCCAAAAGTGAAGCTGGTAAAACAAGGAAAGGTGAGTTGACATCTGGAACCTGGCAAGCTACACTTTGTGTTTCCATGCAGACTCTGACCAAAGCCACACCTGCTGCTGAGGACTCAAGAGAGAGGAGAATGCAGCCATGCCTTAGCAGTACTTTATTGTGCACATTTACATGTTCTCTGAATTAGTGTATCATAGGCTCTTGAAATCATCACATTCATGTAGCAAATTCTTCAACAATAATACCCTTTCACTTTTCACCACAATATATACAGTTAATGCTGACCTGTGGTAAAAGCAAGTTACAGCACTGCAGAAATGGATATATAAATTATACACAGAACTTGTACATGAAAAGTTAATCAAATTGCATACTGTTAAATGGGAGAAAATTACAAGAAATATGGCTAAAACTGATAATGGGAAATTCAAAATATACTTTTGGTATATAAAATCATGTACAATTAAAATTCCAGTGAAGTGCCTGTTTGTGGGGTTTTCTTTTTTTGCTTGAAACTACAATGTAGTGGAACAGGTTATTGCATAACTTGCCTTGGCAGCAGGTGTAGGCTGCCAAGAACCACAGAAACTGTCCTCAAATAAGCCACTGCCTTTCTTAAATCCTCCTCTAAACCTTGTTTCTTTCTCCTCCTTGACTTGGCATCTACACAACTCTCTTTCTACTTCTATCCAGTCCTTCATATTTTATTCTAGACTGACTCAGGCAGACTTCAGGTGACACAGTATAACCCTTACCAGACTCTTACCCTTTTCAACTATTGCACTTTCATCCCTGCAGACATACAAATCCCTTAGGCCGCTGCAACTTCAGTACTAACTGTTGTGTCCAGGCTGGACGAGCTTGGGGGGTTAGTAGGGGAACCTTTACATTCGTAGAGGTAACACCGGTGCTGTAGGCTGAAGAATAAGAAAATTAAACACCAAGTGAAATATTGTGTAGGGACTTGAAGAAGTGTACAAATACTGTTGGTTTTGTTAGTTCTCTAGCTTGATTCTAAATGCAAATAATGCAAGATGCTAGACTAGGTAAAGCTTTTGTTGGGGTTGTCCAGACTAGGATTTAAGTGTTTAGCATGTTGCCACCTAAAATCCTAGCCTTCACCAAGCTTTGGTAACTACTTAATTATGCATGTAACAGGTGAACATCTCATGTCCTAGAACCCAAAGAGTTGATCGGTAATGAGAACTCAACATTCACTGGTATTGAACAGAAATACCCAAAATCCCGACCTGGGACAGTTGCTGTGGGGGGCTGGAACAAACTGGACAGCGCCTCTGCACTCGGCCAATGACACCTCTGGACATGGAACACAAGACAGCTCCTGGCACGGAGCTTGGACTCAAAACACCGCGTTAGACGAGAGCTGGCGCAGCACCAGCGGGAGCGGAGGGCTCTCCGCAGCAGCGCTGGGTCACACAGAAACGATCCTCCTTTGCAAACTGCAGATCTTGGAAATCGTGGATGCTGTCCATTTAACAAGAGAAAGCACCATTAAAACTAAATCTCAGTTTTGTTTCTCTGTGTGAAATGATCAAAAGTGATGGCTCCAGTGTATGTTTGAAGTTTCCAGTTACCAGCACGGTACTGCACTGTTGTACAACTGAATTCAGGCGAGGGTTCGCTGTCGAGGTTTTATTCGTGGATACAACTAGAAAAACAGAATAAAAGTATTAGGATGTGCATGGTTAATATCAACTCATGTAATTTATAACTGAGGGGTACCTATTAGCTGGACTGGGTGATAAAGTGTTTTGGGGGGTGAGGTTTTTGTAAGCTACAGCATGTTCTTAGGCAACTGCTGGAAAGCAAACAGCAGGAGGCCAAGACCTGATTTACTCCTGTCACTGGCAGCAACATGGCTGCTCTGAAAATGACGTGGTGCATTTAGCTCAAGATCCAGCATAGACAAAGGATGCTCTTACATAAGAACAAAAATTCCCTGTTGAGCACTCTAGAGCTTATTTCCTGCTCTGCAAGGTTCTCTTAAGCATTTTGTCCTCAGTAGCTCTCTACTTAGTCACCTTACATTCCTGGCCTCTCCTGACAACAGTGTTCCATCTGACTGAGAGCAGCATAAATGACATGCCCACAGTTGTCATCTTCAAGGCTCTTTCCTGTTTTAAACTCACAGATACCTATGTTCTTATTTTGTGTCAGGTACTAAAAACCTTCCCAAGGAACTTTCTAGGCCAAGGCTTCAAGCTGCCTAATAGAGCCAACACACTTTCCACAGGGGTTCTGTATTTTAGCCAAGGAGGGGAAAAAAGATTTATTTAAGATGGAAGCATAAACTACATTAAATATACTAATTTGCCCAATGAAAATCAGCAGTCATCTCCTAACAGTTGCCTCTCCTTTTTTTCTTTGTACAATGGCACAGAGGCCATGGCACAGAGTAAGGATCATCTGCTTTACAGCCCTTCACAGTGGTGTGTCCAGATGGTGCACACAGGGATTCTGACCAAAGATGCACTTGAAGTGCAGGTGAAAACCAGAAGGGAGAGGGTGACTGAAGAAGCACTTACCCCAAGGAGGTTTTTAGGCACATAGCCTTCCTTATCGTTGAGGCGGGCCCACCACCACTCCGTTTCGTTGTCATCCTTGCGCCTCAGAATGGTGATGGCATCGCCCTCGTGGAATGACAGCTCGTCATTGTTCTGGGCTTCATAATCCCACAGAGCATACACCACCCCTTTATTCATCACTCCCAGCTTCTCCTGCACTCCTGTTAACAACACCAGATGGTAAAATAGCCTCTTTTTCCCCTCTGAGATTTTTAGGATTGACACAGTGGCCCAAATATTAGTCTCCCTTTAATAAAATTTCATTAACAAGTTTTCAGCACTTCCATGATGAAATGCTGTCAGAAACTTAACTGCATGATAAAACCAAATTTTACAGAACAGTTTAAAGCATGAGGGTTTTCTCTTTTTTTTTCTATATGCCATGGAAACAGCTTCCTACAGCAGTCCTTGTACAGGGACACTCGAGGCTTTTGAAAATCACACTGTATCAGACATACACAGCCTTAATGAAGCTTAAATCCTCTGATGGAAATTAAAAATTTGTCTGCTTCATCAAGGTGCTTTCCTTGCAAAATGTATCTTAGTAACTAAGCACATTCTCTAAGTTAATTATTCATAAAGTGTACTTCTTTTTTTGTGTGATCTGCTAGAAATTTGTGCATCTGGAAGTTGGAGTATCTCTGTCAAAATACTTGACAACTCACTGTTACTGTCAAAACCTTCGTGTGGAAGCATTTTGTTGAAATAAAGCCAAATTAGAACTCTAAAACTCTTAACATTTGAAGGAGCCTGTAAAGAAATTCAAAAATCAGAAGTACTAAGACCAACATCACAGTGAAAAGACTATTCTGGTTTTAGCACTTTGAAAGCACAGGGACAGGATGGGCCGTATCATCCAGTCTGGGGCCTGAGCAGATGTTTCACACAGATCAGAGGGACACATCAGGATGAACGTCAGAAAAGCCAAAGGGTTTGTAAGGCAATGTCACAGCTTACCATACAAAAACTGGGAACACTGAATATAACCTTCTTCCATCTCCTCACACTTGTCTGCAGCAGTTTCTATATCACTTATAGTTGAAGCAAAAATAGCTGCCCCAGATTCAACCAGTAGTTTACAGAGATGAACACTATTGCAAGAAGCTGCACAATGCAAGGGTGTCCTGAAATAAAGCAAAAAAATGGACATGTGAAAAAATACTCTTCCAAGACTCCTAACTATTTTTGTCTTGCAATGTAGAGTCTGTCTATTTATAAAGGAAACTACTCTTTATGATTATTATACGTTTATGCATTGTCCAAAACCTGTCACGCAGCTGGGGTGGATTTCAGGATTTACCTGACTCCAGTAAAGCCAAGCATTATAAAACAGATGCTAGCAAAACTGATGATTTTCGCAGCTTATAAAGCTGTTGGGTATAAAAGGTTATTTTCCAATACAAGGAAACCTGACAGGTAAAACAAAGGTGAGGATTCAAATCCCCCCCCCGAACACTTCAGGAATGCTACAGCTACCTGTAAGGTGAGATTCTCCAAGAACACCAGCTATGGTGGGTTCTATGATGACAAAACTTAAGCAAATTAACTTCTGTCATTTGTTATGTACAATTTAATTATTTCAGCACCTGAATAAGAAATGCAACTGTACCATTAATTAAAGCCAAACTGTAGTCTAGTTTATGGTTTGAGTGTGTTTGCTCAGGAGTTGAACACAGTGTAACCTTGCATTTCAGTTAATCTCCACCTAGAGCTTAGAGAGTGCTCATTTGCTGAGGATAAAGCAGAAGGAAATTGCTCCCAAAACAGGTCTCAGCTAAATTTTGAACATGCATCTAGACAGTGCTTCTCCCAGATGCCAGGTTAAAAATCTTGACACTTACCACCCATCACTATCTGCTGCATTTACATTTACACCAAAATCGAGTAGGAACTTCACAATGTGGTGATGACCAGCACACACTGCATTATGCAAAGGTGTAATTCCTTCATCATTTGGTTTACTGGGATCATCAACCTGTGGAAAACATAAAACAGTTCAGCAATTTCTTTTTCCTACCTACTGAATGAGGATGCCATTGTTTAAAAGCTTACCTCGTATATGATTCGTTGTACCAAATCAAATTCCCCTTCCAAAGAAGCATCTAGGAGAAGAGCCAAGGGATTGAATTTCACTCTCAAACCATGGCCTGTTCTTTCTGAGTTGGGTTTCTTCAAGTTGGTACGTTTTGTCTGAGTAGAAATGAAGGTTGGAAGGCATAATTTCAGGTTGTACAAGTATAAAAATGATCCAGTTATGAATCTCATCTTCCTTAAATGATATTTAGAACTATGCAGTCATTTCTATTTACAAGTCTCTAAATAAGAGGCTTGATATATTACTACATTTTATGCAGCTAGAAAATGAAAAAGCCAGCCAATATAATTTCAAGGTTTCTAATTAAAGATAGCGACTACAAGGAATGAAGTATTTAAGTCAAATGTTTTAAGCATCATCATCTTAATTGTATCTAAGTTGAGCATGTTTCTGGTGGATTGTCTGAGACACTGTGAAAACCTTTGCTTAGCCTGAAACTCCACACTATTAAGCCTCAGTCTGTACTCAGAGGAATCAATGCCTTGAAATTAGCAGAAGTTTCTGCTGTAGGTCAGGCCTGACAAGTTGGGAGTTTTCTTGTAGGAACAAAAACTACAGAATATGAAGCTATTTTATGTGACATTCTAGCAGGTGTTAGCAGAAACAGCATTTTCAAGATCCGAAGAACATTTAAATGTGTTTTGAGAATATTTCGAATCCCTTACATGTGTCCTTGTCACTTTCTGGGGAAAAAAATCATCTATTATTAACTACAGCTTTTATAGAATGCTTTTAGTCTCTAGCTCTGTAAGATCTGTTTTCACTTATGCTCCTATATAGTATGGCTATTTCAGTTTGGAAAAGAAACCCTTCACAGTATAAATAATATCAGTTGCTAGCATATTCCATTCTCCCAGACGTATCCTGGCCCATATGCTCATGGAAAGCACATACAAGGCCTTGTGCACACTGCAGTCAAATTCTCAGAGGATTGCAAGGTCCCTACCTGAATCAAAAAGTGGAGATGAACCTTGGTTTCAAAGAGTGAGTGGTATCACAACAACAAAGAATAAAACCCAGTTCTCTCTGTACTTTTCCATTCTCCACATGTGGTAGATTTTGGTAATGACAAGTATTGAAAATGTTATGGGGCAGCTGGAGAAGGGACTTTGGAAGCAATTCAAACTCTGCAACAAGTCCATTGGAAGAACCTTTCTGCTATCACAAGTCAGCTGTGCTACTGTTGGAATTTGGTCTCACATCTCTCTGCTGAGAGGGCAAAAGGAGTGCATTTTCCTCAGAACAGCTATTTCAGCTTGCCTGCACATTAAAAAGCTTCCCACTGACATGGCTTACCCTTAGTTTCATACAAATAGTTATCTTTGACTGACAAATTTAAAAAATATTTTTAATGGAATCTCGAATTCCAGAATTAGTTCTGCAATAAGAACCCCAAGAAAGCTGTAAAACCTAAAGTACATACCAATCTCCTGTTACCTGTTTACATATTTCCCTTATAAAACAGATACAGTACGAAAGAAACTAATCCATCAGAATTCTCCCTGGAACTCCCCTTCTTTCCTTTTATTATCATGAAACTTCAAGTGCAAAGATACCATTGAGCAGAAGCTTATTGTCTTCCAGTTATGCTCAAACACAAAGCTAATTCTATAGTTCAAAGTTGTTCTTTTGCTTTGCTACTTACTGGAGGAAGTGGAGGAGGAAGAGCAGGTGGCAAGGGAGCTTCATCTTCTACTGGAGAACTGACTTCTGGCGTGGGACTGGGCGACTGCTCAGTAGAGGGAACTATAGCAAGATTGTTGTTGTTGTCTTCAGTTGTCTCAGGTGTTTGATTTGTGGTTTCAGTGCTTATCAGCTCCTCGGTAGCAGGAGAAGGTAGCTCGTTATCATTGGCATCTGAGGAAGGGGGTGGCTCCTCAGGGGCAGGAACCGTGGGTTGTACAGGGATTGGTTCTTCAATGTTGCCATTGGTACTGGCGTTCCCATTATCAACGTCAGCTAAGTTGCCTATGAAGTCCTGTGGATTGCTTGGCTGATAGAAAGGAGCACTTTCTATCCCTCCAGCCAGGGTATTAAAGCGCTGATACAATAATTTTTGTATATTTGGCCCACTCGGGCCCTCTGGTTCCGTGATGGAGCTGCGTTTCTTCAACGGCCTCGGGGCGTTGGCCAATTTCCTCCGCAGAGCCTCGAGGTCGGCATCGCTCTGGTACCGCAGGGGCGAGTGCACTATAGGGGTCAGCTTGGTAGGGCTGAGAGGACGGGGAATGTTCTCCACGTTGCTGTTTTCACTGGATGGTGGAGCAGTCTCCTGCTCTTGGTCTTTTTCAGAGGCCTCAGTCGGAGGCTGAGGTTGTGGCTGTGAGGGAGACTGGGCAGGCAAAGAGCCGTGAAGGAATGGCAAGGGTGAGGGAGAGGTTGAACCAGATTGTAATACAGGCTTTCCATAAACTGGAGAAAAGAAAGATGGAAAACAGTGAAGACCTGTTCTCAAATTACATAATAAAATATTTTTAAATAAACTCTGTTGCTACTTATTTGATACTAATACAGAAAGAAAAAAAATATTGTTCTGGGACCTATCAATACTTACACTTGTTGGTGATGCTGATACTTCTTACAATTATAAGCTACAAGTAGTATCTGAAATGTTTTTCCTCTTTTGTGAGGAAACAGTAAGAGAATAAAAACTCTCTTATCTAGACATTAGTTTCTCAACTTATTTATGAAAATATTGGTAGAGAATCCAGGCTATATTGTTCCCATTACATCTTATTTTAAATACAAGGTAAATCAATGCATACTTATTGATAACCTCAAAAATACATGGAATCATTTTGCTGCTATGCTGCATACATAAATCTAACTTTCCTCAAAGATTAAGACAAGTTTTCCATGGGAAAGTAAACTAAGTCCAATAAGATCTTAACAATGTATTTAAGAAAAAAGAAAAGTAAAATATATTCTACCTGCTTTTACTGATTTATTTAAAGTATTGTACACAGCTTGTTGGTAATTCTTTGGTGGTGTTGCTTGCTGAAGATACACTGAGTAGATGGAACTGGAGTTCACTGTCTGTGGCCCTTTTCTGGGAGACTGAGGTCTAGATCCTTTATCAGCAAGAAAAGGTCTGATTGCCACAGTCAAAGGGAGTTCTGGCCTGCCATCTCCTCCTGGGAACAAGGGGGGGCCAGAGGGTTGATATGTGGGGCTGGGAGGGACAGAAATTCTCTGCTGGATCTGCTGTGAGGAGCTGGGCTGGTGCACGTTGCTGGGCGGCGGGAGCGGAACCGGCCTCTGCCGATTTGCCACGCTGGTGCCAGGTCTGGGCAGGCTGCCATCCTTCCTTCTTTCTAGAGAGTTTGTGGAACCTGTTCCTAAAGGAACTGGGCTTGGATAGGTCCCATAGTTTTGAGGCAACTGCTTGCTTACACCAGGAACTGTTGGTGGCACCTTCCCCAGGTCAAGACCCTATGTAAGAACAATAAATAGTACATGCTGTTTAATTAAATAAAGTATTTGTGAGCAAGAACAGTCCTCTTTCAACAAAACATACTAGCCATCTTGTGGGACAGCAAAGGAGTCAATATAAACAATTTGTGTTCCCTAATCTGATTCTACCTCAGTATATCACAGGATCTCATAATATCTCAGACAGAAGCTACTGTTTAAAGGCACCTTCATCTGTAACACATTCATATCAATTCAAAACTATTTGCATGTATGCAGAGCCTGAATAACTTGTTCTAGGTTCTGGATCTCAGTGTCTAGTTGATAACATATTTGATAACATACAGAGTTTACTAAAACAATTTCAAGACCAAGGGCTTATTCTTTAAAGATTATAGTCTTAAAGAATTAATAAAATACTAGCACAATGGTGCAGACGCCACTAGCGCGCTCACTTAAGGATGTATTTAATGACATCTTTTGTGAGATTTTTATGAGAAAAAGAGTGCATTGAAAAAGTAATATATACCAGGGGAAAAGACTAACAAAGATATGAATTAGAAAAACAGCAGGGAGGGGAGAGCAGATGATTAGGAGAGCAAAGAGAGGAAAGGGGAGACTAGATATGTAAAAGAACAGGAGGGAATACAAACTATTGAGTTGAAACAAACCCTCACATTTTAATGTCATAAGAACAGAAAGGAACAGGAAAAATACAAAGGTAATTTTCTTTATGACTTTTTAAATAAACAGCAGCAAGGAAACAAATGTGTATCTAATTGAAGTGAGTTCAGCTATGAAGGCCAAAGGTTCATAATTTCAGCAAAGCAGATATATAAATATATCACAGATGAAACCCACCAGCTTATCAGTACTTCCTAATACTGAAGTTGGCAAAGGCTGGCTGGATATAGTTCCTTGTTTTAAAGCAGTATCCATGCTTGATTCTTTCCAGTCTGTGTTGGAGATCTGAGGGGGTTTTACCACAGGGGTTGAGCTCTGTTTAAGTATTGGCCAATTTCCATCATTAGCTTGAAAACAGACAAAAATACTAGATTTAAGATAATCCATACTAGCATTGCAAACAAGCAAAATAACATGTGAAATAAAATACCTTAGATTACTATGGGATTAATTTTATTCTAGAAATCAGATAAATCATTATTAGTGTTTGATTCAGAAATCAATACTGAAAGCCAAATCATTGCACAGAATGTGCTGTTCACTGTCCTTTAACATTCACATTGCACTGAAAACTTCTATGGAAAAAATATGATTAACATTTTGGCTTGATTATTGCATATTCTGCTATTAGAGGGAGAACAAAAAACAGAGTAAAAATCCTTACAGAAACACTTCATCAACACAATTCTTTGGGTACTATCCAGAGACAGTGTCAAATCATGCTAAATGTTAAGTCTCATGTAAGCCCCGAGTGGACTTACTCCAAATTTAAACTATGGTTACTAGATTCATTCACCCATAACAGGATGTAAAAACTCCTTCCAACAGCAGGGTGGAACAAAAGCACACATTCCTTTGCTGGAAGTGGTGGTTAACTCACCTTTTGTTTTTCCTCAACATACTCACCTGATTAGAATTGCCCCAGAGATTTAATATTAAAGGAATTTATAAAGTCAGTTGACAACTTCAACTCACAGTGTCAAGACATAAGTCATGGGCTTTTATCTTCATCATATGCAAAAAATCATGCATAGCTGCACATAAACTGAGGCAACAAACCCTTAATAAAGTCCTAGATGCATTGATATGTTACTTTATTAACTGTGTAAGACTATTGAGTTTCAGTTCTCTAAGTAAGCAAAAGAGTTTAGGTAGCCTAATAATTATATGTGGTTTATACTAACTAAACAGATCCCATGTTAGATCCTAGAGGATTTGATTTGCCTTTAAAATATTAAACTTCAGGCTTCTCTTCTGGGGAGACCAGAGATTATTTCTCCATTCATATGGCTTCTAATTGTCTTAGTGGAGCACTTCAGATCACTAAAGATGACCTGTAACACATAAGTGACTTTACTACAGGATAGCAGCTAAAATGGAGGGGGTTGTGCATGTGTGGAGATTCATTGAGATTTCTGGACCCCACAGTAACACAACATCAAATGAAAATCAAGTATTTAATGGCTGAGCTTCCCATTTCAGTTCCAAGCCCCTAGAAAACAGAATCAGCAGGACTATTTCCAGAATTTTTTGCCGTCCTCTGTCTAGTATAAGTCCAGTCTCAGAATAAGCTGCATGGGAACATTCTGATGAGAGTGAATTTAACATCACCACTCCACTTTTTATCCATGAGTCTTACCCTCTCTGTTGAGTATCTCTCAAAACAGGATTAACACTTGCATATTTTTACACTGAGAATACACGATATAGTCCAGAAATCACTTTTCACACTTGCACACTGCCAGGAAGTAATGAGGCCCAGCTTTAATACTGGCAACATCCAAGAACTGAACATGTTGTGGGTTCTTTTCATTATTGTTTCTAATCATCTGGTTATCAAGAGCAGGACCAAAAAAGTGTCTAAATACTTAGACCCTAAATAATGGCAAATTTTCCACCTATTCACTGAATTAATGTTTTTTGTACAAAATACACAAGACATTCTGTACCTCCAGTAAAGTTATGATTCAGTAAAACCTTTGTTTAAGATCAATGAGAGTGTTAAAACCAATTCATGCTAACCACGAAAGCACCTGGATTCGTAAGTTTAGTTATGATGAAAGCACTTACAGAAACAACAGCAAAAGTCATGACCAATTTAAATATCTTACCTGAAAATTCAAGCCCACACACTTCTGTTAGATAGACAGATACACAAGAACTTATTGTAATCAGCATGTTTATCCCCAAATTCTGAGGTAACAGACTGGAAGTAAATTCAGACTCTCCTCTCTCCAACTTACACTGTGAGGGTGGGGAGTCACTGGCACAGGTTCTCCGGAGAAGCTGTGGATGCCCAACCCCTGGAGGTGGTGTTCAAGGCCAGGCTGGACAAGGCTCTGAGCAGCCTGGTCTAGTGGGATCTGATGCCAACACCCCCCTGCTCCTGCTCTCAGCCACCCCACAGCCATTTTGGCCAACTGGCTCCATCTTCCCCTCCAAATGCACCCTCTTGCCTGTGCCTACAAACGTAACACCCAGGGTATTTCAGCTCTCCCCAGGCCATTGTGCACTTACATAAACAAGACAGTGACACACAGACACAAAAGGTTTTGTGCATTTTCTCTGACTTTATCTAAATTTTTTGTAGGTCTGGATCCAGAATAGTTACTATAGCAACTGAAGCACTCTCCAAGGATAACATTTTTGTTCAATGGAAGGCAGCAAGATTCTTGCTATTGACTTGGACAGAGTGAGCTTTTATCCCAACTCTGGGGTCAGTGCAACATGGAAACTCAAAGTTACCCACAAAGTAACTCAAACTAAGCCTGTACTTTATACATCTATCCAGTCAGAGATATACTAAAACATGCTTTAGTGATTACCAGAAATTTCTAACATTTTAAAAATTTTGAGGTTTTTCAGTGAAGAAAATTCATCCCTGGGACACTATTCCAGTACTCCTGGGATGAATTCACTGCAAATCTGTTTCCTTCAAAGCTGAAAAGCAACTTCTCAACCATTTCACATTTCAACAGCATCTTCTACCTGCCAGACCACAACACAAATTCTAAAGATGCTGTTTAATATGCATCTGTGTGCAAGAGCTCAGATGACCATATTAAAAACTGAGTTCTCAGCTAGCCAGAGATCTTCTACGGACTCACAGTGCTGGGTGTCAAACAGAGTAGGTGCCAGGCGGATGACATTGTGAACAGCAGACTGAAGAGAAGTGGGAGGTGACAGAATAGGATCCACTATTATGTCTAAATCAGAAACCTTCCAGGTGTCTGGAGATTTTTTCACACACCCACAGTCTGTCTCTACCGGACACACCAAGGCAGATCCAGTTACACAGAAAAAGAAAGAAAAAAAGTGGTGGAAAAATTATAACAATGACAATGGAGAAAATTAGAACAGGAACACTCAGATAATGAGAAATAAAAGCATGACAGTTGAAATAAATTCTCAATTTCTTTTCTTCCTGGGAGCATATAAGCTTCTCCTTACATAAATCTATTCTACAGAACTTCATTCAGGTACCTTCAGAGTAATAAACACAAAGTCAGTCCTAAGGCAGAACAATTACTTTTATAAAATTAAAAAGTCCTGAGGTAGGTCTAGAAGTGGGTATGTATATTTTTGAAGGTTGGTATTACAAAATTACAAATTATTTTTGGTTGGTAAACTTAAAAGTTAAGAACTGTCCCTTCCCATACGGGAAAGAAGAATCCACAAATCTGAAAGCAAAACTGTGGCAAAAATGTACCTTCAGCCCATAATTAAGACATTCCATATTCTTAACATTTTTCCATAAAACCAGTGATGGGGTTTGTACAGATTTTGAATACCTTTAGCTGATAAATCTACATCATTACTTAAATCACTAATATCAATGGGAAACACTGGTGTCTTATTTAAGTTTCGTTTGGACAGTTTTACCTCCTGACTTTGGGGTTTTGGTGGTGGGGGGGGGGGCCATTTCTGACATTTTTTCCTACAGGTTCAGATTGTCTTCCCTCCATCTCTTCCTCCCCATCTGGAAAATATCCTGCTGCAAATTTTGCTGGAATACTCAGTTTTAAGTCCTTGAATGAATGTGAATATTGCAGCAGCTCTGGTTCCCTAGTCATTCCTTATCCCATTTTTGATCTCTTCTAGGAGACCAGGTAAAATAAGTCCAGTGGTTAGACCAATAAGATCATGTATTTTAATTTGTATTATGCGTATTTTTCTACCCTACCATTTCTTAAGAATTCTGATTTTGCTAAGATACGAGCAGACAGGTGACATCTGCTAAAACTGAGAACTTAAGGCACAAATATCATGACTTTCTTCCTTCAGTCTCCAAGGCAAATTAAATAATTATTCTATTTTATAATGTAGATGGAATTATTAATGATGGGAGACATGGGAGCCAATTTCTGACACAAAGTTCTGGGGAGTACTCTGGAAGGGCAGCTTCTTCACTAAATAGGGCAGAAACAAGTAAACAGCATCAATGTTAAGGTTATTCCACTTCAGAAATGCTTCAAGGACCACAAGTTCCCATATCTCAGATGGAGCAAAAACCTCCTATAATTTTATTCTATTTTCCTATTTAGTCTCCTTTTGAGAAGTATTATTATTTGCTCATTAGCTTTGTTTTACTTGACAAAAAGCAACATACTGTAAATATTTATAAATACTGTTTTCCACCAAGTTGATTTCATTATTATATTCAAACACACAAACTAATTGAAAAACTACTAAAAGCGTAACAGACAAGCTGTGAAGGAACATGTGCTCCTTTTAGGGATGTACCAGACAGTAAAATTTCAAAGAAAACATTCAATAGCCTAAGAAAAAAATACTGAACAGAGGCAAAAATGCCACATATCAAATGACTGATGTCCAATTCACAGAACAGTATTAACACATCTAAAACTTGCCTCTTCCCCTACAGAGATACCAGCCCTGGGTCTCTTAAGATTACTTCTTTTCTTTAGTACCCCTTTTCAAACCACCTGTATTAGCAAACATCACAACAGTACTTACCAGATTTTGATCTTCCATGTGTTGAGTTAGGAGCAATGGTGAGAGACTGTGGTTTAACTGGATCTACTGGTACAGTGTAAGTGCCAGCACTTGGAACTTGGATGTAAGGTCCTACTGCTGCCACCCTTCCTGAAGCACTCAAGGATGACTGGGGTGATGAAGTTCCATTAATTCGATTCAACTAAAAACGATCAGACAAATCGAAATGTGAACGTCCATTTAATCGAGGCCTCTGTGCACGAACAGGGAGGTCTAAACTTCATTCTCTAGAACCATGCACTGTAGCTAAGATACCTTAATTATTAAGTTATTATACTCCATATGCTTCTACAAAAAGAGAAAAAAAAATAAAGCAAGAGAAAGCACAAATTTTATTCCTTAAAATCAACACCTCAAATTTTAAATTTCTTGGTCACAGCACATACATCTCTTGTACAGACCTTTAGCTCTGTAAGGTCTCTCTCATTGTGCCTTTCTCAAGCATTTGGTCTAAAATGAGCTCTTAAATGATCAAATATGTATGGCTTGTTTTTCTTTTTAAAGCAATACCTCCAGCTAATAATACATATGGAAATCCAGAATTCATCTCTAATGTCTTTTTGCAGTTCCAGACAACTATTAAGCCTAACTTGATCAAAACATTTATATTTTTAATCCATTTTCCATACTAGAAGATCACTATTTTATAAAACCCCATTTTTTATGCATTCATGCTTTGAAAGACAGCACATAGTCATACTTTCCTTCCTAGAAATACAAACTCTTCACATTTTTAATATAGTATTTATATAGGAGTCTGTGCCATAAAGAAAAATAAAAGGAAACACGTTCTGCCTACACAGTTTTTTGATATCTATGGGAAATCTTAAAATAGCTTTAAGAAGCCTGTTACTTTTATCATAGGTTCTTTAGATGTAACTGTATTACTTGACTGGGAAAAAGTGAGATTCTATGTAGTTTCTACAGGCCCTTGAGAAACTGAAGTGTGGCCCTTTTAACAGTTTATCTTACAGGAATGTTTTCTTTTTGACGTGCCTCAACTTTTTTCTTGTACAGTCGTTCGCGCAGCTCATTGATTCGCTTGTCCATCATCGCTACCTCCATGTTGCGTTTGTTTAGGAGTTCTTTCTGCTGCTGGAGCTTGGAGTTCTGCTCCTGGTTGAGCCTGTTACGGATCTTCAAAGAGAATTAAAAAAAACCCCACTTGTTAGGACAGTTACTTCATTCTGTCTGTTGGCAAGTTGGTTTTAATACAGTGTTAAAAAACCCAAAGTAACTTGGACCAGCAACTTGTTCTGATGTCTCTCATTTACACTTCCACACATCCCGGCACATTAGCATTTGCAACCATGACCAACTCTTAGAAGAAAACAGTGAAAGAATGTCCTAAAAGAACTAGAGGATGCCTATTAAACACATACAGACTGCATCCCATTTAAAAAAATGGACTGAGGAATTAGGCATAAAGACATTTCAGAACTGAATTCTGCTGTGAAAAACTAAATCATAGAAAGTGTTTGTTAGAAGTTATGCTTAACCAAGAAAGTTTGTCTATCCTGAAAACGAAGTGATACAAAGCTTGTAACAAATTAATCTGTTTCCAGTTCCATGTGAAACTTCTTTATGTCTGGAATAACTGAACTGCTACTGCAGGGACTGGGCACAGATTTTCTTCCCTGCATGGGGATTAAACTGAAACCTTCACAGCAGTTTTCCAGTAGATTAGGAGGTAGATTACCTTTATGGTTCAAATCAACCATGACACTCTCTATAATTATTTCTCTTGCTTTGCCATGGGCATTCTTTCACACCTTCAACAACTCTGACATTGTCTCAGTGTTCCCATTTTCATGGTAATGTTACAAGCAAAAAACACCTGAGGCAAATTTAAGTCTTGATAAACACATATGGGATCACTGTGAAGCACAAATCTTCATCTATTGAGCATCTTTGCACTTAGAAATACTCAAAGGCAGATATGCCTTATATAAATGGGGAAGGGGGAAAAAGAGAGAAAAAAAACCCCTTATTCCTAATGCATGAAAACGATTGATTCATTTGTATGTTGTAGTTGCTCATCCGAAGAAATGAGACTAATTTTGAAATTTAAATTAATTTTAAGATATTATATAAACTAAAGCTGTTACCTTATAACAATGAAGTACGTGAGTAAATAAAAAAGGCCTCAAAATCCTGATGTGCTAGCACACAACTGGACAAAATTTCAGTGTAAACTGAATATTCAATTACTCATGTGAGAACTACAGTCTAGATGTAAATCTTCTTGGAAGAGATATACAATATTGATGCAGGGAGTGCTGTGTGAATATACTGCAGCTATGGTGCACTATATAGTGCAGGGAATACAGTGCAGCTTATATTTTTGATTACTCTGTTAAAAGGTGTTATTTAATGCCTAAATATTTTGTTTATTCACACCAGATAATACAGCTATACTTTCACAATATACTTTAAATTTACTTTTATTCATTGTTCAGTCATGTCTCCAGGTTAAGATGACATCTAAGTGAGCTTGCTATACCCAGATCAGTGCAAAATAAAAAAGTACCAAAATAAGTTTTACAAAAAGTTTTTTGAGAGATTAAAACAAATAATACATTATTTGAACATTGAGTATTTCAGTGTTAGGGGCTAAGAAATGCCCTTCAAAACACTTGCACACTTTATATCATTATGTGTATAAGAAAAAACAATAATAGGTTTTTAAGCTAATGAAGGTCCTTCTGAAAAGAGGTTATATGCCAACTACAACCTCATATAGTAACAGCATTTCAATAGACTACTTTCATGAGATGGAACAGAACCAAATGGCCACTCACAACAGCAGTAACACAACTTTTTAAAATCTATGGTTATAATTCAAATAGAATCTTTTTGTTACTTACCTGGAGCTCTTGATACAACTTTTTTAATTCTACTGCTGCAGGCCCTGTCATTTGTCCATTGTAAGACTGAAACCCATTCAGTTTCCCTTTCCTTAAATCCTCCAGCTGCTGAGTAAGTTGATCCACTTTTAACACTGCAGCCTGCAGCTCCTGCTGCTTTTCCTGGAACATGGCACTTATATGCTCAATTTCAGTTGCTAAAATTAACAAGATAAAAATAAAAAAAAACAATTAAATAAAGCAGAAGTTGTTGATTTTTCAAGAAGTATTAATAAACACAACACTAGCTTTACATCTAGTATATGCATGCACATATAGAATATTTGTATTGCAAATTTGCTAAAAGTCATAATAATTTCTAATACTTAGAGAATAGATTTATTCCGACTTTATGTTTGACTCTAAAACAAAAAGGTCTATCATATACAAATTTCATGGAAACACAGCACCCCCAGAAGACAAAAAACACTCAATCTAAAAACCTGCTACAATGCTATACTGACTTGTAATATAGCATTATTTGCTAAACATGCAGTGAACAGCAAGTTAAATTAAGAATTCCACATACACAGATTGCCATTCATCATCTTGCTGTAGTCCACTTGTCCTCTCATGGCACGGATTTTCTTCAGCTTTGTCTCCTGGGTTTCAACACGTTCTTTGAGTTTTTGAAGCTTTTCACTCTCAGAAACAGACTGCTGCTGGCGACGTTCTTGCTGCTTCAGGTAACGCAAACGTTGTTCCTGACAAAAGGAGGTTTTAAACAAGAGGTATCTTTTACCCAATTATTTAAAAAAACCACCACATTAACTTAGAAAAACCTATCACTGTAATCAGTTTTTTTACTTCCACAAATCAGTAAAAGTTGTATTTCATTAAAATATGTACCAGTCATATAAAAACTCTTTAAAATCAAGCCAACAAATCTGTTTTAGAGCAGAGATTCAAGATGTTTTTAGACCAAAAATATCATATTTACACAGATATGCAAATACAACCCTATTCTGAACACTCATTCAAATACATTGGTGAAGCTTCTTCTGACACTATTAACCGTTTTCTTGCTCCTGCAAAATGAATTTCCAGTGCTGTTATCAACATTCCCAAAGATGACAAAATATGTCCAACAGACCATTTTAAACAAGATGACCAGCTTTAAGATAATGTTCCAGTTCTAAATCACACTTCTTCTGCTGGGCACACAACTGAAGGGTTTTTTTGAGTATTATTTCCACCAAGAAAGAACAATAGAATCAATAGGTTGACTCCTAGGTACTCCAGGCACCCAAGGCATACTGTATATTGTAACACTTCAAACAACATCAACTACAATGTCAGAATTGTTAAATCCACTCTCCACTCTGCAAACATAGTTAGATTCTTCTAGCTCCAAGACTTGGAAATGTAAGACATGAATATTTATGAACCGGGCATAGTCTCATCTAACGCCACTATCACTGTACTGGAGTGAATGAGCTACTGAAGACAAGCATGGAGTTGAGCCTATTCTGCCACAGATCATGAAAGGGGCCACACAAGAGAGATAAACAGACCCAAGCAATACTTCTATAATGACAGGTTATTATAGCAGCACTTATACCGAAAGACTATGCATTGCCTAGGCTAAGATTATGCTGGTAAAATGATGGATTTCTCAAGCTATCTCTTGAGCTTCTCTGAAATGGCTTTGTGTGTTTTTCTCTATCCACGAAACTTATGCTTGCATATGCTGAAAAAATTGATCTGTGTACAATTATTACCTTAGCAACCAACATTTGCTGTTGGTTTTCAATCTGCTGCTGTTGTCGGGCAGCCATATCTTGCAGTTCAGAAAGAGTCAGCTCAACACGTGGATTCCCAACCTGCAGAACAGAAAATGTTACGTGAATGTGTTGATGTGTGTTAGGCATTCTGACCACACAAACTAAAGCCCCACTCCTCAATGGAAGGTTAAAGCCTCCTCTCAAGTCCTCAGAGGAAGAATAATGGGTACCTGTGAAAGAGTGAGGAACCTCAGAGTAGAAAGGAGAGACACAGACCACGCAGAGGAGCAGAAAAAGCAAAAAGTGGAAAAGTGGATGGAGAGGAAAACACAAAGAGACGAAACAAACAACAAGGGGGAAAAAAGCCCTTATTGTACATGTAACACCTCTCTGTTCAGATGTTCAGGAGCATTGGCACACAGTCCTGGTATGGCACATGAGAACACACATGCAAGCAGGTATTTTAGGCAGCACAAGAATCTAAAGCTGCTTTCCTCTCCTAATATCTTCAACATAACTGCCTTGGCAGCTTAAACTGCTGGTTCACATCATTTACCCAGCACGGGACAAGAGCACACGAGAACCCCTAGATAAAAGGGTCACTACACTCACATCCAAAGATGGTGAAAACTTTGACATATTTGGGGCATTCAGGGCAAGAATCTGTGAAAAACAGCCTGTTCAAGTGAAACAAAGTAAAGCTGATCCCCTTGGGATAAGTGTCTATTACTCCGAATAAAATGCAAAATATTAGCAAGGCTTTATCACTCCTTTTGCATTTCAAAACTAACACATCACAAAATTAGGACAGAGATGCAATTGATGAAAATTCACGTAATTTTTTTTAAAAAATGAATGCATTGTTTCAGTATATTCATAGTTCTAGCAACAAATATAATTTACATCTATACATTAAATTATTTCAACCACACTTTCTCGTATGAAATCTTGAGAGAGAGAGCACAATGTAACAGGACAAATTCCAGAATCTGACACTTGTTATTCAGAAAACTAAAACCCATAACCTTAGAATTGTATTGTTTAATCACAAATTTCCACTGAAAGAAAACACCAATGTTTGAAAAATCGTGCTGCAAAGTTCAGAATGGCCCAACATCTGTTTCAAAGTATTCACATGTAAGTCAGTCAGTTTTTTTGATCAATGTAAGAGTTGGACTACTGCAGTTTAATAATTCAGTAATCAACCTCATATTTTCACCAAACAACATGACTACACTATTAGTAAACCTAATAAAAATTACATCATGTCCTACCCCCAATATAGTCAATACTGCTGAAAAAGAAAAGATAATTAATTATTTTGGTTATGTTGATAAATAAAACTGTTCAAATGTTTACAAAATGGAATGAGGTCTGAACATTTTACAGAAAAAAAAGTAACACCCACTTCCCCCAATTGATCCCACATCAGATTGTGGATCTGATCACACCTGATCCCACAGGAAAGCTGATTTAGCTGCACTGCTTTTCTGGGCCCACTCTACTGATGCCCAGTGATGTATTCCCTGCAGTACTTGTACTTCACTCTAAGAAAATAAAATTCTTCTCTAACATCTTGTTGACACCCCAGTATCTCAGGCACTTTTTCATATTTCTACATCAAACTCCTAGATAAGTAAATATCAGTTCTCCAACCAATACAGACCTGTTTCTTTAAGTTTCATTCAGGAAAGGAAAATACTATTTGCTTTAAAATTACTAATTTCTCTTTTTTTTCTACCTGAATTAATATTTCATGTTTCTGCATATAATTTTTCAAGTATGAGATGAACCTCAATGTCAGTCACTAAAATGAACCAGATTCAGATCATTAACTTTAAAAGCTGCTGCATCTTGGACACATGACATAGACATGTCAGCTAAAATGTTTTTTATCCCTATTTGAACATTTCTCACTGAATAAATTAAGAGGTGAAATTACAATTTTTACTGGAAATGACAACTGAAATTCCTTTTACTAGTTAGCAATAATGAAAACTTCTTACAGTACAGAACTTATTACAGAAGTAATTAAAAGAGGTAAAGTCCACTCAAGATACTAATTTTCTATTTCAACACAGTTAGGGGAAGAAAATAGAATTTAGTAGTGTGTACTCTTTTTATTGGCATGACTTATGCAGAGAAGAGTCCTTCCCAATATTCTCTCAGGCCAAGTAACTTGTACGCACTTGCAGTCACCAAGAGAGACATTTTATTATTAATTACTGACTGAAAGGCACTAATTGGCTAAGAAAGTAAGGAAGCTTCTCCAAGTGCCATCCACAAATCAAAATGTGTTTGAGACAAGAAAATCAGATGCTGCTCCCAAAACTTCCTCAGAGTCTGCTGACTTCCTTTGGCAGGACCAATTGCCAGAAAAAAATAAACCTCTACATCTGCTTCTGCTGAACTCTGCAGGCAATTCTTACAAGGGGCTCAGAATGGCATGAAGGCTTCCCTCTGGATCACTGATTTTAAAAGTTACAAGGGAAGTGTGTGTGAATTGACAGTAATTCCTCAATACACATATATGCTCTCTCAGAAATACATAACTTGCATCAGACTATGCAAAGTTTTCCCAATGGTTCCCTTCTTTCTGCTTTGATCACCAGCTGAAGTCAAAAACTTTGACAGGTCATCATATTTCCAGTAAAAATACAGTAACACTGTCCAAAAAATAGAAAGATGCTTTAATCTGCTGAGAAATCTTGTTAAAATATATATCCAGACTCAAAAAGTGGTATCTGTATAGGGGTTGTGCACATTTCAAAGTAAAAAAGCCATTTCATCACATGAAAATTACAGGTTTTCTAAATGGGTAATGTAACCTGGAATGCACAATGACAAAAAACTATTTTGTAAAAATACCATAAACAAACAAGAAACCCCCAATCCAGTTTAATCCAAGAGCTCAGAATTTTTACTGTTTTAAAAAGGCATATTTGAAAGTGTATCTCATAATGCCTGAAAAAAACACTGTATTATTTTGCATCATGTAAAATACAGAAGATTAATTATAAGATTAATGCAAATATTAGAATCTCCTTGAAGAAGCTATTAACTACTGTAAAATGTTCCATTTGGAAAGTGTAATGCCTAAAAACCTTTTATAAATGTAAAGCACAAGAACATGGGAAACAGTAATAATTAACCCTTTAAATATAAAGACCCTATGAGAAATCTTTTAATGTTCACCTCACTGAATACCAGTAAGTATCCCTTTCACTTCCAAGAGCTACACTATACTTAGGAAAGAAAATACACTTCTGAGGAAATGTAGCATTGAACCTGTAACTTCACTCGCTGTTTTCTCCTTTTCATCCACATGGCAAAAGCAGTAAACAGATGGAGCAGGATTCCTCTTCAACAACAAATCAATGATTTTCAGATAGACTGTTGATGGTTTCAGCTCTCCAGAACAGCACAACTTCATTTTTGAAGCGGCATAAAAAACACTGAATCTTTCTCTTGTCGAGATCTAGTTAAATCAATTCGTTTGGAGCACTTCATATTAGTTGAGCCTGCTTGCAATAATCTGTATGCAAACACCACCACAGAAAAAAGTCCACCTCAGTCCTTCTACAGAACCTCAGGCAAAGAGAGTGCTGTGTTTCAGCCTCTTTAATGAGGTTGTTGCTTTCTCAGATTCTTAAGCTTGGCTGTTCCTACTAGTTATTAACAATTCCATTCCCAAAGTCAGACACTCACCTCTCATAACGAACAGAAGCCTATCACATTTAAGGTCCAGACCTCCTCCTTTCTCCTGCAGCAAGGGAAACCAACCTCCTACAGAACCAACTTCTGAAGGAGGTACTAAAAAGCCACTACAAATACCTACTCCTCCAGATTCCACAGATTCATTTGCTACATGGTGATACATCAAAGCAGACAGTTTTGCTGAATTGTAAATTTCTTTTCATTGATTCACAGCACCATTTACACAGAGATGAACTCCTAAATGAAATGCCATAGAACAAACACTGCATTATTAGGCACTAAGGAATTATGTGTGTCTCATATAGACAAGAATAATTTACACCTATATTCACCAATTTCTTAATATTGACAGGGATCTTAAAAAAATTGTATTTATGTTATTTAACATGCACTTTAAAAGGGCATGATGAAAGATAGAATCTGTAATGAACTGGAGTTTCAGCTTCTGACATCACTCTCCTACTACCAGCTAATATTTTACCATTTGATGATTAATATTTTGGAGACAGGTGAGTGGTACAGTAGTAATTAAATAGTTTGGGAACCAATTTATAAGCAGCCTCAAAACAAATCATACCTTAGGCATTTAATTAAGGAAACGAACTTCCTTTAATATTTATTTCTACATATTAGACTTGTCACTCTGAAAATTCATTTTCTTATTCCTCCTTCCTTTCCATGCTATGTTTAACATCACAAACTCCTCAGTTTATATACTTCTGGGCTATTAGGAATGGATTACTCATTGGCAACTCATGATGGTAAATGAAAAATTGCACCTGAACTCAAAATATTTGACAAGCAGGATGTACTGTAGTCAAGGGATGTAAGCAATGAGGGCAAAGTTTTCTGCCTTTACTCCCAACAGAAAACTCTGTTTTAAGAGGAATCTAATTATGCCAATATTAAAATAAAAAAACCCATGAGACCAACCTTTTGAACAGATTATTTTTTAAAAGATGATAATTGGGATATGGTCTGATTTCACACATTTCTTTGGCACCATGCTTAACCCATGATGATACTTCTTGTGATAATTTTCTAAGTTTGTACTGGTAAGAACAGAGTTACTTTGAAAATAATATTGAAACATACACTAAATCCACATCTGAGATTGATACAATTTCAAAAGAGCTTTAAAGGAAAAACAAATATTCAAAAGCTTTACAGGCCACCATAAGAACTGGTAGACTCATGTTTTGGTTCAGCAACACCCAGCCACTCAAACAGCCAGTGTAAAGCCTAATGTGACCAATTAATTGAAAAAGAAAAGCAGAGTAGTACAAGAATTTACTAATCATTTCCTGCTTACTATCTCTCTGGATCTTTTTCTAGGTTTGCAAGAACCACCGTGTCATTAACTTCCCTTATCTATTCCTTCCTTCTTTTTAGTTCACACCCATCTCCCACACAAATCTTCTGAAGTTCCCTTCCCAAAACCCTGCACGAGGAACCACAGATTCAAGTACCTAAACTTCCTGAAACTGGCCCATCTCCACCTTCTTCAGTGCATATTCTTGTACACTCAGTCATGTACTATGGACTCTCACATTTTCTAGTCTTCTTCATATCATTCACCCCCATCACCTCCATCCTTACTCATCATTTACGACTTCTCTTTTTGTTCATCTTGTCACAGTCAGAAATGAAGCTGAGGTTAAACCACCAATTGCCAAGGTCAACATAACTTAAAATGTGATCAACCACCACACAGAGAGTCAAGAAATTCTGTCCCTTAGCATCTACTGTGGAGCCCAGAAGGGATGGTTAACTAAAACACCTTCACCATCCTGGTAGGAGAGAACAGCAGAGGCCACAGAGGTACTGCAAGGTGCTCCTGAGAAGGCCTAAAATGGCTACATAGAAATGCAAAGGAAATACTTTGGTTTTACTGCACATACTGAAAGATTCAGCTTTCCAGAATCCATAGCGGTTTTAAGTTGCTCTTACTTCCTAGGGCACAAGGGGTAATAGAAAATTTATCTCCAGACTAGGAATTTACGTTTTTAGAGCTGTCAAACCCCAGAAATCTATAGAGCTACATGACAAACAGACATGTTTATACATGACAGGTCTGGAACTGGGGATAGGAACACATGGCAAAAAGGGAAGTGTTATTACACAGATGAGCATTTTCCCAGAACGAGACAGAATGGCAACCACAAAATGAACAGGGGGAGGTTGGAGTGCTCTCCAGCCAGTGAGTTCCACACTGGAATCAGGGCTCTGACAATCCTCAGCCTCCCCAAACCAGGGAGCTCTCAGCACTGTGGACAATCCCTGCATTTGCTCCCCTGTGCAGCGTTTATAGCAAAAGAACAGCAGCTCTGGCTGAACAACTCCAAAGTGCCAGAGCAGGAAAGGAAGGTACAGCTTGCTTTGCCTGCTGAATCTACCAAATGAATTCATAACTCCCCAATGCCAACTTGGACACGAGCAGCAGAAGCCCAGATGTGTAACAGCTTTGCCTGAAGCCTCATTCAAAATAAAGTTTGGGGGGTGTCCTAACTAGCCCATCTGGCAAGAAAGCTTTAAGGGTTGTTGGTGAGAATATCCAACACACTTCAGGTACCCGTCCTAGGCACAGCAGTAGTGATGAGGAAAACACACGGAAGATATCTGAGTTTATTATACCAGTTCTGTATCAGATAGGTCTTATATGAAAAGTATGTGGTCTCCTTGTGCTCTATGAGGTCTGTATGAGGAGAATACAGGATGGAGCATCTGCTGAAATAGTGATTCAGACCTTCTTACATTTCTGAAACATATTGACCCTATATATCATCAAATTCAAGTTTTTTAATAGATTTTTCACCACATTTTCCATAAAATCTGATGTCAGTGACATGCACCACCAAGACAACTTGAAAATCCTTTGTGAAAACACATGTATAATGCTATAAAAATACAAAAGAAAGTATCTGTTTTTATTTAAAGTGAAATAGAGTTTTTGCTGATCTCAACATGGATGACATTATTTCCAGTTTAGTGGCTTTATCCACAGCTCTGCCTTGCATTTTTTTAATTGGGTCAGAAACATGCCGATAGCAGAAATCCATTTTAAAGAATCGAATGACAATAGCACGTGCCTTTTTTTAGCTTAATGGAAATGAACCAGCTAATTAAACCCAAAAAAAGCACACAGAATATTGGGAATTAAAGAAAAATCTACCTAGTATGTGCTCTCTCATGATAATCAAATAATTCTGAAATTAAAATTACAAATAGAATAGGGTAACTTTACTCTGAAATGCTATTATAAAGTATTATTGTATCATGCAAATTAATCCACTATCAGTTTCTCACAATAAACTCACTTCAACAGCATTTCATTTTGCTGAGAAATCTCGCATTATCTATAGTTGATAAAAATCTTAACCTCTCTCAATCTATACTATCTTGTTAGTAATTCCTCCAACTGGCTGATGCCTGTGAGTCACTCTATAATAAAATGTTTGAAGTCTACTCAGTATAAGCTACAGACTGCAGATTTCCTGTTTTCTCATATTACTTTCTTAGAGATCTCACAAGTGAGGCTGTTGTCTATTTTGAGCATGACAGCTAAGAAAAGGCAGAACTTAACAAAAATGAAAACAAAGTTAAAATAGATTTTCAAAATTAGAAATTGATTTAAGCCTATATTGAACATCTGCTATATCTGAAATAGACTGCTTATAAATTACTTGTAGGAAAGTAGTATCTGAAACTTGTTTATTTAAAGCACTACTTTCTTCCTTGTCCTTGCAGCCACTTTTAAACAGCCATAGATATCTAAAGCATGTTTATATTCATTTTAGTGTTGACTAAAATATCCAGTAGCTGATTTTAATTAAAACATCAACCTCATACTCCTAAAAGAAGCCTCTTAAAAGAGATTACACATTCTTGTTGAAAGATCAGTTGTGCACAAAATCTCAGACCTTTTACAATACCGATCCTTTTGCTCACAGTGATTTTGAGTAGTAGACTACACACTGAAAATACAGTGTCTAGATGCTTTAGAAATAGTCTTGAAACTATATTTTTCCAAGTATTTTCTAAAAGCAACAGCTTATTCTGGTAGGATTGCTAAGGATGGTTAAGGTGCACTTATCATCAGTCTGAATAACACGTTTAGCACCAATTCTGTGTTTCTTCTTCCCTTAAGTAATTATTTCAATATGAAGGTTTTCTGTAGTGATGTAATATTGTTTATATGAGAACAGTATAACAGAACATTTCTAAAACACAAAAGCACTGAGAATAAGTATTCAGTAATTGAAAGACAGGTTGTGACCTTAGTGTATGACTTGCACTTCCCATAAAACCAAAGTGTCAAAAGCAAAAGTTGACCATGACATTTTGAAGTAACAAGCTTTTGGTAAGGTCTCAAAATGTAAGAAAGACAGAAAATACATGTAACAAAATCTGATTAACTAAGAATTTCAATTGAGAGATAAGGTGTTACAAAACCCGAGCTGGTCTGCATTCCGGTCATGTGACAACTAAACCCACAATCATTTAAATTACAGTGCAAAAGCTACACAGCACTTAAATAACACATCCACTGAAGTGTAAAACCAAAATTTTGAAAAGTAATTATTTACCTGTTCACTATTTTCCCATGTAACTGCAAGAGAACACATCTTTATTTCGCAGCACTGTCCATCAGCTGTAAACATTTGCGTTGCTTCAACATGCTTCAGCTCCATCTTCCTGCTATTTTCTGTCTACACTACTGCTTTAACAGTTTGTTGTGAACAAGCCAAAACATCATCTGTGCACATCTTACGTGTTCCTGCATGGCTTTTTGGCTCAGTGCAATCAATAGTAGGTAGGATGCCTTTTAATCTTATTCCATATGAAATAAAGGTTTCCCCAAACTCTTTATCGATATGAAAAGCTGTCCCTCTGCATTCATCAACAAGCAGCTAACGGAAAAGGGTAGTGGATTTTGCCAGCAGTAAAAGACCTAATCACGGCAAGATCAAGCCAGCTGTCAACTATAATCAGCTTGATTCATTGCACTTTTCATATTCAATGGAAAATGTTGAGCAATACACAGTTCTTTCACAGTTATCAGGTTAAACTGAAAATATAAGAATATAGACAATTTAGCTTTAGAAACACACGGATTATTTGTTTCTTTGTACTTCTGTAGTACTACCAATGCTGTGCCCAAACTGAATACCAAAGAGATCAGGAAAATCACTGATTTTTCTATGTAATTTTACTGTTTAAAGTGACAGCAAACCTGAAACTTAACAAAGTTTCTTTATTAACAGAGATTGCCTAAGATAAAAAGTAAGCAGTACAGTCAGAATAGATACCCCAATCTTAAGCAAATCATCTTCCCAGTGTTCGCTATATGCTTTTCCCTACATAATTCAGCTTGTTCTTCAATCTTGCATGCAACAAGAGGAATATATGAGCCAACAATAAAGTAAAAGTGCATGTGCAACAGCATAAATCAAAAAGCTGCAAGCCAAAAAAGACTGGAACAAGCCAAAACTTAGACCTAAGGATTTTTAAATATTAAACATTACAGAAAATACTAAACCCTATCAAAAATTTCTTAATGTATCTACAAATCGGGATATTATGGAAGATAAAACCAGCAAAACACAAAAAGCTGTAATTTACCTTGTCAAACTCATGAATGACATGTAAGTTCACCCTCTCTTCCTTCTCTCAAGAAAGTTATTCGAGCATGATTCAGTGCACTTACACAGGCGATCCAGCCAAATTGGTCTCCATAAGGACACTGAAGAACTCTGTGTCCAAGCACAATACAGAGACTATTCCAACTGCATAAAGAACAGGCTTATTTTTAGCAAGCAAGAAAAGGTATGAGCTGTAGAGTAAGATCATCCACTAGGAATACAAGAAGAAGAACAAGTTAAACTCCCTTGCTCCTAAATTAGCCAGAGGGACTTTCATTTTCCTCGGCTTTGATCCGAGGAAGACTGCAGGGGGAACAAACCTAACAACAATTAGCTCTGGAGGCAGCTGCAGAGACAATAGAGAAATGGAAAGATTCACTTGCCTGGGAAAAACATGCAGGTGGGAAATAAGTATGCCTGGTGTCCAGAGGCGAGATGGACAGGAAACTAAATGAACAATTCAGTGAACACAGAAAGGTGTGTCAGAGAAAGGAGGCCACAGCAGCACTGAATAAGAAACACCACAGAGACCATGGAAAAGATGAGAGAAAATACCGATCTGCAAATGACACAGCTACATGAAAGACAGAACTCTAAAGGTGGACTGAAAATGAATAGTTGGCCTTGTAAGGACCAGAAGAATCTCCTGCTCAAAACTGAAACCTGCCTCAGAGACAGCAACAGTCTAAGCACTGCATTCTAAAGCTTTCACATTTAAGCTCTTTAAACTCTGCACTGACAGGGTGAATTTCATAACCTGTCTCTTGTAAGGAACTAGAGAAATAAAGGGAAGGACAAGACCCATCTTCCTTACAATAACTTAATATTAAAATATTTGGCTTAACTAAAAATTATACTAATTTGACTGCAAAAGGATGCAGTTGTGACAAAAGGCATTGAAGTTTACAGTGCTGGTGTAAGGGCTGCACACCAACACTTCAGGAAAAACAACAAGTCTTTAACATTTACTTTATGAGCTAACGTGTACAGTGGTATGCATCAGCTGAAACACTCATTCTACATGGTTCTAACTTTATGCAAGAACCAAGCAGCTCAGGATCTCTATGTGCAGTGACACCTGGAATTCTTCATGTTTCATTTAGTTAGAGATCTGCGGAAAAGGGTGAATTGTATTGCTCCATGACCACAACACAAACATAGGAAAATAAATACCATAGAAGAGGCTAAACAACCTCACCCTCCCCCCCTCCATGGATATCTCCAACTATGTATTGCTGTAAAACTGCAAAGCCATGAGTGAGGAAAAGCAAAGTTAGTCCTGTAAAAACGAGAACCAGAGGTATAGATTCAGTAAATGGTGCAGTTTAGGTATTTTTTTCCTCTGTAAAATGGGAACCCATCTGTTGGTTGTTATGGACTAGAAAACCACATACTTGGTTCCTGTAACTTGTTGAACAGAACCCTCTGATACCCAGAAGAGCAGCAGAACTACAAAACCTGTACACTACAAGTTGAATGTGTGCAAATGTCTGTATAATACAAATCTGTACACTGTGACTATCTCACATATCCACAGCCAGCTAGATAGATATCTGCTATCTAGAGTGACAGAGATTAAAAAAGACAAGCAGGAGAACACTCCTTTCACAATGTTCCAAGAATGTTTCCTGGACCCAGCTAATCAAACAGTCTTTAGACTCCTTAAACCAAACTAAGTCAGACATTAGAAGTGAACATTCGTCATAAACTAACGCTACCATAATTAAAATTGTAACAGGAAAATAATCACGGTGTGATGAAAGTTATGAAATTATTCTCATAAAATGTAAGTCTCTAGTAATTTTGTCCATTATGGAATGAAATATATTTGAGGTTGCACAGGACAAGTCACTGTTTATTACATTCCAAATATAAGAAAGACATGATTCTGCCTAAAAAGTTTAAAGAGGCCTCAGAGGGAGGTATGAGGTCAGGAGCATTTGAATTCCTCAAAGTTTCACAGAAGTTCTCTCTATGGGATCATGCAATTATCTTGTAGAGATGTTCCCCTACATACCTATCCTTTACTGAGGTGTGAAGAGACTGGGATTTTTAGTCCAGCAAGAATTCCAAAGCTATTTGTACACATTAAAATTAGCTTTAGACTGTAATTTTTTTTCCACTTCCTAATTTAATTTTTTTCCCTTAAGTCCTTTAGTTGGATTAGTTTTTCTATATTTTTGAAGAACAACATACTGCCAAGCTGTCTGGGAAATGCTTCAGACAGACTTAAAGAACTGTATCAGTCTGCAGAGAATCCAAACTCTACTAAACTGACCTAGGAACTGAACTAGGAATTTGATTGTACAGAAGGCTGCTGCAGGGGCAGCAAGGTTCCCCTCTCTGACAGGTAAACAATTTTAGGAATGTCTTAGATGAGGGAACACCTTTGACAGTAGAAATGGGAGATAAAATAATTTTTTCTCTTTAACAAAAGCAACAGAGAAAATTGCAGCAGACAGTTGGCGAAACTTAAATCTGATTTAATTACCTGTTTATTAGAAGGTGAAAGCGTTCCCAGAAGGTGAAAATGCTACATGAAAACTTCTTCAGAAAAAAAGTATTTTTCTGCAAGCTGATGGAATTCCTTGTGCCTAAATTGTTTTAAATAATCTTTTAATGGAATTATTTGCTTTGACTTTCCTATGAAACCCTTGAATCTAGATTCAAGAGTGACAGTTTTTTGTTAATTTTAAACAAATTTGGTTAAAACCTGTCTTATGTGAATGGCAGCCTCTTCCAAGCACATTGTTAAATGTTACAAACAGAAAGTACTTAATACTTACAAGCTTATATTAAATTGAATTTGCAGCTCAGCTTTGAAGAACAACTTCTATCCAGACTAAGCTCTTTATCCTTCAATAGTTCAAATGAGAAACTTCAAGCAAGTACATATAATGTATTTCTCATCTCTTGAGGTTATTATTTCTGTTAAAAATGTAACTTGTTTGCCTTTTCCCTCACAATTAGATTGTTATATCTTTGTCTGACAGGTTAAGGAAACCTCTAATTGTTTTCTCTGTGCAAGAATACTTCTAAATGCTCCCCCATGGCAAAATGTACATTAGATCTTTAATGCCTTCTTGTCTGGTCACACCCGCATGGATGAAATGGTTAAAACTAATGAACAATATACAATTCTACTCAAGGATTTTGGCATCACAGGTAAATCCATCTAAACTCTATGCCTAGAATAGGACAAGCCATACCACAGGCACTTAAAATCAGTGTAGCTTTACTACTGCTATGATGGAATAGAATACAGAAACTGCATGAGAGGGTATCTACTCTCCATGAGCAACCACACAGTCTCTGAAATTAAATCAGTACTATGAAAAACTGCCTTGTGTGTACATACATGTAGAAATTTTAATCCATCTGTTAATGGAATTTCCCTAAGAATTATCTCAAAGTGTAAAAGCCACCTGATACTAAAACAGCTGAACTACCTGTTGTAAAGTCTTTTTCTAAAAGACTGATTTTAGAGACTTTAACAGAAATAGTGAAGATCAGTTCTGTTATTTGATCAGTGCAAAATTTTAATGCTCAACTTTATCTACTAGTCACATCTTCAAGACCAAGAAAATTTGCTGGAGTGTGTGTCTCATTTGGGATGATTATTAAGTTCTCTTTCTCTACACAAGATCCTTTTACACTAATGTTAACACCAATTCTGTAGTGAGAGATAAAATGAGGTTCCGCTTTGTATTTTCTGGCAAAGGCTTCCGCCAACATCCATTAAGAAAAAGGCTTACTGATATTATTATCTCTAAAATGAGGAAGCAATTTTAGGAACAGCAAAAATAAGTTAACGAAAATGGCACAGGAGACCACAAAGTGACATCTTATGCTCCCCAAGTAAATTATCAAGTATAAAAACAACTCATATTTAAATTATATTATTATTATATTATTTATATACAAGCATCTACAGTAAAGTAGTATTTCTTCAGATACAGATTATTTTCATTACACTAATCTGCTTTTACTCAGTCCAATACATTTGACTTCCATCACGTTCCTATACCACATCCTTTCTTTCCCCCTGAGCTACATCTGTTTTCCTGTTTTCTCATCTCCAAGAAATTTCTGGGTTATCTGATTACCTTTTCATCTGGACAACTGTCATCATCCAGTCACTGTTCTTTCTGGGACTTCCCTCAAGCACATCTGAGCCACTTCTATGGATGGCCGGCAGCTGCACTGGGATGGGGCTCCCCAGTCCCTCTGCTGTCTGCCACTGACCCCCAGTGGTTTCACCTATATTTGCTCTGCCTCACTGTTCACAGACTGCTGCTCCTTCTATGGAATGATGCTTGGATCATGCTAGGACACCTGGAAGCAAACAAGACCCAGCACTGTATGACCACTGTTCCAGGGCTGCTGATCACAGAATCAAAGAATGATTTAGGTAGAAAGGAGCCTCTGGAAGTCATCTGGTTGAATAAGCCGTGATTGGAGTAGTTCAGACTGCTCAGGACTTTATTCAGCTAGATCAAAATTCCACAGACTCTGAACAGTCTGTTCCAATGTCTGTTACTCTCAATGATAAAACATTTTTTCCCCTATTTATTTAGAATTCCCCTTGTGACAACTTGTATTCAGATTCAACTGTCTCAGTTACACAAGCAAAGGAAAGAAAGAGGAGGAAGAGGCAGCTGTTCTCAGAGACGAGAATCCCTCCTGAGACACTCCTGTCGAATCTCCCTGGCAAAAGGAAGTGTTTAGTTATGTAAGTCTGATCTTCACCTATCTATACCTTTGTGTACTGGCAGAAAGGGATCAGGTCCTGATTACAGCATAATTCCGCTTCCAAGAAGGAAAGTTGTAAACAAAAAGCAAACCCCAAAAGGTCACCTCGGGAACAAGAGCACTTGTCAATTTACAAAACCTCACACAGTTTTTCCTTTAGACTTTGTTAAGCAGAGTGTAAAGCTCTCATATGAACACCTACAGGTAAGTATTCTCTTTACAACAATGCATATTTCACTGCTGGAAGAGACTTAGGCTATTCTATTTTTAACTTGGAAGATAATCTAATGAAATTTAAGCATTTACATAATGTGATTTTAAGCTAACCATTATTTAAATAATTGCTGATCAAGCACATATAGTTCCACAGAACAAAAAAAAAAATTTACTGCATATGACAAAATGCCAATTAATAGAATAAGCTAAATGTACTTCAACAGATTGACCATCATTTTTTCCAAGACTATTGATTCCATCAGTAAAACTTACATTCATCTAAAGTTTTCTATGCACGTCACACCTGCAGCTCTACCCAGTATTAAGTAAAAAAAAATCAACTATTTCATCATTAAAGCAGTACACATAATAAAAACATACCTGAATGCAGAGTATTTGGTAAGATTTGAGCTGTCTTCAATGTTCCATTGGTTTGTGTTGATTTTAGGGCTAGTCTAACATTCAGCATGCCAGCAACAATGAATAAGCCTAATGCATTACGTAAGTGTAAGCTGATTAAATCCTTGATCCTGAAGCCACCTCTTTTTCCCCCCTCCCCCTCTGATTTAAAACTTAGCACAATTGAAAATCTTAGTTTTACACACCTCCAACCCCCAAATTGTACCATTTCTGGCATAAAACCCACTGAAATTTTACACTAGTATAATCCCTTCAGGTTTTAGTCTTTTTTCTATTTTAATAAACCTGGCATTTAATAAACCTATTTCCTAAACCTGGTAAAAGTCGTTTTAAAAGTGATCAGTTCCCTAATAAGTTTTAATTTTGTGGCCAACTTTTGGGATTTAAAAGAAAAAAGAAAAGGTACTGAATGGCATGAGGATAGTGTTATTCAAATTATCAGGTCTGAGTTTTACCCATAAAAATTCACAGCAAATTCAATTCAATACAAAGCCATGCTATCAAAAACCTCAGAACTGCCAAGAAGTGAGGTTGTGAGGCATTCTGCATATGCCAGTCCTAATTTCCAAATACATTATGTCTCAAATGTGGTGCAAGTGCTACAGCCTACATGGAGGAGTAGATCAGGGGAGGTCATGAAAGAGTTATGTTCCCCCAGCACTTTACAGCACCATGATCTCACTACATTGTCAATATGACAATGGCAGCAGGATAAACGGATCCATGCAGCAGAGGCTATCAGCCACTGTTCTCTACAGAATAGGAACGTGGAAAGCAATACATGATTAACTGCTTTGAATAGGGAAAAAAATTCCTTCCCTGAGGTCCACATGCCATACACAAACCAAGCTGCAAAGAGCTGCAAATTGACTGAGCAACTTTGGAGCTACATGGAAGTGTGTGTGAATTTTCAATGTTAATTATCAGGCAATATACAAGCGCAGATTTGTTGAATCTGCACATTTATTTTTAACATTTTAGGGTTTTTTTAATTTAAGACTTCTCAGCTTGAAAAACTGATTCGTTTGTTTCTAAACGTTAGGTACTATTTTACCCTGAGAAAGAGCCATATGCACATTTGAAAAGTCACAATGCTTCATAAAGACAATATAACTATGAACTGGTGAGCTCAAATGGTTTTATTGAAATGTAAAAATGTTTAAAAATAGCCAACTATAGCTATAGTGCCTGGTGTAAGGCAGAATGATCCTGAGCAAATGAGAACAGATAATGCTTTGCAGAACTTTCATTACTATTGAGGATGAGACAAGAGAAAAGAAATTACGGGGAGTTTCAGCTCAGCACTAGAAGGTTTTTAAGCCATGGTAATTTTGAAAGAGATGCACTAAGTTTTACTTGTAAAAGAGAATGTTCAAGTCAGGATTCATGCGTAGCCTCTGCTACGTAGTTGGTATTTTAAACTAGTAACCCAGTAATACATTAGTTAATAAAAACGTGTAGAAATTAACCAAGTGCATAAAAGCAGTATGAAGAAATAGCTCTGAGAAGTATGCAAGCATCTGAAAATATCCCAATCCATAGATCTCTTTATATGTTGAAAAAAATGAGAATGTATGTCATGAATCAATACCACTGAGATAAATCCAAGAAAGTATGTCTGGACAGGCAATACTAGTGTAGAAGAATAATGTAGCTGGTTCTTTCTTCGCATAGGATAAATAAAACAGATTACAACATGACTCTGTGCCTCTCACATCATATAAGTGAATTTCTTTCAAAACACAAAATTTAGAGTAGTTGATGAAAAAGACAGATCGTCCCATTCACTTTCTAACAAAATAAAAACAAGATCAATATATTTTTCCCCAGTTCACACGATAACATATCTTGAAAAGTAATAATTTAAAAAATATATAGCATTTGAGTGGTGTTGATCCAAACCTTTAGGATTTATTACATACCCCATTCTCTGTACGTTTCTCCACAGGTATATTTATGCCATTTCTTTGATTTTGGGCTTGACGTCCACCTAAAAGTAAAGTATCACTCTTAGTGCAAAGTTCAGTTCTCAACACAAATGGGTTTTACTTTTGAATCTGTTCTTGAATGTTCTGAGAATTCTGTTCAAGAACTTATATAAAACTTTTACCTGTGAATTTTTATTCTGCTAGTTCCAACTCTTTCTTATTAAAGCTATTCTTTGCAAGCAGTGAGTCAGCAGAAATAAAACTTTTACTTCACAGACTGCCTCAGTTAAAAGTACAGACATGCAGCTCTACTTTTCTGACTTCTCTTTAGGCAATGATGTCATGAAGGGCAATGTACTGACTGTGACTACTCAAGTTTCATATTTTGTGTGCACAAGAAACAGTAGCTTCAACGGAGTACGTTATAAATTAATATAATAGAGGAAGCTTCTCTAAAGTTATAAAAAAATTCAACCTGCAAATTGATCCATAGGTCAATGATGAATTAAAAAGCCTTGTATGCATGGTTCAGAAGCAACATTTTCCTTATACATTAAACTCTGTGGCTTTTAGTTATATCTTCAATTTCTTAACGTACTTCATATTTGTATTGCCCAAAAGATGGCAGAGTATTTTACAAAGTACCTAATTAATATAAAATTCCCTCATACAATTTTGGGCCTGCTACTGCTGCATTCAAAACAAGCAGTAAACAGTTAACAACAAGAGAAGAAACCTCAGCTGAAAGCAGTAAGGGCTCAGGAAAGACTTGAAATCCTGTTGTTAAAAGTAGTCTGATTAGTTGAATGAGTAAGGATAATCTGAGCATGCAAACACACATTTCACTGAGACACCTTTCCTGTCCTTCAGGCAGTCTAACAGCCATTAAGTATAAAATGCACAGCTTCAAAACTCTTCTCATAAATTAAGTACAGTCTACACTAGTAACTTCAGAAAACTAAAATGCTTTTTTTTATTCTAATCTTTTAAGAAAGCCCACTTACTAGGCCACTGTTTCATATAAGCACTGCTCCTGTAGAACCAATCAGATCAGCCATTTCTCAAGATGCAAATTATCACCACTATTAAATATACCTACATTAAATACTGACGAACTAAAGGCACTGAAACCTCTGCCAGTGACATCTATAACACAGATGTGAGTTTCTAGAGGAGGCAGAGGATTTTACAAGTCTTTCTCTGGTGCATCTGAAAGAACAGGTCAAAAAAAGGGGGACTTTCTTTTAATAAGAATAAACCTCATCACGTCTTGAATATCCACCAACCTTTTTGGATTCAAATTAAGCAGAATACAAACTGATCTTAATATTACTCAACAGACTGCTAGAAATTATTCTAAAGAAGGGAATTTGAGAACAAGAACAAATGCGCCACTGAGGAAGGTTCAAAATGGCTTTGGTGTAAGTAAGGTGTATTACATGTAACTATTGAAGTTCACTGCAAGAACTGACAGCCAAACTTACTTCAGAAACCTTTAAAATCTGTTTCAGTAACAACACAACAGGATGAATGGACTTACTCTGCTCACTGCTTTCAGCTGGTGACTCTTCATGACGAAGAAAAAATTTCACCTCTTCCCTGCGGGGCCCCCACTTCTGTAGGTGATCATACATCATGTGATCAAAGGGTATGGGACGTTCTGAAAGTACAAGACCACAAAAACTTATCACAACTCCTTAACATCAAGCAAAGCTATACAAAACTCTTATTAAGGATCAGAATTACCTTTTTGGTAACAATTCAATCTATCCAATGTATTTTGTCTTGCACAAAGTCTAAGACACAGGCACCAACTGACATTAGATGCATAGTATTAAAAGCTGGCCTGTTCCTGTAACACAGCAGCACACAACCAGTTTGCAAAATCATACCAGTGTTTAGAAACCCTGATTTAGGAAACAGCAATTTTGCTGCCCATCACCACCAGATGGGCATTTTGTTCTATTATTAAAATGATTCATTCAATTTGAGGCTCTGGGTTTCCACTCAGACTAAAAGCCTTATCATTATATTGACATTTCATCTCCTAAGAACTTGAGCAGGTGCTCCCACTCTAATACACTTTGCCAGACAGTAACTTCCAGTATATGTGGAATGACTGACAACTCTTTGAACATGTAAAGACTAAGTTCTATGCAGCAGTCAGACTCTTTGCTTTTCCTCAAGGAAATACAAAACATTCTCATAGTGTAGTTATTTCTTCTACATTGATCACATATATTACTAGTAAGAGGATGCACATTATATATTTGGTATTTCAAAATGAAAACACATTTAAGAAGAAAGGTTTTCCACTGTTTCCATAATTATGCTTGCATTTATTACCACGTTTTTATTAAGGTAAGAAAATCTCTGTTTTAAGATCTAATACTATGCAAAGTATTAAAATACATCTTCTAACCAGAATAAAATTACACTATATACTATACCTCATTGTTGAATGAGGTATAAATGCTAAAATGCTTTTAGCTGCAAAAACCTAAGCCACAGTATCTCCTACCAGGAAAAGCACCACTAACAATTTGTTACCCATTTCGTACTTTACCCATTTGACATGAGAAGGCAAAATGATTCAAAGAGATAAGAGAAATCTTGGGGAAAGCTTGGGAAAATCACATCACAAATATACCTTTATGTAACAAAATTTACATAAATTTATATGCATTATGAACGACACATAGATGTACACAGGTCTTGATCCTCTTGGGATACTTAACAATAGTACTTCAAGAACAACATATTTTTATGAATTGTTTCACAATTCATTTAATAAAATAGCTTTGTCAAAGTATGTCATGTCAAATAGGTATGTGGTTAACAAAATTTAGCCATAGATCTAGCAAAACACAACACCTGCATTAAAAAAGAAAAGAAGATTTTCTTAACTTTTTCCTGTTCCTCACTAAAGTGAAACACAAGAAACATTGTCAATAATGTTTAAGCACACAGGAGTAAGGTCAGTGGCTTACTAAAACTCAGTTCTTAAAAAGGAATTTTAAAAAGATGATTTTCAGGTTTTTCAACTCCTAAAGTAAAGATTTCAACTGCTTTGAAGCATATCCACTAAAATTGCAGCATGAGTCTTCTAAAGATCACAGAATGTAAAAATATTTAAGTGGTTTAGTTCAGAGACTTAAGGACACAAGATATGAATCTTTAGGAATTTCTCCCAAATAGAGGTGAACCCAGCTAGAACAGGGCTGGGCTAATTCTGGAATGGTGAAGAGCAGCTGCAGCTCCACTCCTGGTTATGCTGGTCTCCCATTAAAAGTTAAGCCCTGATCCCAGGAGCTAGTCAAAGGAAGAGGTTTCATTTACATAATGCACCTTGAATAATTAAGACTAATATTTTTCAGACGTGACAATGGAAAGAAATGGCAAAGACGTTTTCTACTAATTTGGCAGTTCTTTCACAAAACCAGTTTGGGATGTTACTTTAACCAGTTTTCTCTCTAATTTAGGGTAATAACAGCATCATCACCACTGAAACAAAGAAAAGAAAGATGGAACAGCACTGGAACAGCCTTCTGTGCAACTTGGCTACATGAAACAAATTCAGGAAAGAAACAAGACATGATGAGAATTGAAGTCCCCATTTCTTCCTTTAGTTTAAATCCTTCAAATCTATAAGGACTGCAAGAAGAAAGCATCATCTTATATTTGCTGTATAGTAGTACAAAGATTTTCTGAAAATCCCTGTTCTTTAAGAACCAAAATCAAAACAAAACAAAGAAAAATGCTACAGTTAAACTTCTCCCAATTGCTATAGCTTCAAACATATTTGTCAGTAATTGTTTTCACAAGACTATTTCAAACTTCAGGTTTTTTTAAGTTTAAATAGAAGAGACTATTCTGAGAACATGAAGAAAAGGTGAAAGAGGAGAATGGGTATAAAGCAATAATAAACAGGATGGATCCCTATACTTTAACAAGCCAAACACAATCTAGAGAACATTTGTTTTCATTAAAAACAAAGCAGAAAACCATTATAAATGCACATATGCATATTTATCTGTAAAAACTGTCTTATATTTTCAAGTTGGACCAAGATTCTAAAGTATTTTTCAGAAATGAGCTAACTCCTTCCCTTTTAAGTAAAAATTGTGAGGATGGGCTAATTTTCACTGTTCTAAAAGGAAATCCCTGTGAGACTGAAACACAGATATCACACCAATGTTTCAGAAAAAAGTTGCAAAATCCTTCTGTTGGAACTACATATCCACCACTTAAAAGTAAGTTTTAGTATTCAGGATCAGTTTCAGTGTTCAGAATCTGGTTTTATCCCGACTGCAAGTATCCTGCTATGTGCAATAAACACATTTTTGCCTCCTCTACACAAAACCAGAATACAAAGCAATGGATTATCTCCATAGGGAAGCTCACTGCAAGATCTGAAATGAGTCTTTCCCTGCTCAGGTTTGCAGAAGCACACTCAGAGTAAGGAACAATTTCTTTCACATTCTCTTGCCTCTGTGATACCACCACATTGAGGAATACCAATCATGAGCAACTGCTGAAGGGCATTCCAGGTGTAAATGAAGTGAGTAATTGAGTACTGCGTTGATTTAAAGTTGAAATAAAATCTCTCTTGAAAGATACTACAAGTTCCTGGCATCACACCTGTCTTTCAGCCTCCTTACCAACTGCTATTTGCAAAACCAGGGGAATGAGGAAGAACATTCTGGTTTTTCCTCCTGCCGCAGCAGGAGAAATCTTTGCAAAAAGAGGAGGCTTTAAATTGACAAAGCACAGGGTGGTACAAAGTATAGTGATGTATCAGGCCCAAATACTACTGAGTTTCTCAACTACTACTCATCTCAAGAAACTGGAAAGGAAAGGGAATGAAATACCAAAATCAAATGTGACCAAACCAAATGCTTAGGTCATGCAGCTCTGAGAAGGATCAGTTTCTTAATTATAATGCAAACAATACCTAAACAATTTTACAGCTCTTGTGAAGCCCTCAACCATTTGTCACACAAAAGCAAACAGATAAAAGCTACAATAATAAATTCACAAATAATTTTTCCAACAGTTAAACTGTTGTAATCTTCCCTGAACTTAGAAATCTTACATAATTTTTGAATTTTAGTAACATTTTTCTGGAAGAAACATGGTGTCTCACTCTCTAAAAGTACCATAAAGTGTTTCTCATTTACTTGTACATGCACATTCAGAACAGGCAGACTATTAAGTGACAGTATTTTGTTAGAGCAATACAGTTTAGAAAACGTTTTGGGTATGCAAACTGTTATTTGTACCTGATAACAAAATTACAGTCCACAAGCCCCAAAGCCTTGTTGAATGTGAACAGACATGTATTATTCAGCTGGGCTACCTAAAAGAAGCTGTGGCAACCTGTAGAACAGAGGGTTTAAGCACACTCACAAGAGGCCAAGTAGACAGCTCTCTCTTATGGAGAGGTGTGATTTGTCATCTGTGCCACATGGAGAGACTGCCAGGAAAACAGACAAAAAAAAGACCAGGAAAACCATGCAGGATGGTGGGTGACTAAATCTAATGTGTTTATTCAGCCCATGAATCGCTGTATCGACTTTTGTTTTGGAATTTACTTCCCAAAATGTCCTCTGAAAGAACACTTGTAGATCTCCTGAGGATAAGGGCTGAGGGATCAGACAGTGTAATAGAAGAGAGAAAATATGCTCTTCCACTGGCACAACATGGAGCAGTTTTATTGCAAATTGCTTCACACTTCCCACTCAGAACCATAGTTTAAAGTTTGCTGTTGTAACTGTCACATTTGACTGTTCAGATTCTTGTTTTCTACATCAGATCTCTGCTCCAGGCAGAATTATTTCAAAAAACTTCACTGGAAAGGGTTCAATTTAGCTCTCAGGAGCAGCAGAAGGCAAAATTATCACATCTCTATCCTGTTAAAAAAAAAAAAATCAGGTCATTCCATCAAGATATCTGTGTACCCTAGACATGGGTCAAGAAGCTGAGGTCACAAATTTTGTAAAAGTATCCTACATTTAAGAACAATAAATATTTGTGCTGAAATTCCTCTCAGAGAGCCTTAAAACCAGGATGCAGGATACCTTTTTTGCTGACACTACAGACCTGTTTGAAAGACCCAGAAACATAAGCCAGTTTCAATTTTTCTTTCATTCTCTGCAGTATTTTCAATTCCACACTTTCAATGAAACAGATCTATACAGTTATCACCTTGGGAATTTAGACAGGGAAGCACCTTCATGTGAGTTTTAAAAGAAACTCAGAGTCAACAACAGGTAGAAGCTCCAGGCAGGACTCTGCTCCTACACTGAGGTGTCTGTATGTAGAGCTCTACTTCAGAGAGCTGGGTGAGCTACAATGCTCAAAATTAACAGACAATAACTAGCTGAAATCTGAAATCAGACATCTGGTTGCTCTATTCACAGTAATATCCAGATCTCCACTGATTTTAACAGAACCAGAGACATAATTCTTAGGGTATATACTCAAGATTTAGTCTTTGTCCCTCCATTACAACTTCCTAGATTAGTTTTATTTCCCACTTCATAAAAACTTTTAGCTTTAGTTAACTAATACTTTGAGAAATAACGTGTTCTACCCAAAGATAAAACATTTTCTCAATCTTAAAAATTATAGAAAACCAGTGCTTCTAAAGTCCAAGGGTTGCAAGGTGTAAGTGTTCCAGGAAGATGCTGTGGATCACTCTTGCAGTTTCCAGTCACCCTTTGAAGTTAACTGACAACATTCTTCCCTATATTTTTTAATAAGTACACCCTCAAAGTATTGTGAAAGCAGAATAAATAATATCATATATGTTACACATTCACAGACAAGTGGTTGTAAAACATAAGGAACATCTGAGTGTTGTTAAACGAAGTCTGCAGACCGATTTTAGAAATTTGTGATGCACTTGGTGTCATAGACTCCTTAATCTAAATTTCCAATTTGAAAAAGTTTAAACCCTCCTGCATGTTCTATCCTTACAGACAAGTTTTCTAACTAAGTTTGTACTGAATTTGTATTCCTAGAATTGGAGACATGCAATTCTTAACCTCTCCCCTGCTCACTCTTACCTAAACTCTTGAGTTTCCATCCAGGTAGGAAAAGACTGTTTGAGGTACCTTTTCCCTTTATAGTCTTAGAACCATTTAGAAAAAGATGAGGCATAGTTTTCCTAGGAGGAAAATATTCTAGACTGCCAATATGTAAAAGCTCCAACTGCATCTGAATAATGTCTACAGTGTCTGTCTGGAAAAAAAGGCCCCAATCAAAATAGAACACCTCTATGCAGAATTTAAGAATTCAATATCAGGTTATTACCTCATCAGTCTTTATACAGGACAAATTACATAAAACAGCTTAAACAGGAGTGACTTTAGCAACTAAGAGATAAGAAAGGGGGATTGGGACTAGATGATATTTAAGGTCCCTCCCAACCCAAACCATTCTATGATCCTGTTCTATGATTCTATGAACACATCTTATCCTCACCCATCCACAAATTCTGCTTACATCCATACACTTATAAAGTATAACCTGAAGGCTTGCACTACATGCAATTGCAAGAATCCATCTAGAAACAGAAACCATCGTGCACGGTTTTTGACAATTCCTGAAAAAAGCTGCCTGCCACATTATTCTATGAAGTAACAATTGCAACACAAATAGGATAAGGACACTACTACCCACCCCAAGAAAGGCTGTCAAATCTTTTAGAGGAAATGCTCATGAATAGGCTAGAGATACTATGTCCCATTTTGGCATAATGCTGTTTGCAGAGCATCTGCTATTCATGATACAGCAGGAAAAAATGTATCTATACCCTTTCTTAAATGTCAGCTCGTGTTCACATGCCTAACAGGGAGGAAATAAGACTGGAAAGAATGCAGGTGGTGATCTGCACCCACTGACTGTAAAAAAATCATACTGAGATTCCCTATTGTCATTTAAATACCCTGCATCCTATTTGAAAAAGAGAAACACTGAATACTAACAGACCTTACACATGCATTTTACTAAGTGCTTCATGCTGAGGAAAACAGAAAAGAAAAGAAGTGTCAATAACTACATTAATCTCTACACTTACTGAATTACCATGCTTCCTGTCAAAGTCTACTAGAAGAAAAAAAGAGTACTATTTAAAATAATTAGTATAGAAAAGCCACTTCTTTTTAATAATTGATACACAAATTAAAATCCATTTGCACTGAACATTTTACTTACCATTTCCACGCCATACTTCAGCCAGATGGCAGCTGCCTTCTCCAGGCTCTTTGCAGAACTCCACTACATCGCGACAGGTTGTTTCTGGTGTGACTGGAACTTCTGTCAGAATCTGTTCGTTGTTGCTCAGAAACACAGTTAATATCATCTGAAAGAAATAGAAAGAAGAGTAGCAGAATATTAAAAGAAAAGACACAAGTAAGATTACAGCTAAATTTTTTTTCGCTCTGTAAATCGAAATGTATGCCTAGGATGGGTTACCATGTTCCGAAGCAGTTTTCAGTTTCCATTAACTCTAACACAGATTTAGTTATTTGTGTTCAGTTTTTTTGACAGTACAATGAATTGATAATTTTTTTATAAAAGCTTCAGTTGAAATGGTTTAGTTCTGTCTGAAAATAAGGCTGGGAGGAAAGGAAGAAATTTTGTCTATGTTAGAGTTTGAAATCATAGCATTTAAATGTTGAAAACAAACACCTGTTTTGACAAAGTAACCAGAAGCTTCAGGTTGTATTCAAAGGCAAGTATTCCTAGGATGCACCTCTGAAAGACACCTGACCCTAAGGTCCTGCTTAAAATTACACAAATAATTTTATCCATTCTCTCTGCACCTTAATTTCTGTCGATAGTCACAATGCTATTCTGTAAACTCATGGGGATGAAAATGAGAGAACATGATGTTTTGGAAGGCAAAAGATACCATAACAATAAGTGTCCCTAAAGAACTTGATAAAATTAGTAACTTTGGCTGCAAAGACAGTTCTTCCAGAACTTTCCCATAAATAAAATGTGGCATCACATATTGAACCTAATAACAGCTCTTCATTAAATGAGCACTCTCCACATAAATAAAAGCTGTGCTTCAATTTGCATAGGCAATTCTTAAAAACATTCATAATACTTTTATCTGTGGGACACAAACATTAGCCAAACTGGAGACTCACATTAATAACAGCTAGATACTGAGTGAGAGCAGTGTGTCTACTTTAAAAGCAGTCACAGGACAAATCTCAAGAAAGCCCAGGCTTCAAGCTCTCAGTCTGCTCGTCAGTCCTGCAGGCTATTTCAGCCCATGTTTCTCCTCTCCCTCAGCCTGCCAAGTTTGCATGCTGTGTCCTGAAGTTTTCAAGTACCTACACTTCAACAGAAGAAGCAGTCAACCAGAACTGTAAATAAACCAGAATTCACCCTTGGGTTTTTCCAACAGCAGCATAAAAGAAGTCACAGTAAAAGCTATGGTACAAGCTGGAGGAAGCTATAGGATGCAGCCAACAGATGATAATGAAACTGCCTGCAAGCACCTACTGTAAACAGCTCAAAACGTTATTGTTCCCCCCACAGAAGACTCAGTGTCAATATCAGGTAGCTGTGGAATCTTCTACATAACAAATATCTGATGTGGAATCTCGTAGTGGAATTTGACCTCATATTTAAGAGGAAAGAGTAACATATATGAACATAAACCAACAGGCTTAGAAGAAACCTTAAGAGGTCATCTAATGCAGTCTCTTGGCCTCAGGCAGGATAAACTATACCTACATTATTCTGCAGAGATGCTTGTCTAACCTGTTTTGAAAAGCCTTTCATGATGGAAATTCCACCACTTCCCTGAGCCATCCACCCCAGAAATCCAGGATTCCAAATGCAAGAGGAAGTTTCCTAAAGTCTAGTTTAAGTTTTCCTTACCACTATTTAAACCCCCCAGTTCTTCTAGCCACAAGGGTAATAGAAAACACTTTTTTTCCTCTTTTCTCTTTTCCTCTGCAGTTAAACTTACAGAACATGCAATATGCAAGTAAATTAAGTAACTCAAATTAAACAACACCAGTTTAACAAAGTTATTAATGCCAGTATTCTAGTTTCCCCACAACGCTTGACAGCAGTTTCTAAATAAAACCCAAGCTTCTGAAACTTTTTGAGAATACCAAGAGACCCTGGCTTTACTGCCTCTTAAACATTTATGTGAAAGACCTGTTATCTTGGTAAGAAAGCATAAATAGCATGTCTTAACATCATGTGATTTTACACGGTTTCCAAGTTCTGAGTTCCTTATTGCTTCTCATTGTAAGAATAATACTGACCCAGAAAACTTGTTTCATGTCTTCAAGATTGTTATCTGCAATATTGTTATCTGCTTCTGCAGATAACAGACTGAAAGAGAAAGAAAAGCCTTGTAGGTGTGAGTTACCCTATTTATCCCAGTCAATTCTCCACAAATTCAGGTCTCAAGCTCTATAAACTCTCAGTTCCCTGGGCAAGACCGGGACAAAATTTGCTGTACCTCAGTCACATCACCTGATTCCCTCAGCTCAGAGTTCATCAGTATTGTCTTGTGCAAAGCTGGGTGTCACAGTTTCAGCCCAGGGAAAGGTATGTCACTAATGAGGAAGCAAGTGCTGTAGCCAACTATTGTCATAATACTCCTCAAGGAACCTTGATAAAGTAAGGATATATTTTTAACAGGTTGTCTGAGTAATACTAAAGGAACTGAAACACTTGTTGCAAAACAAATATCCTGAAACATACACAAGAGGACTCAAAATATCAAACACGATTAATATATTGCAATATTAATCAGATTTTCAAGTCAGTGTCATAGCTATCCCTTTTTGTGGTAGGAATGGAATAAGAATCAGAGGTATTACGTAATGATAAAATACAAATAAGCATTTATGGAGCCTGGAAATTTGCTGCTGAAGAATGCAAGTGAAGCATAGATGTGAAATACCCAAGTATACCCACTGAAATAAACCAAGTTTTATGAAAAAGAAACATTCTTAGCCAAAGATTAGGACCCAGGAGAACTAATAAATTCTTTGATTTCTCATTTTAAATTGATTTCTAAATACCAGCAGGTCAATAAAACCTATCTTGTAAAACTGTGATCATAACCATTGCAGCATTTCTTTGATCATCTCTCAATTCAATCATTCACAAATTTTAATATCTGAACACAATGTCACACAACAGGATCAACCTAACGCTCATGAGCAAATCACCTCAGGGATTCCAAATAATGTATTTTTCCCACAATAAACATCAAGCTCCAAACCTTACACTTCCTCCTTCTCTCCTCTATGGGTCCTGCTACCAAACCAATGGTTTTAGACCAGCTTTCATGAATTCTCATCTCTTTTCACTCTTTTATTTTTTAACCTGGTTGAAAATTCTAGTGTATCCCTTTGCAGTTCAGGTCTTTTACATGCCCAATGAGCTCTAACCTCCCAACCTGCCTTTAAAACTATTGCATCTCATTTGTTAGCTTCCAAATGACCTCCTTCTAGGACTTTTGGAATCACTCTACCCAAATCTCCTCTGCCCAACAGATCCTTGTCTAATAGTTGCACATGTTCCTCTTAGTATGGTGTCTCCCCTTTACACATTTCCTCTTCAAATCATACTTCCTGTGTTATTTAAAGGACACATTTTATCATCCCTGCAGTTTCTCAAGGAGGAACAAAGCAGGGATAAATCTACAAGGCTACTTTCCTCGCTTATTATCTCATCTCTTTCTACAGCTGAATAATGTCACCTACAAAAATTTCAATAACATTGCTCACAGAGATGACAGTTTTATCTACCTAGACCTGATCTCTTGCTAAGGAAACTGAAATGTTGGCAATCTTCAATCGACTCTTATGAATGCCTGGCTGTCAATTCAAGTTCCACAGGGCTGTAACACAGTTCTTAGCCATGTTTCTCCAAGGATTCCATATATTTCATTCATCACACCATACAGGTACCCTGTAGTATAGACATCTTTGCAGTATAGACATCTTTGATACAAACCATTTTCTCAGTCTTATGTCTCAGATCTATCTCTACTTTTCCCTTTCCACATGTAAGACAGAGAGTGGGTGGGTTTTTTTCAGTAAGTGGTCCAGCTACTGCTCTCAGTTTGCAAACTTGCCTATCAGTTCCCCAACTTTTCACTCATGATGATCACCACAGCAAAAATCATCCTTCATGCCTATAGCCTTGACCATGCTGCCTTTCTGCACCAGTCCTGATAAGCACAATTTATTTGGTTTCCCTTTGCCATTGGGAAAGTGTAATCTTCTTTCTGATAATTTTTAACTCTATCAAAAAATTTTTGTGAAGTTGGTCCTTGACATCTGTTTCTATCCTCCATGTGCTTAACAGGTGGTTTTATGTTTTCTTCTGTATTGTTCACCATGCCTTACATGCACCTGCAAAGTGACCTCATTATTTTCCTTGAAGATCCTCCTTTGCTGTTCTGGCTAAAAAAAACCACATTAAGCACAAGTAAGCCATTAATATTCTGAAAAGTGCCGTCAATCAGGCTGATAAGTATTGTTTTGTCTCCTTAGGCTTCTGTAATTATCCAATATATCTCTTTCTTTATCCCAAACCAAGATTCCAAGAGCTATGCAACAGAGATGCATTCAACTTCTCTACCCCAGCAGAATTCCCTCAGGGCCACAACCAAATGCCTTACACACAGCTACATAGAACCAAATCATCTTTCAAGTGAGTCTGATGGCCTTTGTTCTAAATGAGCTTGGTCAGGCTGTCACAAAATCCACCTTGACTTCACTACTTGAGTTTTGCTACTTCAGTTGCACTCCCCTAGTACAGTGCAATTACTTAGGACTGGAATTAAACTAGACCACCACCATAAAAAGAGATGATCTAGCTTGTTGATTTTTGGTTAAGATATAGCCTAGAAAGCCAAAATTCCAACTGCTGAATGAAGTCTTTGCCTCACTATTTTTCTACAATCTTCCTTCATCTTCAGCCAGTGAATTAAAAATGTATACATTTAATTAAACCCTCTTTAACAATTTTTGTGGAAAAAAGAACTACATGCCACTCAACTATTAGCTTATGCTACCAAGACCTGAAACACTCTGGCTTGCGAAGAACTGTATTGTACACCCACACCTCCACTGCCACACTCCACTCCAATAGCTTTATGCTCACGCTAATTTACTAAGTCAGACAGCAGATAACAATATTTATTGTAAAAACAACAACACAGTCCATATAAGTAGGTATTTCCTGATACCCTACTCACTTTAAGCTATCAAAAAGCAACCAGACAAGTACTATTTCAAGACATGCTGAAACAGTGGAACTGAAAACAAGTCCAAGATTATTTTATTACATTAATATTGATGTATTCAATTAGAAAAAAAAGAAATAGTGAGTTCTGTGGATAAAGATGGGAAAGCTGGCTTTTTATTTTATGTATAACTTTTTTTAATCAATCCCGGTGTTTCCAATCAAAACCAGAGTACCTGGCAAAAACTGAGCAGAGGATCATTACTTTTCCTGCATATAATTGTACGTCCACAGCAGTCAAGTAAATCTAAAAAAAAAGACACCTCTACAAAATTTTAGGAGATGACTCAAGCAGTGAGTCAAAGGTTACAAAAAAACACCCTTGCATCCCAAGAAAACAAAAGCCATGAATTTTTCTCTTTGTGCTGTCCATTACTCTCATTACCCAAATTCAGAGTGTCTACATGATATTGAAGGTATGGCAGATAAAGAATTTTTTTTTAATAACTTCTGTCAATTTAAGCAAGCATATGACTGCAAGTTAAGAACATACTGGGTATTCAATAGAGCTAAATGCACACACTACTGTTTAGTCATACAAGACTCTACCTTTGCCTTTCTTTTATCTTTCAGCCAACCTAGAAATTTCACCATGTAAATGAACAACAAAAAACAAAAACCCCTTCTCTTCTAGCAGATCAGTGAACAGACATTTCAAATACAAGGCTGACACACAATGATCTTAAAAATACAAAACACATTTCTGACAGAAATGCCAACTTCATTCCTTCTGTTTCACAGGAACTGGAAGGCATTATCTTCTCACCATGAGTTTTCTCTTAACAAAGAGTTCCAAAACATCCATTCACGATCTTGTGCTTCGCTATTTCAAAGAGTTTAGTGTGACTGCAACTCCAAGATGAGAACAATCAGCAAAGACTTCTTCAAAGTCTCTTGCACAGTAGAGACCTCAGCATCTTCCAAGAATTTTAATAACTTTTATCCTTGATCTTGCTAACTTGGGAGTCCCAGGGGTTTGCTATATTCAAGGTGCTACTAAAATAGTTTTAGCTGAAATTTCCAAACCTGTATCTTACTGAAATGACACAGCCCCATCAATCAAACACGAACTTTGAGAAAGGCTGAGGATTTCAGTTACTGAAAAAATTATAGAATGACAGGCAAGCAAAACATGCATCAGCATGCACAACTCTGCATGTAGAACGGTCAGAAAAAAGTTACAAGTTATCAATTATCTCATGCAAGTTTCCTTGCCTGGAATTCATGCCATCATGAAAAACTTGCATCAACTACAGCTGTAGAAATTCTAGTTGCACATTTCAAGAATTAAAGCAGAGTTTTAACTTCTGTTGCAGTATCAACACAGCCTCTTTTTAAGGTCATAAACTTAATTAGGAGAAGCTTTAAGCAATTCAATTTTAAAACAAACCAGGCTATGAAATTATTACCACAGAACTGTTCTAATCAAAGCCATCTAAAGATACTTTCTTGACTCAAGTCAAGTATTTCTTGATACTATTGAGATTTCAGAACAAACAAATCCCATATAAATTTCTGATGTTATTATGTGCAAACCCCAGCAAAATAGTAGCAAGATAAAACAATTTCACTTCTCTGTATTAATAAGAAACATTAAAAGTCCATCTAATCAACAAGTTATCCACTAGCATGCTTTTTCCAATAATTATTTACCTTCAGAATGAAGTTGCTGTTTTTAAAAATTAGTCTGTTGAATTTCTTGCAATATGCTTCTAAGTCTTATTTCATAGAAAAGCATCATCAAGACATACAGCAAATTTATTATCAACTGCTGTGGTTTTCACCAGGAGATTTCTTTCCTCTAATATCATCTTGTTTCCCTTCCCTACATATGGGGTGAGAAATAACAATTCAATTTCCAGTTTCTAAACACCTTTCCTCACATCCTATTCACATTCCAGCTCCATAAGCTTTAAAATTTACAAAATTTAAAGCCCAGTGATGCTTTTGACTATATTAGTAAAATTGATAAAGTGCAACAAACAGACTTCAGTTTGCAAGGAATACAAAAATGAGTAAAATTTTCTGTCAAAATGTAGGCTTGTGAAACCAATAGTTTCTTACTACACTTTCAAATTGGAAGCCAACTGCCTCCATATGGCCTGCAAAGGAATCCACAAAACTGGGATCAAATCTCAGACATTAAAAATGTAAAGCCTTGGGCTATGGTCTACTAACAAACATTAAAAACTTAAATTTTACTATTGATAAACTCAAGCATTCGTAATATTACTCAAAAATATGAACAAGATAGTATTATTTATGGTTAACACTTTCGATTTTCTGAAAATTTCATGTTGCCTAAATGTACTTTAATATACTGATCTCACAAAAGCATTTTTTTCCATCACCTCATATGCTGATTACATTAACTTGCTGTTTTGCAATCATCGAGAGAAAAAAAAAAATGGATCCACCTTGAGATTCACCTTCACCATCCTCTGCACTAAACAACCTGCCCACAGAAAACATAACCAAAGCCGGTCAGACAATAATAGTGAACAAAATTACTTCTTGCTTGAGCACAGAAATCAATTAAGAATAAAACCTCCCCACAAGTATGTAACTCCTCTTACAGAAATGAAGTATAGCATTAAAAAAACACCCTATAAAAACGTAGGAAAATCTTGTTTAAGGCCTACATGTATGTAATGGCTTAAAGAACTGACAGAACCCCGAGATTTCCTCTCAGGACTTTCAGGACTGTAGCCTTTGTCCCCTTCATGAGCTTTCATACGTGACAGTAGGTGTTTAACAGGATTCAGACTATTTCAAAAACCTACACCTACCTGATATTTATTTGCTGAAGGGATACTTATGACACTTTCTTGCTGTTTTCTTTGAAAGAAAAAAGCTACACCATCAATGGCAGATAGGGAATTGGAAGGCCCCTCCTCCTGCAGTGGCAGGCTTTCTGTAGGGCATGGAAATAAGCCAACAGTTTTGCTAAAGGAAGGAAACAGCAACTATCATCAGCAAGACAGATCCACAAATTATTAAATGAAAGGTATGTAGATGTTAACTGAAAGACTTCCAGAGCTCTAGGAAAACAAAACCTAATGAAAACAATAGCAACTAAAAGCTCACTTGTGTAAACAACAAAATCAACCCACAGAATCCACAGGCTGTAAGACACAAGACATGAATAGGGCTAAAAAAACAAGTGACGTAACAATCGTTAAGTTTCTAGCATCTGCTTAAGACGGAAGAGTGACAGGATGATTTAGACATTATAATCCTATATCAAATTTTAGGCTATACTTTGCTATATTATAAGTCACAGTCAATCCATAGGAGTGAACCACTGCCAGATCTCCAGACATGCTCTTTAGGGAAGCTGTTTGTTATTTGTCACATCACTGAAATGACTTCTTTTAGATTCAGAGAGTTCTGTTAAAAGCAGGCAGAAGCTGAGATTTGGATAAATTAAAATTTAGAAAGTGGGCAGTAAACTTGTGGCTACAGAAGGGAAACATGAGTATAACTTAAAAGGGACAAACTAAAAAAAAAAAGAGAGATTGCATTACAAACAACACTATTATTTTAAAAGAATATCTGTCCAAGTGCAATATTTATCATCATCAGCTAAAGCAACACAGCCTGACATTAGAGAAATCTATAAAACATGCCTCTTGTTATGTTTTGTAGTGGAAAATATAATTTGGCACTTGCTACAGAATGAGTTCAACATCCCTGCATCGTATTATCTGTTGGCTTGATTCCTAAATTGCTACATCTGGAGAAACAGTAAGAGATCTTGTTATTGTTCCTTGACTCAAATAATCCTACCAAAGGACTGTCAAGCAGTTACCATGCAAGAGACTTTGGAACACGGGGACAGTTCTAGGTACACTGACAAGTTCTTGCTGAGCACGTTTCCCCATCAGACAACATCAATTAAAAATGGAGGAATTTTAATTCTTCCCAGAACAGGGCTTTGAAATTTTGCTTTCTTCCACTGTGTGTAAGAGACAGTGGGCCATATGTGACCTTTCATGATATAGACAACTATTATTAAAAGGTGGAAGCTGAAGACTCTTCTTGAAAGACCCTCTGCTCTTATCAACTGCTGCTGGATTTCCTGAGCCCCTTACATTGTTCATGACAACTCAATACGTAAGTTCTCACCTTGCAAATTAGCATTATATGATCTGTTATAAGATTATTGCCAATGGGTCTTACCTTCTATCAACCAAGCACAGTAGACTCATCTTCAAATCAAGCAGCTCTGAAGAACGTCTAGACCTTTTTTTTGATACTTGCTGTCTCTGTTAAGGATACTTTTTATCATCTTCTGGAATAGTTTTTTTTCTGTGAATCTTGGTATGACAAACCTCATCTAGTACTGCCTGCCTAATTTCAATTAGACTTATCTAAAGCACCTTGAAAGAAACCAACAAAAATCAGCAGGCACATCAATTTTGTGCTGATTCTTAATTAAAAAGTTTTAAAAAATGAATCTATTTAAGAAACTAGCAAATAGCCCTGCTATAACCATTTTTAATAGTTGTTTAGGCCTATAAATATGGGAAATCCTTAAATAATGGATTCCTACCAAACTCACAGAAAACTGCAGCAGTTGCTGCATTTGCAAATACACAGAACACTACTAATACACAGGAAAAGTCAGAAGGTCGGAATATCTGGAGCAAGACTCCAGATCAAAACAATAGCTGCACTGGTGCAATGATGTTTCCATTTGTCCATGAACTCCAGCAGCTCTATTTTGATAAAATATGATCATGACTCTCACAGTTGTACTATTCTTCACATCATCAGCCCAGGGTCCTCCAAAACAAACGGTTCAGAGTTCAGGGGAGTCCCCAAATACAGGAGCAGGTGCAGTCCCACAGCCCCCAGGGAAAAGAAGGGAGGAATCACTGTGGGACTACCATGGCAATTGTTGTACAATCTCATTGTACAACATCATACACATAACTTAGTGCTAACATTCAGAGGTCTCAATCTTTCATATCGGACAGGGCAACCAGCATGCCACACATCAAATGTGGTACAACAGTCCTAAAGCACAAACTGTCCATTGTATTTCATCACCTGATAAGACATAAATAACACTTTAAAAAATACTCTTAAATATGTCACTCTCCAAATCACTAAGGACAACGTGGCTGAAGAACAACACAACTGTAGTGCTGTAAACTTCGCAGCATGCGCGGGCGAACTGACAATAAATGAAAACCAAAACTAAATGAATTCAAGATGACTCAGCTTCAGAGATCCTTTCATTACATAATAATCTCAGCTTTCCAGTCAGGGGAAAAAAAAAAAGTTGCGTTCACTAAAATGAAAGGTTTAAAAAAGACCCCACCCAAACCAAAGAACCACGCACAAACCCAAACCAGGAAAACCAATACACACACAAAACTCCCTGAACCCCCAAACCCTACAACAAAGGACACCCTCCACCAAGACTCAAGAACCAGATGACAGAACAGAAAGACAAAAAATGCAGTATTTTACTTTTGTTAGGTGGGGATATGGAGCAAAGTCCTATTCAAGCTTTTCTGCATATCAGCATTAGCAGCACTGCAATTTTCTTGGAAAGAAAGCTCATTTTGACAACACCAAGGAAAGCTGAAGAGCAGAGTTCAGGATGAGGGTTTGAGTCCATTTTCCTGAAAGAAAACAATCTTCAAAATCCACATGCAACAAAAGTGTCCCATCGAATTTGTATCACAGAACTGAATGTTCTCAAATTATTAAAAATATTTTGGCCAAGGATAAGGACAGGGAGGTGCTGATATTTCTACAGCCTTGTGTTCGACCTTGTCAACAGCTACAGCAAAGTCATCCAAAATCCACTGAATTCCAGAAAAGCCTGACCTACCTACTGCATTGAAAAATCATCCCATTGAAAAAGTATAGGATACAAAGACAGGCATTTGTATCTTTTCTTTTGCAAACTTTTCAACAAAATATGAAAGAAAACCCCCATCAAACAAAAAAGTAAAACCACAAACCAAACCAAAACCAACCAACATAGTATTTTTACTAAAGAGCACACTTTTTGTCAAACAATAAAGGTGATTTGCAGCACCAATTTCTTCATTTTACAAACAAGAACAATTTTTATAAAATCTACAGACACGCAACCATATATAGTGTTGCAAATGGAACAGCACTATTCTTTCTTTTTTATTTTCAACAGAGTGAAACCAGAAGGCACAGAAGGTACTGCCATGGCTTTCTCCCACTAAGGAGGAAGTATTAACAAAATACTGATTGTTCAGTGCATTGCTTTCAGGGAATACCAACCATTCAATCTTAGATGTAAAGATGTTATCTGACCTGGTAAAAAAAATACTAAGTAAAAAATGAATACATCCTTGGGGATTCAACAGGCAAGCCTACTGAATTTTCCTTCCATCAGAGTGGAATAACTCTTTTTGACACACTTCTTTAGCTTGAAGGTGGCAGATTTAAAAAGTAAAAGCCATTCCTTTATACTCACTTGCCCACTTTGGTTGAATCAAAAACTACTACTCCTACTACTACCTAATCAACCTATGTAAGATAAAATTAAAAATGTCAGACATTTCACATACAAAAGAAACTTATATAAGGCAATAATCCCTGATCTTCAAGTAAAAATCTCCCATCCACTCTAATCCATTATAAGGACACACTTCAGTTTTACAAAATGCAATCCAAAAATGCTTAAGATTACAGCAAATAAATAAAAATCAATGTTATCCCACCTTCTTTTTTATCATTCTGTCCTTGGTCCAGTGTTTAGAGTTAAGTCCAGCCTTTTTTGGTAGCCAAGATTTCCCTTTTGATGTTTTTACAATATTCTGAAGAACCATTCTTAAAATATTCTTCATGTGGACAGTTATAAAAAGCAGTGACTATAAAACTATTGTGTAAAGCTAAAACCTACTAACAGTTTCTGTGCAACAACTACAGTGAAAAACTACTTAAATGGAGTATTTTTGGTCTACTGGCACATGAATTCAGGCAGTAATGACGAGCAGTGATAAGATGTTCTAAAGAAACAAGACAGGCCACAGTTGTGACAGGAACAAGATAGGCTAGATCAAGTTTCACCTAATTAGGCAAGGTTGCAGTAGGAGAGTTCGGTTATCCTCTTATTGTGCAATAGTAGTCTTCGTTGCTATTATAATAATGACAAACAAAGTATTTATCTTAAATTTACATAGAAGGCTTGACTGTCTCAAAAGACACAGAAGTGATTTTCCTGTTGAAGGAGCAATGACAAGAGCAGAAGTCCTAAGAGCAAATGATCCTAACAACTGTCAAAAGACATTTCCATGACACATTTTCTTGAATCAGAAAAATGTTTTAAATGGACCAACCAGCTTAAAAACAACAACTCCACGGTGTATTTATGCCTAAAAATACTATAGTTCAAGCACTACTCCATTCTTGGCAAAGTCTGTCTCTGTTGGACATAATTCAAGCAGCAGAGAATATAAACTGTAAACCATGTTTGTGACTGTCTCTTCATGTCAAGGGACAGCAAATGTTTATCATCATTCCTGTCATCACTATACAGGATGCAGAGTGGGGAACGGGCAGAGCTGTGGCACCAACATTGCATTTAGCCCTTACTCTACAACTGCAGGAACAAAGCATGTCCTCCAGCCTGACCCATTCCCTTCAGAGAAAATGGAGAGAAGGAACCCAAGGGTAAAAACAAAAACAAAACAAAAACACCCCAATCCATGCTATGAAAGATCAGCAGAACTGAATAACCCATTGCTTGCCAAAGAGAGCTATGAGCCACATTTTCTGTGTAGACCCTTATACATTAAGTACAGGAAGATAAAAGTAAGGAGTTCTCAATGTTGCTTATGAGCCACAGAAGTTCTACGTTACCCTTCCCTACCAGCAGCAGCAGAGCACACAAAGCTAGGAAGACACTGTATCTCACCTGCTTCGACATTCAGAATCAGTATTGTCCCCCCTTAAGGCACTTGGTCACTAACAAAATCATTCTGATCCCATGCAGTATTCTTCCTTCCTCCCCAGCAATCATGTACCATGTTGAGAGATTTATTGAGAATATCATTGGTAGAATAGTGTCAGATTTTTGAAATGCTGCAACTTAAAAAAATTAACCTGTCAGCAACTGAGAACATTTTAAATAAACGAGAAACTCAAGGTTATTTCTTCAAAGGGAAGGGTTGTTTTGCTTTAGGAAGGATGGAAAAATCTAATCTGGTTGTTCTCCAAAACCAGATTGTATCTTTATCTGCCAGAAAAACAAACTATCACATGAATAAATATTTGAGAGAAAAAGCTGGGCCTATTTTAACACATATTATGCTGCTCTTTCAACTATGGCTACAGTCTGAATTCTTCTAAACTGGCCCCCAAAACTTATAAAAGCCTTACTTCGAAAGGCAGGACATACACACACAGACCAAAAGTGTATGGGAGGGTTGAACACTAAAGCCCTATTGGATAACTGGGTTCTTTTAAAAGAAAAATAGGAACCAGAATGAACGTGTCACTTGAACTTCCCTTTCATCCTGACATCCCCCATCTGAAATAACTGCAAACACTTGTGTGCTAAATCAGAGAAACAATAAAAAAAAACAATACAAACACAGGTAGCCCCTTATTTTTTCTCATAGGATTTATCATCTCCACAATGAGTACCTGATCTAGTGCAGATATTTGGCTGACTGCTTTAGAACTGTTACTGTCAGATACACAAATACAAATATAGGGTATATGTGGAGAGATGAGGCTACCACAGCCCCTGGCTGTTTAACATATCAGCCTCAAAATCCTAAAGAAACAAGGGGATTTTCCTCACAGACACGTCAAGAAGTTTTGAATGTTCCAAATGAAGGAGGTGAGCTACATGCAGTATTTCATCTACATAAGTTATGCTCCCATATTAAATGTAAACAACCCATGTAAGATGCAAGAAGTCTTGCCCTGTGTGACAAAGCTCATATGTAGCAAACCCATATACCTGCAGATTATGTAAATCACTAAGTAGGAAAGCAGATGCAGTCTATGATCCCACCAAAGTACTTTAATATGAAGACACTCATGATCTCTGAAAACTACACAGAATGACGTAGGAAAAAAAGATATAAAGGAAAACTCAAAGTATAATTCCCTAAAAGGTATACAACTTTACATCAAACATCTACACAATATGAAAAACTACTTAATATAAAGCTAGAGATGAAAACTGGTAGATGTGAGCAGCTAAGAATACACAGTGAATTAATAAACAAGGAAGAAGAAAAGCAGGAGTTCAGAAGGAATACAATACCATACTGCATGCAGGGTAGCACAAACTTCAAATTAAGGCTTATTTAATAACTTTTGTTTCACTTTGCCACCCTATTTTACCCTCTCACTATTATCACTCTTCCTGCTATATAAGCCATATTGTAAATGCCTAATGTGCAAATGTACAATTTATTTTAAACACTCTTAACTACAGATATGCATGATTGCACACAGGCCCTCTAAGCTAAGCTCTTCCATATTTGTGGAAAATTAATTCAAACAGACACCTTACTATTACTTCCAGATGTAAATTAACTTCTTAAAGTTTGCACACAAGATTTTAAAAACCCAAACACCTCCAGTTTTTCCTATATATTCTCTTTCTGGTTCTCCAGTAGAATCAATCATAAATCCATGGATCATATTGGGAAAAGTAAAACAAACAAACCACCCATGGAAACAAAACCACATCAACAATAACAACAAAATCAATATTTTCACAGATCATGGTAAATTAGTAACAAGTAATGAGACAGGTACCTCGGTTTACTTACCACTTCCACTTCAGTAACCTGACAACTAAGTTTATGCATTTCTCAAACCTATTTTACTGAGATAAAAACGTGATGTTCCATTACACTAAAAACTGTAATCTCAATAACCAACAGAGAGATTGATTTCTGGTGAGCATGTTTCCTTTTTCCCATATGGAGCTGGGGTACATGGAAGGGATTTTACAGTCTGCTCTCCAAAAGATGTTAGAAACACAGTGGCACCCCTTAGCCCCCAGGATACCAGACTGTTTATTCCACTATGACTACAGATACTGACATATAAAAAACCATACATATCTACATGACAACATTCAGGTTTTTGCTTTCTTTCATGTATTTGAACACATACTGTCTCACAACAAAACTGCATTACTTAACAAGCAGGATGACTGAGACTTTGGTCTCCATTTCAGGCGGGGAAAGGAAGACAAAATGTTTATAAAGAAATTCAGACACATCAGAACACTCATCCCTGAGCACTGGAAGAAAAGAGGCTGTTGAAACCTCAGTGCTCAAAAAATGTCTAAATTTTTTATTGGTGAGATATTAAGAAAAAGCTGACCAAAATCTTTTTCTTACCCTGAAAAGATAAGGGCAACTACATGCATGCTCCAGATCAAGCTTACTTGTAATTTTGTGTCAAAGCTTCTCAGTTCTTCAGAACTCAGAGAGCAAACTGAACAGTATTTGGTAGCTTCAGATGACTGGGGGAAGGGAGCAGCAGCAAATGGGGGTAATCCAGTAATGCCTTGAAGACTCAAATCACAAAGATTTGTTGGGTTGAATGTTACAAAACACCCAGAAAAACAAAAATACCATAACAGAAACACTGCATGGTAAATCCTTTGATTTAGTGTGCCTTATGTCCCTTAAAGTGCTTTTTCAGGTTGTAATTTTGAACCATAAATACAAGAAGTCCCCTATAAAAAAAGATACCAAAATTTTCTAAAGATTGGTACATGTGAAAGTGAATCAAATTCAAAAGTAATTTATGTTTAGCTAAAAATGAGCAAAACTAAAATAGCTGATATACAAATTACATTATTCCAGTGTGAATAACGAATCGGATTTCAAAGTCACACTGGGATAAACAGAACAGTTTATAATTCAGAGTTCAAACTAATTCAAACCTCCCACACCACTTTACCTCCTATCAGTTCCACAAAAACAAATACTACTGCTCTCCACCATATGGGGGAAAATAAAAAAAGGTAAAAAAAGTACTGCAGTCAGGAATTTGGCAGGGGAGGAACACTGCAAACAAGATTTGAAATTTATTTGTTTGGATTTGTATAGCATCTTCCCATATCCAACAAGCCCTTGCTGAAGTGTTAATAAATAACAATAAAATGACAAACACACTGTGCTATAAGCCCACCCAAAAAAACTCTTCAGAAGGACTGGAAAGATTTCTAAGTGACACGAGCTAGAATAGACTCCAATCCATGTGATATGGTTTTAAAATAATTGCATTGATTCTGACACGATTTAGAAGTGTAAAGGAGGTCAACCATTACAGAACTTTTTCCCCCAATCAGAAGTACGTGATTCAGACCTCCAGCTAAAATTGACTGAAATATAGATGACTTGGGACACTAAAGCAGTACATAAGGAAATTAAGCATCAGGCATGCTGAGACATTCAGAGCTGCATGCAGAGATGAAGCTGCACACAGAGATGAGTTTCATAGTTTATTTTTACAAGACACTGTTTCAAGAATTCAGTCATCTCCCAAGGTGTATGTACAGTCCAACTGCTTGGTGCTGGAATAGTAATTAACCTGTTCATTAGCCTGCAGAATCACTCAAGATTTCTATTTCAATTCCAAGAACTTGAATTTTAAATACACAGCAGTAAAATCTAACCACTTCTCTGTGGATGTATCTGAGTAACTCTAACACTAAGAACCCTCTTTGATTACTCCTATGTATATATTTGACTAAGTTAAGTATCTTAACACACCCATGTAGTATAAAAATTATCTTGCACCATTTGTAAGCAATGGCTGCAAGTTCGCAGATGCCTGTATTTTCTCACATGCCCAAATAAATTAGTTGAGCTGTCAGTAGGTAACAGTTTGAGTCAAATAACCACAGGTTGAACTGTTAAACTTAAGGATACTAGCTTCCTATGCTGTCCATACCATCACAGGGTTTATGCTCTGCCTATCACATTATTCTCTCTACAAAACACTAACAGCTTGCCAACTATTTTATAGACATCAAGTGTACTGTAACAATCTAAAAATAACCTCTCCTTACTCTTTATCTTTTCAAAGGAAGTGATTGAGATATTAGTAATATTTACTAAAGACATATTATGACAACATTTTGGATTTAAGTAATTTGAAAACCCCTCTGACTAGGTGGGACAAATTCAGGACAGGTTTTGACCAACACCCTGGTCAAGACTTTAGAGGACAGTCAGATAAACTTTCTGAAGCTTGTTTGTTTAAAGTAGTAACAATGGCGGGGGGAGGACAAGATAGGAAAAAAAAGGTTGAATTATCTGGAAAGTACCACAAATATGTTGAAAGTAGCACCTGCAGAACAGCAGTAAGAATGCCAACAGGTGCAACACTGTCTTGAATCATAAATTAGACAAATTGCATTAGGAAACAGGATTAGAAGAGGATTTTCTAATGCAAAAATGCATTCAAAGTATGTCTTCTCAACTTAAACTGTACATGTTACTACAAACTAAGACTTTATCCAGCCTCTTAGAGAAATTTAAAAAAAATATTATATGCAGGTAAGTCTGTATTTAACAGCTGTGGTAAACTTTGCTAGTCTCAAACTACCCTGTTTCTTTCCCTTTAGACATCAGAGAGCAATGCAGACAATATTTTTCTTCACATATTCATGCAGCCCTGTCTACTTTTTTCATCTAGTACAAGAACTGTCAACAATTCTCAGCTGTTCACCTTAGCAGATCTGGATAGACACATTCTACACTTAAGAAGAACAAGGTTTGCAGGTCTCCCAGAGTCCAAATGGCTCCCAGGAGATTAGAACACAGAATTAATTCAGATGCTAGTCAATGCACTGTGCTTATGTGTATGGGATTTGGGACTGAAGAGATTCTCCTAGATCAGCCTAGCAGAGAGCTTGGGAACTGCACTGTTTACTTGTCTGACTTCACAGAGCAGGGAAGTCATGGTTCTTTGCCATGTTGGACATGGATTCAGAGCAAAAGCCTCCAGATGTATCTCCCCATATTCATTCACCACCATGGAGTCGCTTCAGGCTGAAAAATCAAAACAAACTGATAAAACCGATTACATCCTTCCTGCAATCTGCACACTTCTGCCCTTTCTTGTGCTGGTTCCAGTGCTTATCTGACCCTGCACCAAGTTGATTTCAGTATGCTCAGCTGGCAGAGAAGTATCCTGGGGGGAAAAAGGAAAAGAAACAAAGGAATAAAGAAAAAAAAAAGTAAAGGCAAACAACTTCCTGCTGACTTTGCAAACAGCTCAGCACAGAAACAGATAAATACCAGAGAGAGCCAATACAAGAGATGGGGCAGCAGGGATGCAGGACTTCAGCAACCCCTGCAGTTACATCCATTTCACCTGCACAAAACTGAAGCCTCGGTTTCCTCCCCCATTCTCAATTTATAAACAACAGTTTAATCATGTGTAAGCTGAAATCCTTTAGTCAAACTTAGACATAAGGATACATGGGTTAAATACAGTGTCTGCAACATATGCAAGTTTAGATTAGATTGCTTCCTGCTGGAGTTGGAATTCCTTAAATAAAGCATTTTATAACTACAGACTCTTCACACATAAATAGAATTCTGATGCTAAGCAAAGCAGTGAACTGGAAACTAAAACAAAAATCTTAATTGTACTTCCACTACTGAAGAACTAGGCTAGAGTACACTATGAATCTAGAGGATAAGGAAATAATGGGCAGAAATCAGAAGGAATGCAATATTGCAAACTAAGGTGTGAGAAATGATGGCGGACAGCAACTGCCAGTTAAGTTTTATTGGTTTTCCATTTTTTGTGTCCAAACCTTATATTTGTTTCTCAAGACTTCCTCAAAGATCACATATTTTAACAACAAACCACTAACACTTACTTCTTCCCATTTCAGAGAAAACGTAAAGTGTTACTGGATACCCAATAAAGATGTGAAAACTGATGAAACCATAACTTATCTCTGAAGTAACAACATTACCACACTGCAGAGACCTTTAGTTCCACCTCACTGTTCTACTCACCTGTGCAAAATGTATCGCCTGGGGTTCAGCTCCACAGTAAACTACACTGAAGAAACAAAAACTCTTGAAGAGCGATTCCACTTCCCCACCCCCTTCTGTTATCAATTTTAGGCAAGCAGCCTGCTCCCTTCTGTACCAAGAGGTACAAGAGAACAGCCGTAATGCTGACAATGACAATATACACACACTGATGACAATAATAATATACACACACACACGTGTACATGTATACACACACATATACACCTGTACCTGTATCACTTCAGCATTCGTTGGATACAACTGTTTTTACATTTTTAGTGACCCGAGTCAGTTTACTGAGCAAGCACTGCAGCCCCTTCACAGCCAATGGTGGCAATGAGCAGCAAGGAAGAGGAAGCAGCCCCTTCCACAGCTGCAGGAAATGGTTAACCCAGCTCATCCCTATTGTGAAACCTCAGCCCCGCCAGGAATTCAGCTGCTCCTGCCCCGCCAGGACAAACCTGCGCTCCAGTGCGCACAGCATTACACGTCCTCGCTTCTAAGTATGAGCTAAGAAAAATAACTGTGACCCAAAACCCCGGTAAAGCGACTGAAATTTGAAGTTCAAAGTATTTCTTTTCCTCAACTAAGCAGTTCATGTTCTTGCTGGTCCTTTGAGTTATTACAGAATTTAAGCTTTGTCCTCCAGGTACCATTGTTGCCTTTGACACACAAATCTGCTTCTGAAGTATGGTGTCTATTCTTGCACAATATGATTTTATTATTGCCTGTCATAAAATAATTGCTTCCAGAACCTCAAAACATTGAGTACACTCCACTGATAAATTGCCTATCACATTCAAGATTATTACATACTTCCAAGTTTAATAATTATAATGGCAGATTTCCAAATTACCAGAAAAATGCACCAACCTGAAGTGTTAAAATTAGTGTCTTAAAATATTTGTTTACTTAAAAACCTTACAATACTTCAAGAACCAATGGGACACAGGATTCACGACTGATGGAAAAACTGTTCATAAATGTAGAAAGATTTCAAAGATACTTGAAATCACCTAGTAACATAATTTTTCAATTAAAAAAAAAAACAAAACTAATTTTGCCAAGGTCTGACAGAAGCCCAGGAATGAATCTCCTATATCCCAGGCTAGCAAATTCATTTAAGAGGTGAAGTATTTTGAGCTATCTTGTGCTAGTAACTAATGTATGGTAATAGTAAGCTTTTAATTTAGACAAACACATAAGACTTGTAAATTCTAACAGTGAGTCATGAGGGAAAGGGAGCAAGATACCTTCCCCCCACTCCCCTAATCAGGCAATAATTTGTTTCCTTCTTCAAACCTCTATTCTCAACAAGGACTTTTTTTAAAATTTTTAAAGATGCTTATAGCTTATAAGGACAAAAAACATTATCTAAAAAGCCCTGGACATTTAAAAAGATAATAAACATGAGCTCTGATTTTAACACCAAGCATTAGACTTCAAATTCTGTACAAAAAAAAAAAAAGCACTGCCTTTATTCTATCCATGGGCAACTCTTGGCATATGGGGGCTGTTCCACCACTGTATGTATCTCAATATAAATATACAAATAAGCAAGACTTTTAAACAACGTATTTCACATCAAACTTGGATTTCTTAGATTAACATAAATCCATCTGGTGAAATGGAATTTTGTTGCCAAAAAAATACTTATTTTCTCTGAAGTCTGCAAAGGACAACAAACTCGTCTATCTATGTTAACACACAAGAGACTATCCTTTCCCTCAAAATTTCATCATACATTTCAACAGAACACACATACCTAGTAAATATATTTACATATTCTATTATCAAAGTAGCATGTGAATAGTAGTTTCTGTTGACATGGTGAAGCTGATGAACTTATTTTTACCACAGAATAGGCCATATTCTGTGAACCTAAAAAACCAGTGACATGTTCTAAAAAAACATGAAATGGCCTTTAAGCTTTGTTGCAATAAATAACTCCATTAATAATGGCTGATAAACTTGCAAATTATTCTCTACAGTCAGTTTAGATTTATTCAGCAAACAAGGATGATATCAGTATTGCTAAGAACTATACAGTTCTGAATTAATCACAATGTATTTTATCTCCATATCGCTGAAAATTCCTCATTAATTTAATAAAAATTCCTAATACTGATTTAGGTGTATTAAAGTGACACATCTTCCTTCACAAGGTATACTTATATCAGTAGCAACCTTCCTAGGGAAAGGGAACAGTGTACACCAATTTAAGAATACTTTGGTTTTAAATTATAAGCAATACAGTAAGAAATGCCTACTTTGGACATTTTGGTAAATGTTTTAGACTGAACACAGGACAAGTGTATACTCATTAAAAGAAAACAAACACAAAACCCAAACCACCCAACCAAATAAAAAAAAAACACTAAACCCCCCACTTTTCCTTAATTCACCTGGAAGATAGCTTAATTCAAAAATAACTACTGCAGATACCCATCTTTGGTTTGTGTTTTATCAGTCATGTTATTTATCTTCATAGGTCAGGAACTTGTGCATCAATTCTCTCATCTAACATAAAATATGCATCAGTCATGGTCATCTTCAGAGAAGAGTTGCAGTGTCCCACAAAACTAACTAGAAAAAAAATCCAACAAACCACTAAGTGCTCTCTAAACTTTTCACTCTCCCTTCTATGAAAGCAACCATCACAACTACCTCATCCTACACATACAGACATGTCCAGCAAGTCCTTAACTCTAAGCCTCACACAAAGTCCCACAAGATTCCTCTTAGAAGCTTTCAAAAACGTGGCTGACAGCTGTAACCTCACTGATGCTCCTAAGTTAAAAGCAAAACCAGAAAAGCTCTGCTAGGAGAAAATGCAATACCAGCTATTCCTCCCAAAAGGTTCAGAGCATCACAATTTCTTACACAGTATCCACCATCACCTGCCTTTACCACTTTATTGATGGTGTCCAGACTCTACACAGTTCTATGCCTTTCGTGTGATGTTACCTCACCTGCTGTGAAAAATGCATACCCAAAATTAAGGCAAAAAAGAGAAAGTGTTATATGCTTCACAAATGCAGTGGTTCTCAAATGCACACATTTTATCTCCCTGAAAGTGGGAAAACAGTGCTCCTCATAAGTGACTCTTTCCTTGTGTGCACCCTTGTGTCCAAGGACTATGGCTAATACTTGACAGAAGAGGTAATTTTGGAACTACCATCCAAGAAGAGAAAGCATTAAGTGCATTATTTAAGGAAAAGCTTCCAACACTCTTTCAGTTCCATCAAACAAAGTGCCTCTACTGGGACAAATGGACAAAAATATATCAAACTAGGCTCCTCCAATCGGGCTATAGATTATGAGGCTGACAAAGGAGCTATACGCACAATATTTTTGCAAATAAATACAACTGTGGTTGCTTTAACCCAAAAGATTTTCTCTTTGAAAGGGTATCACACAGTTCTAGGTATGCACATTTTAGTCCAAGAATGCAATAAATACTAACCTCTATTTTTCAGTGAAAAACCCATGCCTGTATTCAAAGCAACACTTTTAGTGTGTTCCTCAGTAGAGGTGGTATTAGTGTAGCACCATGAGCTCATCATACACATTGCCCTTACGTGCTGAAGGCAATGAAAGGGTCTACAATTGACAGGCCTTGTCAGCAAAATAAAGGGAAAAAAAACCAAAACAGGTGAGAAAACGGTAGTTTAAACCACTAATTCTTCTTCAAGTCCAACTGTGTTAAGGGCCAAGAACACAGTTATTTTGTATTTTTCAGAAACAGAGAAAGTAAAAGGATAATGAATAAAACCTTTACAAGAAGAGGATGTCGAAGAACAGAAAGGGAAGTATCCTGCTTACAAAAGAAACTGTAATTGATTAAAACCTCCGAGAAGTAACACTGTTCCCTATGTGAGGGGATGGAAAAAAAAATCACAACACACACGAAAGGAGGAAAACAGGGAACTTAACTTCAGATACTACTTCACTCTTAAAAAAGGTTGCACAAAATGCAAAAAAACCCTACCAATCCAAAAATGGCCCCAATCCACTACTTCAAGTCTAATAAATTTGTGTCTTAAGAAACCACAAAGTTTGTTAACATTCAATTTTCATTTGTTGATGCAAAACCATAGTGATGAACTGTTGTAAAAAGTGACTAAGTCTAGCAGTATTAAAATCTCTCCTCTTGCTCTTTTATGCTTTTGCTAATTATATACAAATACTCCAACCCAAAAATACCCACAAACAAAACCCCAACAGATTTAGGGAGAAAAAAAGACTATGAATATGAAGTCAAGAAATTCTATCACATAAAAAGTTAGATTACTAACTCTTCCCTTCTCAGAATACAAAATATTGAGTAAAAAACATTTGCTCCAGCTCTACAGCCATATGTTCACCTTATTTTGATACTATAGGCTGATGAGTCCAGTACATGGAGTTCGTTTTTTTCATCCCTGTAGTCCAGAAACAAGACAGTTGGGATGAAAAACTGAAAGACTAAAGGCACTGTCATAAGGTCCATTTAAATATACATGGTCCATTTAAACATCCTGGCTGATAGACTGTCCATAACAGCATGTAAAATCTCTTTGGAAAAAGGAAATATTTATTATTTTAGAACTCGGACTCATTAAGCTCTAATCTGCACCATTACTACCATAGTAGCAAGGTAATTTATTTTTATTAAAATTCATCCGTCATTTAAAAATGCTTTGAAGTGTGTTTCAAAAACAGAGTAAAAAGTCTGAATCTTCTGCCACCTTCCAATCAACACAAACAAGTCCTACATTTGAATAAGCAAGAAGGTAACACGAGATGCTGGCAGCAACGCTCAAATACGTTAAAAGAATCTTTCTAAGAAGTCAATCACTGCACTACCCAAGTTATGACATCAGCCTGAAACCCACACGGGTTAGCAATGGGAAGCAAATACATTTGTTCTGACTTAGCATGTCATTGGCATGCTGGGTTTTCAACAGGAATTTTATGAATGTAAGCACAACCCAGGCTGAGATAGAAGATGAAGCTGTCACCTTGTTTTTGTTTTCACAAGCTAACATCCATACGTTCATGGCACAAGCCTGTCACTCCATGAACTTTGTTGCTGGTTTCTAACATGCCCAGTGCACTGAAATTCTCATCAGTATCAATAGAGTATTTTGGCACTCAGGAGCTGGAAGTTGAAGAGCACAGGATGTTAAAAAGCTTATCATAATACCTGGCTTTTAAATGCTACCTGTACTCTTCAATCTGAAATTTCACACTTAGTTTGAGCTATTTATTTTCTCCTCTCAGTCATGAAACAAATTTAGAGCCATGAAATTTTGTAAAAGATGCCTTTAATGTTCTCACAGAGAAGCACTCTGCTGCAGTGCTTCGGCTGCAAACACTGCAGAGGAACTGTAAATAAAAAGCTAATTTCTACTGGAATTAGAGTAACATGGGAGATGGTCCCTTACATGGAGTATCTCATAAAGCCGCAGTCGAGACCAAATAGAGTTTGAAAGAAATCAACAAAAAGAATGTGATTGTTTATTACTCCGTCCCAGAGGATCTTGTCATAAAACGAACAGTCATCAGGAACAACTCTCTTCTGACCACTGCATCAGCCCACAGCGACAGGGAAGGGAAGCGGGGAGCAGGAAACGGACAGGGATTCAGTCACAGAAGACAATCAAGGTTGTTTGCGGGAAAATGAAAGGGTTTGTCTTCGATAAATAAGCGACGGTTTCACAAAAGCGGTGACAGGAACCGAGGAGGGAGCCAGGCTGACTCGAAGCTGCCGCCTGCGCTCGCTTGACCCCCGGCGGGAGGGCCGGAGCCGCCTGCCCCGGGACGGCTCAGCCCTTCCCCGCACCTGGGCGGCGAAGGACCGGGGTTGGGAGGAAAACCCCGAAACAAACACACACACGCCCCACACTCACCCACTCACCCAAACACAGCGCACCCCACGCCTCACGGCGGGCCTCGGCGCCGGCAGCGACCCCGGAGCGACCCCCGCGCTCCGCGCCGCGGTGCGTGAGGCGCCGCTCCGGCACAGCCCGG
>VZRZ01002645.1:395988-421791 GCA_013398175.1 Climacteris rufus
CGCCTCCTCTGGGCGGGCTGCCCGGGCCCGATTGCCCCCGGGCCGGGGCGGTGGAGGAAGGGGCAGCCGCCCCGGGCGATCTCTGCCCCCGGAATGCGGGGAATGCGGGATGGCTCCGCCCGGCCCGGCCCGGCCCCGCCGCTGGAGCTGCCCGCGACCCGCTGGGCGTGCGGGGACCGGGCGCGGGGGGCCGGGCGGGAACGTGGGGGTCGGGGGGCTCCCGTGCCGTGAGCTGAGATCGCTTCCCAACAGCTTGTCCTGGGCTGGCGTCATGTCCAGCGTCACCTTCCTTCTAGCGTCCCTGCCTTGTGAAATCTGTCTGATGCACAAAACTCCGCTTAGCAGCAGGAGGGGAAGGTATTTTTGTCCTCATGTCAGACTCATGAGGTCTGGTCTCCTGTTTGAAAGTAAGGTTCAGTTTCCTTCATTTTCTGGTCTCTCATTCTGTGGAGCTACAACAGCAAGATGAAAGTTAACAGCTTGGAAGAAGCCAAGCCCAACTAGAAGTCAAAACATCACCATATGTTAGTACTGCAACACATGCAATGTAGACAAATTTCATATTGCTGTGAGTCTTAAATCCTAATCTACAGCATACATGGACCTAACCAGTGCTCCAACTGTTTCTGAAAATGGCTGGTTTCCAGTCTTTGTTACTTTATTTGCAGAACACCATGACAGATCTCAGCTAGGAGTGGAAAAAATGTTAACTTGGCAAGTTTTTGAGGAGCTTAGACAATGTTTGTGTAAGTCTTTGAGGGTAAGTGATAATAGCACAATAATTTCAATGTATGAGCCTGTATGGTAAGCATAACCTACTCATGTAAGATTCTGTAGAAGATAATTGTGTAAATTATCTTAATATATACATGCTTAAGATTTCACTGCATATCCTTGTCAGTGCATTTGCAGACTCTGGTGTCAGCCTTGTGATAGGTCAAATCCTCTGCCTCTTTTAATAAATTGGTCCTACAGGGAAAATCTATCACCATCACAAGATAATAATTGGCCGGTTTAACGTTATTTTGCAAGTCTAAGTGGAGTGCTACTCGCTGGCAGTAACATAAATATCATACTTAGGTTCTTGTAGACTCTGATTCTACCTCACGCATGGAACTTCGGAAATAGCTAAGACTATTGTACTTCAGACCCCACAGAGAACTCCAAGATCTAGTCAAGAGAATATTAACCCTATTAGGCTGACCTGAAAGAAGCAGGCTCTAAAATGCTCATATTCATCTATCTTAAAAGAAAAAGGGGGAGTGATCTATCTTCATCAAATTAGCATTGAACTTTAGTCAACAAAATAATAGCAATGAATAGAAATTCACTTGTCCTCTCACTACTTGTAGTAATTCTAACAAACTAGAAATTCTAAAATTCTAATTTCAACGAGGGAATTGTGCACCTTTTGTCATATTTGTTCTATAAAATTAGTCTTTCTCATTAACCAGGTTAATTTTCATTGCCACCAATTCTTGAACAATGGACTATAATTTCTTTGCAAGTATGCTTGTTAGCTGACTTTTCCCTGTTTTCAGTGAATAATAATAAAAGTTAAAATACTATAAATATTACCCCCCTATTACTTTCGCACTGCAACTGCAGGAATGCCTACAAAGTGAAAAGTGGGAGAATACGATGTAGACAATTGCTGGGGAGGCAGACACTCCTCCACGCAACTCCTCTGCTGGGACAATGGCCTGTAGTATAAAAGTTTGTCAACATTGTGTGGCTTTTGGCAGATGCAGGTTCAGCCAATGCAGCAACCAGACAGACTGGATATTGAGGGCTGGGAGGAAATGTCTTCAAAAGGTAGAGTAGGTGCTTTATATGCAAGTCTGCTCCCACTCCTCTTTCTGCTTCCCTTGAAAACCCCACTTGCCTCATGCCCTCTCATCTCCATTTTTCTACAGAAATGAGAAAAGAAAAAGTATTAACTAACATTTACAAAACACAAGACTTAAAATTCTACCTGCTGTATGGTAAATTATTTAACACTTCTCCCACTGAAGAATCTTTTTGGGAACCACTCTCTTAGCAGTCAAGAGACAAAGCAGCCTTTATAAAATTTTCAGATTCCAACTTATAACTACAAATGTTGTGTTTACTGTGAGCAGAAAAATGGTCACACATTATAATGTAGATTTTTTTTTCCCTACTGCCCATGCATTTCCATACCAAATGACTGGTCCAATTTTGTAGAAATTATGGTGCTCGGCCCAAGGGACCAGTGATATCTACAAGTCAGGTGCCTGTCTTAGGTAACTGAGGTTGCATGAAAGCCATCAGGATTTGGGGAATGCCTAAGAAGATAAGGGAAAAGAATTTGGTTATGGAAGCAGATAAAGCCAGAGATACTGCACCCAAATTATTTGTTTCCAAGTCCGTTTCCTTTGTGAAAGGTGTTCTAATTCTGTTGACCTCGTTCTAAAGGAAAGGGTTTGTACTTATTTGTTGGTGTAAGTATTAAAACATGTTACACAAATACCTTTTACTCTTCTCTTGGTTCTTAAAAAAACCCAGCAATTCTATTTAACTTTACAAATTGGAACCACTGTAGCTTAACAGACAGTTATTCAACTTACAATATATTTTAAAAATGAAGAATTTTTGCTTATTAGTTATGGTATGTCTAATTTTTGAGATTTGTGCTGAAGTTGCATTTAGCTAGAAATTGGAATTCAATTGAAATGCATAAACTGTCATTTAGTGTATTGTTAAAACACTTAGAATTTATGGGTACATAGAGAAAAATTACCCAAACTTGGTGTGTATTTAACCTGAATTTCTTGGAAAGAGGGGTTTTATATGCAGTTAATAAATTGCCAGGCTTCTTATTTGATCATTATTACTCTTAGGACAAGAAGAGATTCCCAAAAATACAGGTGGGAGGCTAATGAAATTTTCAGGAGCACTCCTGCTGAAATTCCAAATCCTACTTCTGTTTTCTAAGTATCTTCTAGTGAGATTTTCAAATGTAGATGTTTTCAAAGTTTTCAAAACTACCATGTCTGAATCTCTCCTACTTCTTTTCTATGCACAGACAAAAGGAGGAAAATGAACTTTCCTACCTTCTGAGATTCAAGTGTTCTCCAGTTTTCCATCCACTTAAGATGCTTTTTTAGAGCATAGGAAAATGTTTTCATGCTTTGGAGGTGTCACAGGAAAATAATTTTGAATTAATGTAACCCTTTTGCTTTTCATGTGGTATTATTTTAAATAACAGATACTGCTATTTATAGTCAGCCACAGTGTCAGAGGTCAAACATTTAGGCGGGATCCATCTTATCCAATGTTACTAATGTAGAAGTTAGGTGTGTAGTCTCAGTCAGTCATTGAGGCTCCTTCTACAGATAAATCAGGATGGGGAGGGGAGAGAGGCAGTTCTGCAGCCAATTCATTCAGTGTCGAGATACTCATCCCGCTATCTAAATCTCTGGTCTTTGAAGGTGCCTATCTCAGCATTGATTTAAGATGGAGCCTGGATGACTAGCTCTGATTAGGGAGCAGGCTTTGAATGGCTACTTAGGATGGGTTCCCTCACAACCAGCAGAACAAAATCTCTAAAAAAGTCAGTATGGCTAGGAGCGTTGGGGTTTTTTGTGTATGTGTATTAAAAGAAAATGATGTCTCTTTGCTAAATGAATGACTGGATTACTTTATTACAGAAGACAACCCTCCTTTCAAATATTGCATTTTGCATTTGCTGTAATGCAGGAGGAACTGGCTCTGAGCAAGCAAGCAATTTAAGAAGCTGAATGACAGAAGTACTTCTAACTTGCCAGGCAGTTAACGTGGTGGCTGTGGTGCAGTGCTGTGTGACAGATGATACAAACAAAAACATTTCGTGTTTCAAGGGGAGTTTCACAGCAGGAGCCTAAATTCTTTAGTGAAATACAGTATAAAGTAAGCAGGTATATTTAAAGGAAATGTATGTTAATTTGTTACTGTGGCCTTAAGTAGCCTTTCACTCCAGAATCAAGCTGACTTCCTAAGGCTGCAGAAATAAAAGCTCATACTGAACAATAGTCATATGCTGCCATGCTTGAATCCACATACAGCCAATGCATTTCAAACCCCACCAAACCTGTTCAGAGATAAATAAACTACAAATAATAACCTAAAGGAAACACTTTGATGTCTGTTTGGTATACAGTATTAAAGACACGTGAACAGGAGAAAGATACTTTTTCCTCACTACCTTGTAATATTCTAAAGTAATATATGCTGGACTATGTGACTCATGATCTCAAGTTTCCATAGCCCAACACTGGGTGCATCATTCTGAGCAAGAGTGTAACAATTAAAGCAAAAGTGAAGCATTATGTGTGTAGCATAGCTGTGTGCACTTGCTGGGGATTTGGGTGTCTGGTACGTCATGTGTTCCAGCCCTACATTTGGTGGATTAGAGGTAATTTCTTTAAACAATAACAGAAATTGTATACTTAATCCAACACACATGATGCAAAAGCTTGTATTAGTGGAAAATGCTGTGGTCTCATTGGGAATGTGTTGCTATCCACTCTCATAAAATTATTACACTAAAGGGTATTGTTTTATATTGTAGCTACAGAAGATACAGTCCTGTAAGACAGGTGACATGTTCTTATACATGGAAAATCTTGTTCTGCTCCCCTATAATTTGTAACCATGAAGCCATTAACTATATATAAAGAGGTGGAGAAAACAAAAACTTTAATGTCCTGGGAGAGGTTCTCTCTGCTTGGACCTTTAGGCTTTATATCCATTTGGGATCTCAAGATATTTGTTTACAAAAATTCTCTTTCTTAAAATTTTCAATATGCCCATGATGCATACAAGTATCTGAGATGAGCCAGATGATGGGTTATTAGTTGAAACATTAATTAGGAAGGGGACAGTCAATCCTTCACTCTTTACTGCTTTTATTTATGTGCTACTGTGTTTTGAGTGTACCACTTAGCTAACGTGAGGGGAAAAAGGATGGGTCATGTTTTGAGTCCAGCTAATTTAATTTGTTAATTTGTTGTAAGACTGAATTGTTCTCAAGTATCTCATCCATGACTTAGTGAGTCAAGTACTTAAGTGTTTTTAACAATTTCTGTATGAAGTGATTTCAAATACTTTCAGCTAAAGCCTAATGCAGAATTTTGTGGTACATGATTAGTTTTTACCTCATGTTGCAAAAAATGGTGAGTGGTTAATCTTCAACTTTTCTATTAACCACATCACTTCCTTGTTTTAGATGGCCAACTACTTTTTTTAACATAATTGAAAACAATCTCCTTTCTTATGTTTACTGCTGTATCAGATGCAGGTCTGTTTTCATGTTAAATTTGTGTTACTGCAATATTCAAAGCCAGTAATGCCTAATTTGAAATGTGCATCTTCTACTAGAATTTGGCTCTCAGATTATTTGAGGTAAATAGAGCTGGTAAGAACAAACATGAAGGGGGTATAATGTAAAGGAGCTCACACTTCCTGCTGTTGTACATGGTAATGGGTGAACTGAATGGACTGCAGCTTGGAAAGGGAGACTGGGAAAATCCTCTGCTCAGTTCTGAAGTCTGGGATATACTGAAAGGTATTTTCTAGCAATTACTGACAAAGTGATGTGCAAAGGAGGCTTAAGGAGGAAAACATGCCTCTGAGCAGAACAATGCTCACATATAGTAGGGAAGAAAAATGATAAAGCAAATTAAATTTGTATCTAAAAAACCCCTAATCTGTTTATATTTATTATTTAAATAACTACATTATTAAGGCTACACTACTGGAAATAGCATTCTTTACCTTATTCTGTGTATGTACACATCACAGGCTTCACAGATTGGAATACACAAGGTAAGTTGCCTCTGAAAATGCAGTACTTGAGATTTAATTCTGTTTAAATAAAACACTATTGCAGATGTGAAACAGGATGTGGTTTTGACTGAAGATACAACTCTATAAAAACATTTCTGTACTATATCTCTCTCATAGGTATCTATAGACAGAGATACATATATAGGTATAGATATAGATATGTGTGTGTATATAATTATCACTTTTTTGGCCTTTTGATTACCAAAAATCATCATGCATGGCTGTTTTCTCTACAGGTATATACAACTTATTGTGAATCCACATTTTTTTGGCCACAAATACTTTTTTAGTAGTGCATTTTGATAGAAGAGCATCTGCACTCAGGTAATCTGACCAGCAGATGTAATCTAACATTTGCAATGATGTTTTTTGCATGTTATAAAAATACTGGGGTTTTGCCTTATTAATGCTTAAGGTTCATCCCTTCTGTTTGTATAAATATTCCTTTTCCATGTGAAGCAACAATGTCCTAGTCCAGGGAACATTAATGACTGCTCAACATTAAGTTGATTCTGTCTCCAAATGCCCTGTTTTGTAATCTTTCAGAAATACATTTCTGAATAATTTTTATTTTTACTAGTGTGATCCTACAACGAGGTTTACTACAATTCTTAGCTGCATGAACAGAAGAATGTCAACAGTAGAGGCAGATGAATTGTGTAGGGCATTGATGGAACCTTACTGAAAATGATTCAGTGAAAAGCTCTAGAAATAGCAACAGTAGAAAATGTATCACTGATATGTGTTTAGAATCTATTTTAGGTTGACTTATTCAAAGAAGATACCATAATATGCAGCTGAACCTGAGAATATTTAAAAGGCTGGAGTGTGTTCATCACGGAGGAGTACATCCAATAATAACCTACTTGCTGGGGGATGATTAAATGCTGCTTTAAAGGTTTGTCTACTGCTTATGTCTCAAATTCAAAACCAGTATTTCTATTCTGTAAATGGACAAGCTACAGCATAAGGTACTGGAATCTTCTTTCTATTTATTCCATTTTTATGGGAAAGTTCTAAACATTTTTTTTATCACTTTCAGTCTTTGTCCTGAAAGGCCTGAGTACATGTTTAACTTACTGGCCTTAATTTAGAAAGAGGTGTGATGGTTAGCTTTAATAAGAATACATAATTTGAAAGCAAAGTAAAAATATTTTTTGCAAGATTTCTTTTCTGGTTGCATTACTCCAAAAGAATTAACTAAATCAAAGTATGCTGAACAGTATTATGTCTCAGTGTTTTTACTTAAACTAAGAGTCAAGTCCTTTGTTAAAATTGGTATGACTCAAATTCTTAGCTTACTGACAGAAATGCAGAATTTAAATTTTAGCCAGTTATTTTAAAGAAGTGTAATTTTCTTTTCAAGCTGTATGTGTTATGTGGAATACAACATCAGGAGTATAATGAGAGAATTGTAATGTTAGGTATAAAAGAACTTAAACAAGGCTCTTTCTCTGTACAAGTGCACTAAATTAAAAGGTGTATCTGAAGCATCAAGAATGAAGAGTTAATAATAGTGCTGGGAAAAAAAGTATATCTGGAAATAGATATAGGTATGTCAACAAAATAAACAATTGAGTTAATTAGAAAAGTGGAAATGGTTTTGGTCAGACCTCCCCCCAAAGGCTGTCCCTCTCTGTATTCTCTGTCCTCTACCAAGTGCCTGCTCACATACTAGTCCAGTTTATTAATCCCTCCTTTTCCCTCCCATAATACTCTGCTTCTGTTCAGCTGAGTTGTTGCCATTTTGCTTGTTTACATAGCATTCCATATGAAATACCTCACAACAACTTCTACTCCATACCTAAAGAATTCCCCCTTAATTGCAGCAATTCTTAATATTATCAAAAGCATGCTAAACACAACAGGTTAAAACAAGAAATGAAGACTACAATTAATACTGCAGGAAAAATCTGTGTAGGCAGCAGTCACCACAGATGGGATTCATTCAGTATACTGCTCTTAGTTCTACCACCCACATAATCCCCATTATCATGTCCTAGCAAACACACTTCATTAGCTCTGAAGAAGTCTCTATTGTCTGTCCCAGCAGATTGCTGAAGGTACTGTCATGATATGGATATAAAAGTTAAAAGGTCATATCAATTAAAAAATGTTCCTTTAGGATTTTGAAGGTCATAATAATTAAGCATATTTTCATTTGATGACAACCAATAATAATTTGATTTGATGAACCACTACCAAATGTGTCCTTTATAAGTAAAAGTATTCTTCCTGCTAGTATTAAGCATTAAGACATCATCATCCAATGGTTCTCCCTGTTCCCTCCTTCTTTGTTCATTTGTCCCAATTAATTAAGTGACAGTATAAACTCGAGAAAGCAATGTGCAGTCCCAGAGGAAGGAAGCAAGGCTCTGCCTTTGCTGAAGCACAAGCTGACATTCCTGACTTGTATACAGGGTGGAGTTCTGCATTCTTTTTATTGCTCCGACTGTTGACAGTGATGACAGTTCTTACAGGACAGACTGTGCTTTGATCCTGTGCATAGCTGCCTATGAGGAGGGAATTTGCACTGCATTATTAGGAGGGGCACAATGACTTAGGAAAATTGGTTGAGTGAATGGGAAGATAGAAGTTCTGATTTTTCCGCAAAAAACTCCCCAAACTGTTGTGCTACAATGCAAGTTATAAAGCAGCTTTGCTGTATACAGGATCAGGAGATGGGTCTAAATTAAAATGGAAAAAAAATCCCAACAAGTACTTCTTTTGTTATTTTAGAGGGGGAAACCCCCATAAAATGATGAAAAATCTCCTGATCTGATTCACAAATAGTTGTATCAGCACAGCTATGAGGAACAAGGCACTGTGGTGTAAGGGTGCAAACTCCACAAGCTGGTGTAGCTGCCAGAGGACCTGTACTGTTAAACCACAACCAGAGACATCACAGCACCCTTAGCACAATTTAATTAAAATGCCCAAATTACCCATTCTTGTGGTGGTCAGTTCATTTTGAGGTAGGAGAGAGTAATTTTTTCCAAGTACTTTGCCTGCAGCAGTGGAGTAGATTACACAAGACTCTCTTATTTATGAGTTTTTTGTAAACTACCAAATCAGTCATGTGGCTTTATATTCTTAAAAATAATATTAGCTGCTAAATGTTAGTTGCTAAAGGTCATGGAAATATAGTTTGAAGAACTTGTTCAAGCACTATCTTGTCACTTCTTGTTCCTCCATTTAACAAACTGTTAACTAACATATTTAATGCCTCAGGGAATCTCCATTTTACTATTCTTTCCTTCCTAGAAACTTTCCAGATTTCCATGAATGAAACAATAGAGATTTCACACATTGATTTCCTCGGTTTTGTTTCAGCCAGCTGGTGGTGATGTCACACACAATCACCTGTGTCTAACAAGCACCTGATACTGTTCCTTCCTTAGGGACTGAAAGTACAATACCCATGTACATACCAGCTCTGTGTCTGCATTTGTACTACAAACAGTGGATTGCTATCATGATTCAGATAAACAGGAGACTACTTCAGCTGTTTTAGTTACTTTGGATCACTTCCTGCAGCTTTACTCATCCTCCCAATTAACATGAATACACATTTGGGTTTTTTCCAAGTTAGCCATTAAGGAGGTTAAGTAGGTTGGGCCTTGTGACTAATGTTTCCTTGGCTCTGACTGTATTTTGCTCCCCTAGAGTATTCTATCACACTTTAGTAGCATGCAGGAGAAACTCTGAGATTCCTAATTGTAGGACAGGATGTAAAATGTTCTAGAAATCCCCAAGTTCCACAATGAGAAATCCCAGTTTTAAGTGAGACCCAGCATGGAGGGACAAATACCGAAGTACTTGTACTGTAAAAGACATCTTCCATTAGCATTGTCATTATTAATAGTTTCATATTGCTGAGCTTTCACATTCTGTATTGATTTAAAAAAAATAAATTACCAGTGCCACAACAAAACTTAGTCAAGATGGTGCTGCAGTAATAGGACAGGGCTCTTCAACCCCTAAAGATGTTTTTTGTTCCACTAACATGGCAAAGGTAGGAAGCAGGTTTTGTCATTGCTGATGCCTTATCACAGACAACAAATTAAGAATGCAGTTGCTTAACTATTTTGCTACACAAAGTTTAAATGTAATCCTGTTTCAGAAATGTCAGCAATATAAAGAGGCAGCAGCTAAAGGGAAGCAACATGATCCATCAATGTACAGTGAGCATATCCCTCACCAGTGTTTAGCTGTGAATCACGATGAATATTACCTCCATGGATTAAAGTCCTGATCTTACATATAGTCATTTGCATAGAAAATGGGTTTGTTCAGAAGCTGAGTATTTTCTGTATAGACACTTACCTGGAACAAGAAAATCTTTTTGTTTTTGCTTTAGAAATCACTTTAGCTAAATTACTAAAAAAGAAAAAAAGGCACATATTTTAAAATAAGAGTATTCACTTCAAGACTTGGTACTCCTTGAAATGTTTCTTTACCTAGGGCTATGCTCCAGGTCCTAATGCTGCAATGAAAATTGATTACTCTTTCCACACCTCACTGTAAATATGAAATGGCTCTTACAATGCCTTAGTTTGCTTTCTTCTATTGTCTTTTACACTACACAGTATCCTTCAGCATAGAGGGAGCAGGAAGTATAGAGATAGTACTACTGGTGTTGCACGTCATAGGTGTGTTGATTTCTGCTTTGAGTCAAGCCACTGACTGAATTTCCTCATTCTGTATGCTACTCAAAAATACAAACCAAAACATTTATTTAAACAGAAACACCAGTCTTAATTCCCCTATCTTTTGCAGATATTTGTGTTAAGAATCATCAAGGAAGGAATATTCTGTAGCCTTCATAGAAATTTCTGACAGAAAAGCACCAATGGAAGAAGCAGTTGCATATGGCATTGTTTCAATAGAAACTATCATTTTTATAACCCAAGCACTGCTGCCCTTATGTACTTTCCCTACTAGAAAATCAAGGAAGTCAGATAGCAAGAAGTGTTAAGACTGGAAGCAGGTTAAGTTTACCTAGAAGTGCAGTTAAGTGTGCTCCAAGGGCAGGTTAGCAGAAGCTCCTCTTGCCTTTCAACCCAGGAGATCAGACAGCACGTTGCTGTACCTCAGTGCTAATGGTCTAGGTTCTAGCTAAGGTGAAGCAAATCCTGCAGTGATTAATGTTTTTTTCCTGGTTTGTTTGCCTGGGCTCTGTAATTGAAAATTGCTAAAGCAGGTCATTTGAAGTATGTGTGGTATCTTAGAAACTATAACTTAGTGATCATAAATTTGCATTACAAATGCTCTTATACCTCCTTACCTGGCATACATTTTCAATCTGAACTGCTTATTAAGTATACCACAACTCACCTACCCTGTAATTACCACTGGCCTAATATCTGTTCATTTAAGTTCCATTTTCTTCTAGTTTTGATTCTCTGTTCCCTTCTTTTGGATGCTTTTGATTTTATGTATAAAAACCAAATAGTGAGTTCATCCTATTTCGCCTTCATTCTGTGGTTGAGGAAACACAGAAAAACCCAAATAGAAATTATTAATGAATCAACTAAAACATATCAAGGAAAGGTGCAACAAAGAAAACTGGGGGAAGGAACAAATGTCAAAAATACATGAAAGACAGATGTCACCTTTTCAAATTCAGTGATGCTATACCTGCCTTCTTTAAAAAAGCTTTCAGAGAAATAAGACTGGTAATTTTACTCTACTCAGTAGGTACAGCTATTAAGCATAACTTTTGAAGAAATTAAAGGCAACACAGTGTTTGGAATGTTTACCATCAGCAGGTAAGGTTATCAAGTTCCTGAGCGTTCAAATACAAAACATTTAAGCTATGGCCAGATACTGCAGTCAGGAGATTGAAAAGCAAAACTTTAATCAAGCTGAAAGATTTAAGATGTTTCAGTGAAGTAGTTAAAAAGATGTACGTAAGCATTAAGTCATTAAAATGACTTAAGCTTCTTAATCTTCTCAAAAGCAGATTAGGCTAAATTTAAACAAAACATGACACAAAGTCCAGTTTTGGTTTTACACACTATCTATCCTTGGTACAGAATTCAGCATGTATAGTTCTGAACATTAATTTTCATAAGATGCATACATTCCTAGAGTCTCCAAAATATACTTGCAATGGAGCTCCTTCTATCTGCAAAAACCACTAATGACCCATCCTAGTACTACTTCTACATTTTCAGGAAAAAGGAAAACTCTGAAGTCAGTTAAATGTTTGTGCTCATACCAACTGCTGCCACAGTGTGTGATTTCATCGTGCCCTTTAAATCCTGCAATTTTCATGAGCTGACATGGCAGATGAAAGCCCATGTAATATCAATTTTCTTATACAATATGGGCATTATTACTTATTTCTTCCCAAAATTTGTGTCTAAAGGAAGAGCCTTTCAGAATAATTCCTTAGCTCTACTGAATACAAAGGACAAAAAAATACAGTTGTGAATAACACACTTTAAAAAACCACCTGTAAATGTTTGGCATGGTGTTTTCTTAACACCATAACTTTTGCTTTTAAACCTTGCAGAACTAAGAAGTCTTTAAAAAATATAAGGTTTAAAATATAATTTTTTGTACCCTTGATTACTGCACCACAAGTTGACAAAAAGCTGGGAATTAAGTCCTCATACTTGACATCCTATTAAATGACATTTAAAAGTAAATAGCCAAAATAGCTATTATTGGGGGAGGAGAGGAATCTAATTCTATTAAGAAGTTTAGTTATAAAGGTTTGGTCTCTTTTAAAGTACTGTTGAAAAAGTTTAATGTGGAATTCGGAAGAACTGTAGAAAACAAAAAAATGCTTATTCTAAAAATTAGGTTAACAATGCACTCCAGCACATTTTGTTCAACATCTTTAATTACTTGTTGCTCAATAGATTTATTCTTTTTCCAATTGCAGCAGATGGATCAGGTACAGTTTTAGCATTAACTTCCCTATGGTTGTAACTTGCTTCATTTGCAGTAGTGATGATGAACCACCAAATTCATATTCCAAGAAGAGAAGAGATCTTTAATGATGGCCAGAACCAGAGGACTCTGAAACAAAGACACGATTCAGACTGTTCAAATAGTAAAGCAAATCAATTCAGGAATGTAGTGCAGGTCCTAGAACTGACAATTGTACCTATATCTGAGCACAAGAATTGGCAATTCAAATAAAACAATCCCTCAAACTGTGTACATAAATAGACCTGGCGAATATTAAAAATCCTCTTTTGCAAGTTTTAAAGCATTATTATAGGCAAACATCCGTTCTTCCTTGGCTTTGCCACAGTTCTTCCATAACTGAAGTGTATTTATGCTATTATCCTAAGTCTCCTGGGCAGTATTTTCTCTAATTACACATTTAAAAATTAAATTATGTTTGCATGTATGAATTCAACTGGAAGCAAAGAGATTCTGTTTCACAATGCAGAAAGTTAACTGAGATACAGCAGTTCATGAAAAAATAAATTCCAGTGTGATGTCAGCAGAAACTGTCCATAAATATCTAAAGACTACTTTATAAAATACATAAATACAAATTCAAACCACAAGGTTATACCATCTAGTTTCTTGACAGCTAAAATAGCAGGTACTCTTGAAATCACGCTGATTTCAGTAATTCCATTAAATGGTTGTTACTATTACTTAAAAAAATTCCTCGCCCACACAGTCAAGGTATAGAACTTCCATTCTATCCCTAAAACCTACACAAAGGACACTTTATAAAGAGGTAGTATCTGTGTAGATCCACAGATGTTTCTAGGTTATAAAAACATCAATACAACCAAAATTACTTATTTTGAAGTGGTCTTTAAACATTGCTAAATGCATAACTTAAGTCCCAAACTTATGCAAAATATTCTAATTTTTACTGCACTCATTTAAAAATTACAACAAGGTATTACGTATCTAATACTCACTGTTTCCTGCTGCTTTTTTGCCTAGGAAAAAAAAAAGAAAAAAAGCAAGCTGATCAATGACAGTTAAAAAATATATTTCCTATTACTTTTCACAGATAAATTTTAATTAGCTTATTATTATTATTAACTTGAACAAAATTTGTAAGTGTACAACATGTTTTCCATGGAGCATCTCACTAAACTTTATATTGATTTTTAAAAGTTTTTTTTTTTTTACTTAATGAAGACTCCATGCATTTAGAAATTGTAGTCATCGAGACTCCTACCATAATTCAAAATAAACATATATGGAATGTTACTATTTTACATAATATATGGATCCATATACACACACTATACAGATGGAAGATGAAGTAATACATATGTGTTAAAATTTTCCTTTATAAGTCAAAAGCTTATTTTACATTCCAAATGTAATTGTTCTCCAAAAATACTGAATCACAGTGTTCAGATAAAAAACAAATTCTTCATAAGGACCGCAGTTGTAAGAGGTTGTACAATAAATGTTCACTTCAGTTATGCAAGGTGATCGCAACCCGATCTCACTTTGACCTGACTGCTTCAAGCAGTGGTTTGGACCAGGTGAGCTCAAGAGGTTCCCTCCAATCTAATTTATCCTACAACATACTCTTCTATAATTCCATGTATTATTTGCAAAATTGTTCCCCCAAGTGCAGAAAGGGCTACAGCTATTAAAAACTATTTTCACATTCAAATAAAGCTTAGCATACAGTTGCCATTTACCCAAGTGTTTTGGACCTCAAAACCCTACACCAGGACATGTATCTAAGTAATGAATTAAAGTAGCATGACGTGAACACATATTTGAAACCGTCTGTCCATTTTGATTTCACCTTGAAATGAAAGGTTAAAGCAAAAGTTAAATGGTTTTTTTTCTTCCTCTCTACTTCAAATACTCATATTTACTTACTACTCATTAAGTACTCATTAAGTGCAACTCCTTACACTTACTTAAGCTTATAAGTGCAGTGTATCAGTTTTTGAATGATACACATTATTTGGACAAAGCTACAGAAATGCTGAGGTAGTAACTCTCAGCTGTTCCCACAGCAAAGGGTTCCTTTCTCTGTGAACTTTGTCTACACCTTAACACATTTCAGTGTTTACGACAGCCAGTAAAGGGTTTGACTTGGGAGTTTTTGAGCACAGCCTAAACTGACAAACAGGACCTTCAAGACACCATAATCTGTTGTAACCTTCTGCTTTAAGGGACCTGGCCCTTTCCAATTCGTTATTTTTACATTAGATATTCTGTTTCTTTCTCTAAGAAAGTCATCCAATGACACCAAGTAACACACATTCTCATGTTCAGTGATGTAGCTCCCATTTTGAGGTGCATCGGCCCCAAATACACTTTCACATAGACCTGGCCCTAAGAGTGTTCATTTCTTATACAACTCATTTCTGTTATGGATATTCTCTTCTATAAGCCTTACCTATAAGGTAACAGCTAATGAAGACTATAATGTGTAACTTACCCCCATATGAAATTTTGTAGTAGGCATAAGCTGTTAATGCTACACCAACCCATATTTCTTGATACACTGTAGAGAAGTAGAATTTCATGGGTCTCAATGACTTTGGAATCATGGTCTGCATCATCTGAAAATTATAAAAAGTTTTGTCGTGGCAAGTTTTGCAACTGTATTCTCACCTGCTGGATTTTTAATATACATGTAGACATATAGAAACATACATATACATCTATCTTTATGTATATACACACACTCTCCTGATACATATCAGCAGCAGTTTACAGGTTAAAAAAATACTGAAACATACAAAAGTACTTATTTCAAAGCAAAGAAATGAAAATTCAGAGTTAAGGTTACAATTTATGGGCTAACACACATACAAAAAAATTACAGCTGATGAAAGGGTTCAAAGATGAGTCAACAGAACATTTATAGAGTACCAATAACCAGACTTCTCTCTCCCTATCAATGACAGCTTTTTTTTAATGTTTCCAGATTCCCTGAGGAGGAAAGTCTCATTCCAGACAACCCAGAGAGGCTCCTTCCTTGCACTACCAATTTAGCTTCCCTGCCTTGCAGCTGTCTCTTCCAGCATGGTAATTTCTACTCAAAATAGCAAAATAAATGATGTTAAGTTAATGAATTCATGCTTTATCATGACTATTTGACTTTCAAAATATGCCCCAAGAGCAAGAAGCCTGTCAATGTTAATGGTTTTTTTTCTTTTCCATGCAGCTTTGTTAGACAACCAGGAAACTGTAGGATGTTTTAAAAAAAACCTTATTCTAACTCCCAGAAGTGTTAGTTCACATTTGCACCACACTGCACCAAAATGCCCCGTGCTCTACTGTCTTATGTACAGCACTTCACCCTATAATCACTATTTACACTTATTACAACCCAATAAAGTCAGGTATACACACAGACAGACAGTATACAGGAAACCAAAGTCCCAGCAAAGAAAAGCAGAGTTAAGCTTCACTTACTTATCTGCCATTACTAAATGTAAAGCATCCTTTGGCAAGCCTCAAAGAGGATGCAAGAGCAGCCAATGTTAAAACAACTGGAAAAACCTAAGTGCTTCTTAAAAAAATGAAAGCAACTTCAAGGCCATTCATGTGTAAGTATAGACAAACCCACATTTATCTTGGTTTACGGACAGTCGTTTCAATCATTTATTACTGTGGCCAAAGTTCCTGAAACAGCTTTGTGCTTTCACCAATAATACTAAGGACATTGCATTACGGACACTGCTCACCTAAATTTCCAGTATTTGTAGTTTCAGATGAACAGTGGAATAAAAACAGTCACTCTGCTGTAGCAGAATATCAAGACATACGAACGAACAAGGCGACTGAACAGAAAAGGAAGGAAAGATTTCCCCACGGCTATAGAACACAGGGAATAAGCAGCGCTGTTTCCACTTAACACCGTGCTAAAGCCCGGCAGAAACCTTTCCCTAAGGCCTGCGCGGGCGCGACGTCGTTCTGGCTATTTTTTCCTGAAATCTGTCCAGAACAACGCTGTATTTGCTGTCTCCCTGACCTCCCCACCCCACTCCCCCGAAGCCCGGGACATCTGCGGCCCGCCCGAGCCCCGACCCGCTGCACGGGGGAAGGCGAGTAACGGCAAAGTTCCAGCGCCGCTGGCCGCGCCTGCCCTCCCTGCCTCCCTCCCCCGGCTGAACCAGCGTTGCTCCGCTTCCCCCGAGACGTGCCCGGCAGGGCCCGGCCGGGGCTCGCCGGGCCCGGACCCACCGTGCCAGGGGAGCGGCGAAGGTCACGGCCGGGAACAGGGACGGCTCCGCTGCCGCCGCGGGGCGCGCCGGGAAGGGACGTGCGGCCAGCGGGACCAGCAGCGCCCCCTATGGCCGCGGAGGACCAGAGCGCCCCCGCACCGCGGCTGTGCAAGCACCGCTTCCTTCGGGATCACGGAATGGGTCAGGCTGGAAGCGACCACAGTGAGGCACCTGGTCCAACCTCCCTGCTCAGGCAGGGTCATCCCAGAGCACCGGGCACAGGATTGCATCCAGACAGTTCTTGAATATCCCCATTGAGGGAGATACCACAAGCTTTCTGAGTAATCTGTTCCAAACCACTGTCACTGCACAGTAAAGAACTTCTTTCTCATGTTCAGGTGGATCTTCGTGGGCATCAGTTTCTGCTCCTTTCCTCGTGTCCTATTGCTCAGCATCCCTCTCAGTCCTCTCTTCTCGAGGCTGAACAGGCCTGTCTCCCTCAGCCTTTCCTCATAAGAGGGATGCTCCAGTCCCCCAATTTTCCAGTCCCCCTGTTGTCCTTCACTGGACCCGCTCCAGGAGCTCCACGTCCTTCTTGTGCTGAGGAGCCCAGAACTGGACACAGACCTCCACACTGACCTCAGCAGTGCTGAGCAGAGGGGGAGGATCCCCTCCCTCAACCCGCTGACAATGCTCTTCCTACTGCAAACCTGCACCTCAGTCCTGCTTCCCAAGCACGAGTACAGGAGGTGTCTCATGCCAGGACAATGCTGGGAAGGGCCTGACACGAGTCTGTGTAGCGTGTCCCTTAGGGAATAGCTTGTCCTGGAGCAGTGGGAGGCACCCGCTGGGCCACACTCAGGAGGTCTGAGACACCTACGTGCCTNGTAATCTGTTCCAAACCACTGTCACTGCACAGTAAAGAACTTCTTTCTCATGTTCAGGTGGATCTTCGTGGGCATCAGTTTCTGCTCCTTTCCTCGTGTCCTATTGCTCAGCATCCCTCTCAGTCCTCTCTTCTCGAGGCTGAACAGGCCTGTCTCCCTCAGCCTTTCCTCATAAGAGGGATGCTCCAATCCCCCAATGATCCCCTGTTGTCCTCCACTGGACCCGCTCCAGGAGCTCCACGTCCTTCTTGTGCTGAGGAGCCCAGAACTGGACACAAACCTCCACACTGACCTCAGCAGTGCTGAGCAGAGGGGGAGGATCCCCTCCCTCAACCCGCTGACAATGCTCTTCCTACTGCAAACCTGCACCTCAGTCCTGCTTCCCAAGCACGAGTACAGGAGGTGTCTCATGCCAGGACAATGCTGGGAAGGGCCTGACACGAGTCTGTGTAGCGTGTCCCTTAGGGAATAGCTTGTCCTGGAGCAGTGGGAGGCACCCGCTGGGCCACACTCAGGAGGTCTGAGACACCTACGTGCCTGGCGGGCCATTTCCTGCAGGCGCCGGGAAGCACAGGGTCACTGGTGTTCCAGAGCACTGCTCGGGCATTGTTCTGTGCGTGTGAGGGGGGAGCTGACCGCCCGGGCCCCCCGTGGCTGGGAAGGGAAGGCAGAGCTCAGATCTTTTTTGTGTGTTAAAATGCTTTAGTGGGATCACAGACTGCATCTACTTTCCTACTGGGTGATTTACATAACCCGCAGGTCTATAGATTTGCTACATATGAGCTTTGTCACACAGGGCAAGTCTTCTTGCATCTTACATGGGGCTTTTTTTTGCATTTAATATAGGTTTATAACTTATGTAGTTGAAATACTGCATGTACCTCAGCTCCTTCATTTGGAACATTGAAAACTTCTTGACATGTTTGTGAGGAAAATCCCCTTGTTTCTTTAATTTAGGATTTTGAGGCTGATATGTTAAACAGCCAGGGGCTATGGTATCCTTATCTCTCCACGTATACCCTATATTTGTATTTACTTAGCTGACAGCAAGGGTTCTAAAGCAGTCAGCCAAATATCTGCACTGGATCAGGTACTCATGGTGAAGATGATAAATCCTATGAGAGAGGATAAGGGGCTACCTGTGTTTGTATTAGTTTTTATTGTTTATCTCATTTAACAAATTACACACGGGTGTTTGCAGTTATTTCATACAGGGGGATGGCAGGATGAAAGGGAAGTTCAAGTGACACGTTCATTCTGGTTCCTATTTTTCTTTTAAAAGAACCCAGTTATCCAATAGGGCTGTCAGGCTTTAGTGTTCGACCCTCCCAGACACTTTTGGTCTGCGTGTGGATATCCAGCCTTTAGTAAGGCTTTTGTAAGTTTGGGGGTGGGTTTAGGTAAACTCACCCTGTCTGGCGAGGGACGGCACATCCCAGACGTGAGAGACCGCCGCGCGCTCGGCTCTGGTCACGTGGCCGGGGCGGGCAGGCGCGCACGTGCCGGAAAGGGCGGTGGCGCGGGGCCGCGTGCTGAGATCTGCCATCCATCGCCATCCGCTGCCATCTATCGCCATCCGCCGCCATCCGCCGCCATCCATCGCCATCCGCGGCCATGCTGCGGAAACTCACCGAGGAGCGGAGCCGAGACCGGTTCACCCTCGGCGGGGCCGTCACCGCCGTCGACCTCTTGGGCGAGGAGGCGCGGGGCCGCCCCCCTGGCGCCTCCCGCCTTCAGCCCGCACGGGAACCACCGATGGCGGAGGGGTGAGTGCGGGGTGCTCGGTGGCCTCCCTCTCTCCCTCCCTCCTCTCTGCTGTGTGCTCGTGGCCCTGGGGGTGCTTGGCGTTTCCCAGGGTCTGAGCACCCTCCTCTGGCTCCCTTGCTCTCGATGGGCTTGGTGTGTAGTAGTAGTAGACAAACTTCTAGTAGTTTGTCGCTGATGCGTTTTTATGCGTTTAATACTTAATGTTATTTTATGACTTGGTACTTACCTTTATTGTCTCTGTCGTCATTAGATGTCCTACATGTAGAATTTGGTTTCTCTGAAGTGCATTAGCACTGATGTGCATCTATAACAAGTCTTACTGAAAATCCGTGGAATGGTGTTAGGAAAGACCTAGTGTATTCTCATTCAGGTGTATTAACTTAAAATTCTGTCCGTGCCAAGCGATAAATAAAATGAGATTCAAGAGTGTATTGCTCTTGTGACCTAACTGAAGCATCTAAGTTACCAGAGTAAAGCTAATTAGAGGTATATAGACCTATTGCTTCTTATGCGTTATTTTGAAATGGCAAAATTTGCAGCCAAGGAGAGGTGTATTTGCATAGCAGCCAGCTACATTTGCTTTTCACTAGGGTCTGGATATTGAAATCCAATAAATGCTTTCCCCTGGCTGCTGCTTGAACTGGAAGGTGATGTGGCTGTGCATACCAATCTTGGTATTTAGACCAGGTTTGGTAGTGTGTCTGTGGGTGCCATACAACAGTGTTTTGTATGTGCTCCATATAGTAAAGTATTTTTCAAAATGGGCTGTATGTACACTCTACAGTGAGTGTTTTGGGTTTTATTTTTCCCTGTGTGGTGTACAGTAGTAGAAGTTGTATTTCAGGAACTCTGTTAAAAGGTGTACGTTGGCATCTGAGAAAAAGTGAACGTTTTGCATAGCATCTTGGTATCAGGTTGTCTAATATTTCAGCAGAGACTCTTCAGGCTATCACTTTCTGTCTTTGCTTGAAGTAATAGAAAAAAACTGGAACCTCAAAGTCTATCCCTTTTTGTCTTTTAATGTAAAGGTGCTACCATTAGCAAGCTCTGAATTTCTGACCAAGAGCTATTGGGTTTTGTGCAAATAGTTAAAATTATCCACAAGTGACCAGACAAAGTTCTATGAAAGTTATTTACTGTGAATGTAATTCCTGAACCCTGTATGTATGAGATGTTTGTGACTTCTCAGTCTTTATTTGGGTGACAGTAACGTTTCTGTAATACTTACAGGGTGTTTGGCTGGAGATTGTTGAACCAAACTGAGCACTAAATCACCAAACTGTATTTTGTGCGTTTGCTGTACATGGGAGAAATGAGCAAGATTGATTAAACCTTATGTGCCGAGGCAGAGGCAAGTCTTTATCTTTGGTTGGGCATATCTCCTTTCCACTCACAAGCCTTAGCAGATAACACAGCTGTCAAACCCACAACTAGGTGAACAGCTTTGGGGTTTTAAATTTTTTTTCCCAGTATTCGAGAGGGAGAGAGGGGATATGCACCTTAAATGACCATTTATGTAAGTGTGGACAGAATTTATCATCAGTAGCCATAAAGTCTTGGAGCGTAGATGCCAGGTTCATGTGTGTGTTGCCACAAAATGGAAAGGTGTGTTTGCTTAGCTGTGTTTTGTTTCCATGCATATTTCTGTTTCACAGCTCTGGGAGTATGCTTACATTTATCGAGTTTTTGCAAAACTTGAAGTATCTGTAAGAGGTTCAGGTTCAAGTGGTCAGATGGAAAGGAAATGCTTGTATTTTATTCACTGGGTTCTTAAGAAACAGTTCATTTGCTGAAAACAAAATAATTTCTCTTTTTGTTGAGGCTGCTTGTAGTGTAATTGTCTATTTCCTTCAAAACTGTTCATTTGTTTCTTGGGAAAATCAAACCCAAAGTTATTCAGATTTTTCAAATACTTATTTGTATTTATTTGAAGTTGGATATGAGATTATTGATGGAGACTTGTCTACCACTTTTGTCTAAATTTATATGTAAGAATGTGTGGGTTTAATACTAAATTGGTGATGGTAATAGCAGGTGTGTTATTGCACACAAGGGTGTGTAATAAGTGATATTTTACAAAAATGTTACTGAGATTGTTTAATGGGCTCTAAAAGCCTCGCATCTCCCTTAAAAAGAGATTTGTAGTGTGCTCTCTTCCTTTACTGATGATGCCTCATTTTCCAAGGCTTTTAAGATTATTTTTTTTTCTGAACCACCTCTAGAATAACGGTATTAGTAATTGAGGTTGTTAGGCAGAGGTAATAGAAATAAAAACCACAGAAATTGTGGTTGCAGTTTTGATCCTTAAAAAGCTTGTTGATTAACTTATTAATTCCTCCGATTATGTTTAACTGAAAGAGGAGAAATTTAGACCCTTAAATCCTTCCTTGTTATCAACACAATTGTGGTTCACATTAAGATAGTTAAAGGCTTGTGTGTGGAAAAGGTAATTGTTCTCTCTTTGATTTCTTGCATTTCATAGGTGTAGCTTTCACCAAATTAGCACGTTTTTGAAGCTGACTTACTTGGCTGGAAACATTGCATGCTGTTTGCTTTGTTTGACACCTGTGCAGGTGGGAGACATTGCTGTCCTTTGGAATTACTGCCACTCACCTTTTTGTCACTGGAGTGGTTTGTGTTGGCTGCCTGCCTATTTCGGAAATACCGGCTGGCTTAGTGTAAAGGAACAATGCAGTTTCAGATCACCTCATGCATTGTTTAGGGCAAAAATTGTTTAGGTTTTTAAAAGAAAGTACTTAAAGAAGCAGCTGACTTCTTGGACAGTGATCTTCCTCAGGGAAGTGATGACTGGCCTACAGCAATGTTACTTCTGTGTGATGTAGCTGAAATCTAAGGGTAGATTTCTCAGCTTGTGAGCTGAGGAATGGGTTTTCTTTGCAACATATTGCAGTAAACTTGACAGATTTCTTTAAAATATGTATAGCATTTTTTGTTTGGCTTCTTGCTCTTAAACTGTTACTTTTTCTATGCTTTTCTCTTTAAGTAGAGAGAGTATATAATACTTTGGTCAGGAGGAAGTGCTCATATTCCACAAAGTTACCTCTCACTTCAGTATTTCAAATATGGATGAAGTGAGGTCTTAGAGGATGCCATTTTCTCAGCCTTTGAATAATTTTTCTCCTGTACCTTCTTTCTCCTGTACCCTTTGGTTTCTCCCCAGGTGTGGACACTAGGACTGGATGCCATAGCCTAAATAAAACATGCGTGTAGAAGTAGGTGGGCGTTTTTGTGCATTTCTCTAGCATTTGATTGGGATTTAAGATTGAATTGACTATGATGCCTACATATATTTTTTAACTACTATTCAGAGACTGCCTTTTAGCATATGGTTTCTGGACTTAAGAAACTGCATTTGCTCATGTTAAAGTGAAATTGAGATGAAGTTTATGAAGAATGGGTAAGTTGTATCTGTGGCTATTGTGTGGAGTTATATTGGGTTGTTTTCTGTACCTGTTTTTGGTGATCATTAAGGTACGTGGATCTTCCATGTTAACTGGCCTCCCATTTTTCATAAACTAAAATTTGGAAGACAAATTTTTAGAGCTTTTTTCACCTCTTTTATAATAGAAATTTGTGAGGCTACCATTTTAAGGAATGAACTTCTATGAATTGCCGTTGCAGGAATCTTGTACGTTTGACCAACTAAAAGCTGTCTGAAACCAGCGCTGTGGATGTTAATTCTCAGAATAATATTAATTCTGCCAATGCCTTTTAAATGCTCACTACCTGTTACCCTTCTTCCTGTGGAAAAGCTACATGACATTTAATACTTTGGGGAGTTTTGTCATTGAGAAAAAAACTGTCTTTGAATCCATTGATGCCCTCATGCAGGGATTAGATTAGAAGTGCAGGAGAAAACTCTCCAACTCCTTCTGCTGCATCAGTAGTGCAGAGTAAGTTGAGAACAGCGTTATTTTATTAATTCACAAACTGACAACTGACAAGAGGAAGGCAAGGAGTTTATAGCAGCTCTGAGTGCACATATAACAAGTTTTCACATGCTTGTGAAGCTTTGTGTTTTAGTTCATGGAAAGTGGAGGGACTAGTTACTTTTGGTATTGAGCTGCAGATTTTATGATTTTAAACCTGTAGGAAATGTCTTGTTCTAATCTTCTGTGGCTTTGTCCTTTAGGTGTATGTAGGGGTTCTCACTGTTTTATCTTCTGTGTGTTTTAGTTTTGTACATGAAATGTTCTCTATATCATAAACTTCCCAAAGGTTTTTTTAAATAGTGGTTTTTAAAAGATTTAAATGCATTTATTAAAAGATTATGGGTTTTTTCGTCATATTTATGTTGCAATATTAGTGAATTCTTTCTGTGGTGGGGGATACAGCTGTGGAGCATAAGAAAATGCCTTGCAATTGTGCTACCAGCTTGGTGAAATCTGAATGCCTTCTTCAGTATGTTTGAAGAAAATATCAGAGGAAGCAGTTTTGCTCCACATTAATGAAATACTTTGTGTATTGGGGCATGTGAGTCTTGCTCCTTTTTTCTCATGTGGCAAACAGAATAAAAGGAACTCGGGAGAAGAAGAGGTTATGTAAGACATGTAAAAACTTGTTACATACAGTGATGGGAGCACAATTGGAAATGTAGCCAGCTGAGTTCTGGCATATGTTTTCATTGATTTTCTGCTCTAATTGCCTGCTGTGACCGTAACTGCTACGTATCAGATGAATCTTGTAAAACTTTATTGTGAACCCACAGTAATACATAATGGCAGCTGAAAAACACGAATCTTGTTGTATTTACATTTAGAGTGAACACCTTGTGTGTTTGGAAATAATCTGTTGACTCTGGCTATTCCAGAAAAGTACCATCTGATTTGATCAAAATGTTAAAGTTTAATGCAGAATTTGTGTTTCAGAACAGCATCCAGTAAGTCAAATGAAATACAGCTATTTGAAATAATTTGTTAATTTCTTGGATAATAGAGAGCTAGTTGTTAAATGCTGTTTAATATCTAATGTTTTTGTTTAGTTGTCCACCTTCACAGTACTTCAGCATGTGCAGAGTGCAGTTCAGAAAAAAATACAGAAATAGTACATGCAGTGTTTTTTAAGTTCTGTCTGATTCCATGCAGCTTATTCTTCAAGTTAAGAAATAATTACTCAGCTCCGAAAAGTATTTACCAGTTTATTTGATATAACTGATATTATTTTAAACCATTTATTTTACACAGTATGAAGTTCCCATACAGGCTAAAAGCTATGTGACAAATACAGAACTTTTTGTCTAACACTTTGTGGATTGATGCCGTTTTAAAATACGGGAAGTAGTCTTTTTTTTGTTGTTTAAATACTTCTAGCTCTATATGGCTAAAAATTAAAATGCTTCAAGGTTTTTTCAGAAATGTTACATTTTTGATTAAAAGATGGCTTCAAACACAACAGCTCTAAAAAACTATGAAGATAAAAGGTGAGTTGATACTTAAAGTTACTGCATACTAGCTATAATGAAGGATTTTAATTTCTGAACTTGGAAAAAAAGGGAGCATGTCACGTTTCTTACTCCTATGTGTCCGGATGGCATTTACAAGAAAGGAATGTGAATGGCTACTTAACTTTTTGAAGGCAACACAAACCAACTTAACTGGATGGGTAGTAATAGGGTAGGTTCCAGATTCTGTGAGAGAAGGTGGGAAACATGCTTTGTGTGTTTTTGTCGACATAACTTGAAACCGTGGGGATTTCATCTTTGTCTGACTTGTTGGAGCCGTCACCATGCGCACTGAAATGTTCCGAGCAATTTGTATTCCATGCATCTACCAGCTGCTCTGCTTGGTTTTCCCTCTCAATGGTGGTAAGAAAATCTTTTAAAACTTGCTTGAATATGTAGACTATTTCCCAGGGTAAAACATCATTTTCTGCCAAAACTTCACGAAATCTAGAAACAAACAAAAATTGAAATCTAATCATCGGTGCTGAAAACTTTTCTCTGTTTCCTCTCTAGTCATTTGAAAGGGGGGGAGGAGGAAATTACTCCATTCTGGTGTCATGTTTTCCTTGCTCCCTCATTTCCCCACTCACCTCCCCCACAAGACTGTAGAGGAAAACAGCTCTAACAATGCACTGGATGTGCTCCAGCTATTGTGGATTGAAAGCAGTTGTGATTGGGTATGGGGTTTTTTTGCTTTTTTTTTTTT
>VZRZ01002645.1:421857-502860 GCA_013398175.1 Climacteris rufus
TTTTTTCTTTTTTTTTTTTTTTTTGGCCCATCTGGGTAACTTGATTAAAACTGACTTTGCCCTTAGGTATATCCTGGGCTTTAAAAGGCAAATGGGCTTATTCTGTCATTCCTGTGAGTCCCTAGAAAATATACTTAAAATGCAGGCATAGGAGAATTTTTCTTCATAATGTGCATGGAGGGATTTTTTTTTTTAATTTACACCTATTTGCTAGTTTTTTAGGAGCTTATTCATATTGTGAACAGTAAATCTAGTTTTCTGCATGATAGTGCCTTGCATTGGTCCTTTTATTTGATTTTTGGTTACTGGGTTGCTATTTAATTAATAGTAGGGGGGAGTAACAGGAAAAACTGGAAGTATTGAAAGGTCATAGGAGATTTCCTTTGTTTGGATTAGACCAGGAAAATCCTGATTTAAAACTTCCTTCAACTGTAACATATTAAAGTGAAGAAATCTCTAAGACACCTGTAAAAATGTGTTCCAGTTGCTGGTCATTGCTACTTTTGAAGATTACAGCCAAATACAAACTTAGATTAGGTAGAGAAACATCTTACTTGTGATAGAGAACTCAGAGTCAGGGAAATATGAAACAATTACCTGCTGAGAACAGTTCCTGTTTGGCAAGGCTGGATTTGTGAGCACAGAACTTCAAGTTGCCGTTGCTCAGTAGCTGGAATTGTGGCTTGAGGGTTTTGGTAGTTCTTGAGCCAGTTGTAATCCGTGCCAGTTTTCTGGACTTTTTGTTCATTTTCGATCTCTTGCACTAATCTTTCACGCTCTTTCAGGTGCCATTTCAACTCCCTCAATAGGGTTTTTGTAACTACCTCTGATCCAGGACATCTTGTGGGTTTGTAGGAATCGGTTTTTGACCATTTCATCCAGCCGAAAAGTGGCATTTTCAAGCTGTGAGGGAAGAGGAAAACAGTAAATTTTGCTTGTGTCTGCCTAACTGATTAGTTCTTTTTACCTGTAGACTTCCTTCTTAGGAACTGAGTGTTTGAAGGAAACTTTATTAATAGTCCTAAAATAGTTTGCAGTACAAAATCACCAGGCCGTAATGAAATATGACAAGCCTTATACCTTGTAATATTTCCCCTCTGTTTTCTGACTTAATGTACTGTGTGAAATTTACAGCATTGAAAAGTGCATATCTGTCACCTTGGAAATACTTCATATTTTATCCTGATAGTATATATGATTAAAAAAAATCAAAAACTGAGAAGAAACCCAAACCCCATCAAACAAACAAGCAAAAACCCATCGAACCCCACAAAAACCCCAGCCAAATAAGAACACTCCCTCCCAACAAAACCCAAACCCCCAGACCTCTAAAATTTGAAGTTACACACACATTTAAAAATCAGTTAGTAATTAAATGCTGGAACTCTGTGTGATCTGTTTTTACAACTTATGTATAAAATTTTATTTTACATATTTTAAATAAATTATTCACATAATCTGGAGACATCTGGTAGAATAGACTTCTAAATTGCAGTTTTTAACAAGTCATGCACACACAACCATGCAAATTGGAATAAAATAATATAAATTACCTTTGCAGTTGACTCTGAACAGTGTTGTTTCAGGTGAGTTTGCTTGAAGGGCTCTTATTCTAGCATATCCCGTTCGCAGGTTGTTACTACTGCTGGAAGAAAACAAGTAGTTTTTTCCCTTTTTCCTTTTTTCTTATTTTTTTCATTTACTCAGACTGTGCTTGGAAAAAAATGGCTTTCTGTACTGAATATGACAGTTAAAGTTTTTCTGCTTTTAAGGTTCTTTTTCATCCTCTGTACTGGAGAGCAGCAGTAATCCATTTAACCTAACATGGTCTCTGAAATAATTTCTACCAAGTCCATTAAGATCTCCTACCTTTGAATTGAGTTCTGCCGATGGCAGTGATTTAAAAAAAGATGGTAACAATTTCAAATGCTTGTTGCTAAATCCATCCAAACGTATTGTTGGTAGTGAGATGAATAATGATAGTCTGAAGCAACTACAGACGTGCTTGTAGCTAAAGTTAAGGCTGTCGTATGATGTGATGCTTGGCTGTGCATAGCTGTAGGTCACAGTTTAGAGCTGTATTTTTATGCCTGTAGAGTGCTAAAAATAACTATGTTGCTTTTATCATCAAACTAAACTTTCAGGCCATTGAGATGCTGGAAGACTTATCTCCCATTAGAGGGGGATCAGGCTGTTCTGCTGTCATTTTTAAACAGCTAAGAATAGTTTTTCTCTAGTAAAGATCATCTAAAGCTTTTGTTAAGTGAGTGTTGACAGAAAAGAGGTATTTGACAGTTGCTCAGGATTTTGTCGCTACATTAAATTCTTCTTCCAGATGAATTTCATCAGTCTCATGGTTTTATACTTTTTCACTACTGTGCATAGCTGTTAGCATTTTTAATTAACATTTCAAATGTGTTTAAAAAGCCAGGCTGTAACACCTACAGCGTACCACGAAAGACACGTTAATCTAATTAAAGGAATAGAATGATAAGGAGATGCAAATTGAGGTCAGACTGATCTAAAAAGCCCAGAATTGTAAGTCTTACCATAGACATTGCTTCTCTCAACTGGCTGTCAGCTGCCTGCTCCCTCTTTCCTTGATGAATATTGTGAGCATATCCATTTTTAAGGTTCGTTCTTAGGGATGGCACTGTGCACACCAAAGGTCGCTGAAGGAGCCATTTTCCGTTCCAGTTATCTGGTCTCTTCCTATTAATCTAAACAGTAGCCATGGTGTAAGAAATGCTGCCTTTCTTCTTGCTCTTGTTCTAATGACTGTCTTAAGCTCCTCTTAAGTATTTTTCATTCCTACTTTTTTCCCTGCCACTGGTGTGTTGAACTGTTGGGGGAACAAAGGTTCTCTAAATTTGTTCTAGATGTCATACAACATAAAGGATGACGTGTATGGGTGTTATTAAAGCTGATACTACTTATACATTGGAAAAATTCAAATGTCAGTATTAATCCTCTTCATCTGGAAGGTTTTCACATTGCATTGTGTGTGGTACTATGAAAGAGGAAGGGAGCTAGGTTTATGATGACAGAACTGTCCTGACAGATTTTCAGATGAAATTAAAATGTTCCTTGCCACTTCCTTTACAACAGAGTTAACGTCACCACTTTTTCCCACTGTATCAATCTGCAAGTAAACTGCTGTACAGTGTAAAACCATTATATTGTCTTTTAAAATTAGAGATGCATGCTGGAAGGTGTGCAAAGTAATTAAATGAGAAACCTACAACTTATGTTCTTCAACCTAATCTTTGGTTCCATCACTGAAAATTCGAGGCAGGATACTGAGAATTACATTTACCTTTCCATTGGTAGGAGAGCATGAAAGCTGAAAAATTGTATTGCTTCTGCTTTTATATGTAATTCAGGTGTGTGTTCAGGAAGAGGTGACTGCTCATGTGGGGCTGGCACTGAAAACTGGACCTTAACGGTAGAGCAGTAATTTATGCCGTTTGTAGCCCATGGTTAATCCTGGAAGCTTTGTGAAGATTTACTTCAGTTATGTGTAAATGTACTCATGGACCTGCAGTGCTGTGTCGGGGTGGAAGTTTTGGCTTGACTTTGGCTGACAGTGGGTCTGTTCCTTGAAGGCACTGTGCAGTTTGTCTTCATTAGTAACTTAGTTAATAATGTCATAGTGCCCAACTTTCTGTGTCCCCAGTCAGAATAACGAGTGTGCCCTGGTGCGTGTGGCAGAACTCCTCTTACAGTCACGTGCCAGGTTTATTCTGTTATTTTCTTTTACCCTGAATATAAATGATATACAGTTACATTTTACTGCTGGATTTTTCAAAGCATATTCAGGGAATCAGTTATTTTTACTTGCCTGAGGTGATAGGATTGTCAATGTGTAAAGAATTCCTCTTAAGGTAGCATTTGCACCCATGGGATGGGTATGTTCTGGGTGTGGTTTGTACTAAAAAGCTGCAACTAAACCCAGCATTGCTGGGAGAACCCTAATTTTCAGAGTGGTTTTATGCTGCCTCGTGGGTGGCTTGGTGTGAAGGAGTGGAAGTATGTATGGTTCATGGCTCTAACCATTATCCTGAAAATACCTGGTGCTCAAAATCTCATCTGTTTGAGTAATTCCTGTTTTGTCTGTTCCTGTTTGACATCACAAAGGTGTGGGGAACTTGATGTTTAAGATGTAACTTAGGAGTATTCTTTAAGTTAAAACTTCTGAATCTTTCCTTGTCAAGTTTTATGTTGAAAGTATAGCTCAGCTACAACGTAAGAATGTTCATGCACACTTAGGATCTTAGTACAACAGGCAGCATACAGATATAAATAATTGACACTTGCCACAGGGAAACGGGGGATGCATGTTTTGAGGATGCTGAATATGCCTGGATTTTAGCTTCTTTGGGGCAATAGCAAACCATAACTCCAGAGGAGTGCTTTAAGAATAACACTGAGGTGGTTTCGTGAATGTTCACAGGAAATGTCCTCTGGTATAAGCAGTAGCATTAAATATGAATTCTTTCTTGAAAATGCTTGTGACTAACATTAATACCAGCTACTTTAGAAGATGTGGCTGTTTATGGTAAGGTAATGTTTCTTGGCCAGAAAGAGATGACTGAAGATGTTTATTTTACCTGTCTGATGTTTTTTGAAATATCATGAAAGCTTTTTTTTTTTAAAAAAAAAAAACAAACCCAAACACTGTTGTGAAATAATACCTTTAAGCACAGGAAACTTAAATATTTGCATGATGTGTCATTAAATAAGTTCTACGTTCTAATTATGACCTTTCAACACTACAATAACAAATAACTTGCTGTAATGCAGAAGGCATATTCCTGAAACAGGCAAAATTCTTGGAAAATTTGGAGTCTCACAAAGAATAGGTTTCCCTAGGGATCATTTCCAAGTTTTTACAAGTGTAGTGTTTTCTCATTAACTGGTATTGTATTCTGGGAGAAAAAAACGCTCCAAATCAGTCATCTCTGTGTACAGCAAGAAGACTTTAGTCTAAAGACATATGCCTTAACATCACATATACAAAGAAAATTCCTAAACTGACAACCAGGTCCTGTAGTAAATAAGGCAGTGTAGTTAAACCTGGGTCTGCTGCTGTGCCTGTCTGTAAGGTCTGCTAATTCAGTACTTGTGCTGTTGAAGCATGCTGTTGGACAAGACACTTTTTTTTCTGACAAAGCCAGTTTGAGGGGAAGTTGGTGCTGAACAGTAGTTTGTTCAAAACCAGTTCAATTTAACTACATATTACACTGATGCAAGCATCCAGGCATGATAAATGGTGAGAATGGTTTGAGGAGAAGCTTCTTACTCTTTTCTTTGGAAAATTGTATGGCATCTGTACCATATGAGGTGCTATTGACTCTTGTAGTTGAAAAGGGCAAAAACTACAGCTCTCTTTATGAATGTCACACTGAGAAATTGTTTTCTTCGTTCTTATTTGACCGAAAGTGCTAATAGCAGGTCATAACCGTTGCTAGCTAGCTAAGATTTCAACACATTGGTGTAATGGTGTATGTTTCATAATTCTTTGTTAGTATCTCCTGATAATAATCATATACTGTGATTTGCTGCCATGGATTTTGTGTCATGGGCTGGTGATTGTTGTGTGTTAAGCTCGGTAGACACCTAAGCACCACACAGCCCCTTGCTTACCCCCTGCTCCCCCTCAGTGGAATAGGGAATGCAGAATAGAACAGAACAAGAAAAGAAAACCTTGGGTTCAAAATAAAAAGCTGTTTTTGGAAGTGGAACAAGAGAGAAAGAAAACAAAAGAAGTGATGCCAGCCTTAAACCCCCCTCTTCGCCCTTTTTGTTGCCGAGCATTATGCATGGCATCTGTGTGGTTTGTTTGTGTTGCCTTCCTGGTTATGTCCCCTCTCAAACCTTTGTGCACCCCCCAGCCTGTTTATGGGGCAGGGGAGGGTGCAGCGTGAGAAACAGAGAAATCCTTGAGGCTGTGCAAGTGCTGTTCAGTAATAACTAATTTGTGTCTCAGAAGTATTTGATTTGGTCGCAATTTTAAACCACAGCATCACAGAGCTGCTGTGAAGAAAATAACCTTATCCTGGCCAGCTCCAGAAGAGTTACATAGAACGGTTATCAATGTTCCCATGGTCTGAGCAAAGAGACATTTCATCATTTATCCAGAGCTAGCAGGTTGGGTGCTTTCCTTCTGTTTATAAATGCATCCCCACTCTTGGGGTTCCATCAGCTTTGTAGTGCATTTTTCTTTGGATTTGACAGAACAGCTCGCCCTGGCTCTTTTGGGCTGCAGACAGGTGAGTCTACCTCCTCTGACCACTTCAGACAGTGTATGACTACTGCTTTTGTTTTTAACAACTATGAGTAAAATGTGCCATGAGCCTACACAAGAAGCCTCCAGGTAGGACTCCTTGTTTGGTCCTTTGCTGTGATAGCAAACAACAGAATAATTCTCTTTTAGTGGTGTTGACTGACAGAAGTTTGTGTGAGCTATCATTGCACTTCTGGTGCTGAGATGAATAAAAACAGGACATGTTTGAAGCTGATTTCTTCTGTAGCATTAATATCTGGTGTTGGTGGTGCTTCACTAATAGACAGGGGAGTTATAGGCATCAACTTAGAATTGAGGGGATCTTGCTTTTAATACTAATCTTCATGGGCATTCTTTTAAATTCAGAGCAGTCTCTTGCATTTTATTTTTTTTAGAGATTTATTTAATCTGGATTTTACCAAGTTGGTAACCAAATGCAGAAGGAGAAGCTCATCAGCAGCTCATGTCCTAGAAGAGTCCAGTTCTTTGAAGCCCAGCAGATCATCCCAATGACATAAAATCCCAGAGCAGTAGACAGTAAATTTGAGGATTTGGACTATTTCATCCTGGCATTTGTGGTTACATTTTCTTGGATTTTAACTGTGAATAAGGTTCAGAGCTATTAGTTTGACACATGTGAAATCTTTCTGAGTTGTTCAGTTTCTATAGTCTATCCAAATCCAAACATTTGCATTTTTCAGGATTTCACAAGGTTGTTTTAGTGCACTCCCTCTTTCTCTGTCCCCTCTCACCAGCTAATTTTTAAAACAGGGGATCTGAATTATTGCTATGAGAAAGAGCAGTGCAAACCTTTTAAAATGCTTATACATAAAGACTTTATCACTAAATCTAGCAAATTACACTTTAGAGCAGCTCTCTTACTAGGAAAAAAACATGCACCTCACTGATTCTTAGATTTTAAAACTAATCTGTAAATGACTTTGTGAAATCTGTATTTTAGTATTTAATAGATTACATTTATTCTGAATTCTGTTAATAGTCTATTTTTTTTTTGTGGCTGAAATGTGGCTTTTGAATGATAGTACGTGATTTAATTGAATGTAGTGTGTTTCTGCAGGTAGGACCAATCCTTTGTGTAGAAAGCCAACTTCCAGTTAAAAGGGAAGCAATTTTTAGTGTGTCCTTCAGTAAACCCAGTGGAAGGTTATTTACTGTCATGGCAAATGTTCAGTTATGTAAAGTGTCACATTACTTTAGTTTCAGAAAAGAAGCTTTGAAACAGTCTACTGTGTATATCTTACTAAAATTGTACAGCAAAATATTGCTCTGTATGGTACAAACCCAAGAGTTTTTTTCAAGTGATGCCCCCTGCCCAGAGATCTGTAAATAGGTGCACAGTTTGTGTGCATGACAGAAGCCATGACTTGGGGCAGTCCTTCTCTTGTGATCTGTGAAATGGGTGACACTAGTTTTATGTTCAACTTCTAGTCCCATGTGCACAGGACTTTTTGTGTTGAATGAGGCAGAACATAAGTAAGCAGAAAGTACATGTATAAGAATTTTTAAAAACACAACCCTAGATGAGTTTGATTTTTCAGTTCTTAAAGATGAACATATTATAGAAGTTATATGGCCTTGAATAGAAGCTTCTACCCCAAAATTAGAAGGTTGATAGAAATAATCTGAAATGGGATAAGCAAGCATCTTAATCCTGGAATTTCATTGCATACTTGGATATTTTCTTTATATGATCGGGTGTGCCATGTAAGCAGTGTTTTTTTTAATTATTATGTTTTCAGGGAATAAGACTGCTTCCATCTGTTAGTTTAATAATTACATTTTTTTTTTAGCATTTCTTCTAGGGGCATTAACTGTGTTCAGTGTAGGCTTTGGCATTGCAGTTAGTATATGTCACTGGAAAGAACCAAACAAATTACCTGTCACAGTTATGGTTCAGATAGGGCAGTTAATTCTATTTTTTGTAATTAAGTGTATGCAAAAATGCTTTGTTATTTCAAATGCTCAAATACAAATATTTACCCAGTATACTCTGTTATGATGGCCTTGTTGACTTACTAGAGGTCATTCTATAGCTTGAAGAAAAGAAAGACCTTTCTCTAGCTGAATTTGTTTAAAGAAAGGCACCCTCAGTGTATTTGAAAGTATTTACAATTGAATGTGTCAACAATTTTTGGTGTTAAACTGTATTTCCCTTCTGGTAATTCCCCTGAAATGGAAGCTCTATTTAATTTAATGTTTAAAAATATCTTGTTTCAATCAAATGCTCAGATTAATTTGACTGGGCTCAAGTAGCAAGAACAGACACACTCAGGGGAAATGTTATAGTAGTTAAACTCCAAGATATGGAATGAGGAAGGAATCCTGTCATCCTGTAAGAAACAATGTTAATTCTTTCCCAAGAAGAGGAATGCTGTGTTCTTACTTGCCTTGGTAGAAGGGGTCCTGCTGGCCACTGCTTGTCAGACTCAAAGTTCTGTCTGCTACTCCTGAGAGTGTTTCTGAGAATAGGTAGGTCTTGAGAATGTACACACCTTCGTGGGTAGATGGTAGGATGTAGCAAAAGTTACTGATTGACTGTGTTCTCAGCACTTTATAATTGTGTCTGCCTTTGTCCACGGGAGGTGGACATAATGTCACATGTTTGCAGGTTCAGACATGGAAATCTGGCTGCTTTTGAGGGTGAAATATGCACTTGATCTGAACAGGATCAAATTCACCTCTTTTTTTAAAATGAGGGGCAAGGAAGAAAAACCAAAACCTCTAATACTTCCTGCATTTCCTTCAGTTCAAATGTCAGTGATTGTGTTAGTCACAAAAAGGCTTTTTACTGCTTCTTAATTTAGTAGAATTTTGACTGTTTTTTGTTTGTGCAGCTGAAAAGGCTGAAATCTGTAAAGCCTGAGGAATATATGCTGTAACATGGCAGTTGTACCACAGGCAGGTTTTCACTGTCACAGGGAACAGAAATGGGGAAGAGGTAACTGGTGTATTGGACAGACAGGTGCTTCGTAAGTAGAACCCAGAAAAGTCCCTTCATTAGTGTTGCCCTTTCCTAGCTTTGAATGGATTTGAATTTCTGAATCTTGTTGTTCTTTTGCTATAAGCAAATTTTGTTGAACATCATTAGATTCCCACGTAAGGGAAATTCCTTTCTGTTTTTCCAGGTATATGTAGGATGATACCTACAACTGATGGCTTATTAATGATTACTTGAAAGGATTGAATTATTCTGGTGATTTAGGAGACCTCCAGAGGGCTTTATAGTTGATTTCTCTCAATTTTGCCTAAAGCCCCCTTATTTTGTAAGCTTTTAATTTTATTAATGCTGAAAAGCACAGTGTTAAAACATCAATAAATGATACAGCAAAGCTTATTTGTTAATTTCATATTCCCATATGCAATTTTCCAGTTGCATATGATTTTCCTCAAGACTGCAGCCTGATTTGGTACGTCAAGTGCATAATGTTCATTCCTAATGACTGCCTATTAAATATCCTGTTTATTCATTGTGTAGCCTGAGGTTTATTTACTGTGTGCTGTTTTCTGAAGACAGAAAACCTAATTCTCCGAGTAAAATATTCAGATACCCAAAGAACGAAAAAAAAGTTAATATTTTCTGACAAATGACTGAGGTCATACTGTCCTGATTTTCCTGAAGCTGTACAGGTGAAGATCAAAAGCATACATACATACGTATGTGTGTGTTTGTATATGTGTGTTTGTATATGTGTGTGTGTGTGTGTGTGTGTATATATATATATCACTTTTGATATGTCTCTTTTGAAATGCTTAATACTCTTTCCCAGAAGATAATGTGTATATATACACATAAACTATTCCTTAAGTGATTTCATCCACTGCTTGAGTACTGATGCGTCTGCAAAGTCTTAACTGCAAGCAAGGAACACAGTCCCACCTTTCCCACCCTGAGCCCCTCAGTGGGACTTTTCTGTTGCAGTGATTTGCTTGCTGTTGCTCAGGGCTCTGACAGCCAGGCAGAACCTACTTCTCCATGACAGCATTGACTTGCCTGCATTGGATGGCTTTTTTTCTCATGGAGAATCAAAGGACAAGTTGTATTTACTGCTTATCCAGGTTTTATTTTCAGATGTGTGTCCGGTGCACTCAGTGAGGCTGCAGGATTATGGAAGTGAAAAAGTAATTGGTTATGTCACTGAAGTCTGTATAGTATGTGCACACAATGCTGCCCAAGTGCAGCCAAGTTTCATTATATTTTCAGCTAAAAAAATGCTCGACTTTGATACCATCATCGATTTTTTTGGGGGGTTTAGTTGTGTTTAATATACACTCAGTGATATGACCTACATTGCAAGCAGTCTGACATGCTGTGTATGAATTTTCCTGTATTGTTTCTCACATTCAGGCCTTTTGAGGAGTGCTTCCTATTCCAGGTGTTCCAGAAGAGCTTGCTTGAGTGATGCAGGTGTTCAAAGTAGGGAGCTGCTGCTCTTGTAGCCATTGTGCAGATGGCTGCAATTCTGTTAAACCTTGCTTTAAGAAATACTTACGGTCCAGGGGCAAATTGCCATAGCTCTATGCCTAAAATATTGTTAAAATTGGATCAGAAGCTGTTTCTTAGTTTGTTGGCAGCAGTAGGTGATGAGTACTTGGTGTTCTGTTCCGAACTGGCCTGAGTGAGTTGTCTGTAGCAGAGCCAAGCTGACACAGTTTGCCTTGTCAGAGAAGGTGGGTACTCTGTGGCATTAGGATCTTGGGAATTTCCTTATGTTGAGAGGTGTGTGGTGAAATGCTGTGTTAAAAATCCCATGTCAGTCAGAGTCAGTGTTGCCTATTACTTGGGTCAGGAAATAAACACTTCTACAGCACTATGCTTTCATAAAACATAGAAACAGATTTGCTGTGCATTAGTGAATTACTGCATAGCAAAGGCTTCCACAGGGCCCAGAGTTTAAGGTAATGTGCAAAATAGAAGTTTGAACTTCTGGGTTCTATCTTGTTTTAAAAAAATCACTTTTGATATGTTGAGAACTCTTCTGCATTTAAGTTCATCTGGGATTTAATAAACATACAATCACTGTTTACATGCTACTTTAGTGAATTCCATGTGAATTCCTTCATGCTATAGAAGAGATTTTTAAAAATTTAATTTCATTACATTTTTATCATGATTAGACTTTCTTTTGTGTAATACATTTCGATAAAATTCAATGATCAGGTGATTGCATTACTTTTTCCCTCCCCTGACCACCATCATCTCTTGGCTCAAAGTCAAAATTTTTTTCTTTCAAACAGTGAGATGATGGTTTCCTCCTGTCTACTTCCCCTGTATGCAGGGAAACATGCAAGAATTACTTGTGTATTCCTAATTGTTTCGTGTCAAGAATTGGTGAAACAGAGCTATTTTGTCTTTGTTCTGAAGAAATTTTAGTCTTTCGTTGAAGAGAAAATTCTAGGTATTCAAACCTTAAAGGATGATATTTTGGGAGCTCATTTTTTTTTTTTAGTATAAACAAAAGGATTTAATATGGCATTTCCCTCAGGCTAGTATCTAAATGCAGAGGCAGACTTTTTTTTTTCTGAAGTTTGTTCATTGAAGTAGTTCCTGCATGACATGGAGAACTTCCTGTATAATGCTCTTATTCCTATAGATATCACTGTCTTGGATTAGGAAGCATTTATTGATTTACTGTTTCTTTCCTCTTCAGACTGCCTATCTCAGAGAGCGTTAGAACTGAATATGCTGAAAAATACAGACAAGCAGGGGAACAAAAGCTGAAAGTAGCTGGAACTGGTCAGCTTGCCTATAAACCAGGTAAAAAAAAATGAAATTACTTGGCTCTTATTATAGACTCAGGTATACCTCTCCTTTTCCTCCCTGTAGTCTTTACCCTATCTCCTCCTTGAAACAAAACTACAAATGTATTTTCTTGTTTGTTTAATGAAGTATATGCATTAGTTTGCTATATATAAAGCATGGTATTAAAAAGTAAACACTTTATTTTCTGGAAACCACAAGGTATGGTGTTGTTTCATAGATAAATGGGCATACATCTGACTTACTGTATTGATAAATGTAGATATGTGATTGAAATAAGTCTGCAAAGAAAAGCTGCCATTTATTATATTCATGCCTTTGTTCTGTTTTCTCATTTTCTATTCATATTTCTCTGTGTACTTGATTGTTGCTTTGAGCTGCCTTTAGAGAGAAATTCAATTGCACTTCTCTCCTAGGAGCTCTGGTAAAAGCACTGTGAGGCTGACTCACTTGTCAGGGCAGCTCAGCTTCAAACTCTTACTGTGCCTATTAATTCCCAAATTTGTTAATGTAGCTGATTTCCTGAGAAAAGGACATTTATGTTTTGTCTGTTCTATGTGTCATTCTATTAATACTTTTTGTATACCTTTGCTGGCATACCAAAATGTGACAAATTGAGGAATTTTCCAGAAAGTACTCTCCTTCAGTGCTTCTGCAAATTCTCTGGGCTCTGGATCTCAGGCTGATGAAGCCACTTGCAGGATCTGTCATCAGCTGAGAGGCAGTAGGTGCACTTGGCCAGTTCACTGTGTGCAGTGCACCTCATCTTCTGTCCTAATCAAAAAATACTGTCTCTTGTTCCCTTGACATTACATAAAATTTATGGGAGAGGAGATACTGAAAGGTGAAAATGGGGCAATAAAGGGGCTGGAAGGAGTTTCCAGTGTTGTAATTCAGGAATATGGTGTTCCCTAGTTTTTCATGTGCTTTACTAGCAAAGGAAAGACAGCAACAAGTTGACTAAGCCTAAGTTCCATAGATCTTTCTTTAATGATACAGTGGTATTGATTAATGCAGGGAATGCCATAGGTCATTTAATGTCCTTCACCTTTTAAATCAGAATTCTGTCTAAAATAGTCTAGCAACTTAATTTAGCAGCACTAGTGGCTTGGATGACTTTGAATAGAACTGATACTAGCAATGTTCCTCCTGTAAAAGAAATAGGATTATAACAGGCTTTTTAGGAAATACTGCCATGTAGTCATCCTGGTACCTTATTTTATAAATACCTGTTTTCTCTTGGTCTGCTCTAAAATATTTGTTCTTGAAATTTATACCTTCTAATATTTATCCTTGCCTTCCAGTTATAACTTACTGAAACAGCATCTAGTTAGCAAACAACCTTAAAAATTACTAAAGTACTGGCGTATTACCTAAGCTCTTACTAATCTATGAGATATTTTCCTCAGTCCCTTGGCCCCCCTTACCCCTGTTCTGTTCTTTGTGTGTCTCATTGTCTGGAGTCTCAGTTGCTGCAGGAGCTGTTCCATGCAGTGTTGATGCCTGCCTCCTCTCATCACTGCTCTGCTCCCAGCTGTGTGTGATCCAGTGGAAGACTCTGAGCACACTGGATAGTGACAGGACTGGAGCATTCCTGCGGCGTTCTGAGACTGAGCTGCCCAATCCCACCTACTTGGAGAATAACATAAAAACTTCAGAAAATCCTGGTTCTGACTGCTATCAGCTTTGACTTACAGATTCAGAAATACTGTGTTAGGATAATAGGATAAAAAAGCTCAGTAAGTGAGCATAAAAATTGTTCTGTTAATTTTATAGCTTATAAATGTGTACGTTGTTACACATTTGATACTGCTCTTCTCAAATGTAGTATGTTCATCATGAAGATTTCAAGTGCTTTAAGATATATTTGTAACTATCAGCTATAGTGGTCTGGAAGTGTATGTTCTCAGGAACATGAAAATTACCATAAATGATCAAGGAATTATCTAGATCAGGGCCTATGAGTTGGGCTGTGTTGAATACAAATGTAGTCAAGAAATAACTTTCACAACATGGAAATGAGAAGCTGATTGACCCTGAAGGTTCTGAAGTGGTGCCTCTTTTGTAGCTCCTTTCTCTAGGAGTTGCTGTTCTAACTGTAGGCAATAACCTTCAGTGCAAATTGATAGCCTGTTTTAAGTCTTGCAGTTACTGAAATTGCTTGTGCCTTGTTATTTTATGAAATTCAGTTAAGTTTGAAACTTGTGCTTTCCAATTTCTTTGAAAAAGCATATGCTTTTATACTGAGAGGACAAACAGAAATGCCTGCTCTGTGTGTTGGCAAAACACATCGTCAGGGAACTGCATTTAGAGTTCTGGCTTCTGCAGAGCATAGTAGAAATGATACTGCCGTGAAAAGGAAATTGAAGTGATTAAATAAGAGCAAAAGAAAATTCTTTATCATAACTGTTACCCTAAACAAGTAGAGTGTTAGCAGTTCTTTCCTAGCCCATCAGGCTCATTTCACATTTGGCTCTTATAGGTTTTACACACCTTTAATTCAGTGAGGTTATGGGATGTTGTGCAGAGAGAAACCTTCCAGAGCTGTGTGTATGGGATACTTACCTACTTTAAGCATCTTGTAGAAAATATTTTTTTCCAGATTTGGGAGTTCTGAACTGTACAAACTAGGACTCTGCTCTTCAGAAAGCTTCTAAAATCCTTAGTTCTTTTTTTTTTCCTTTAAAAAACACATAAAATTATTTTCATTAAGCTTTGTGGATGGGAGCATTTTTTCCTGTTCTCTACCTTAGTGATTTTCACACCATTTAATGGATATCTTCTGGAGGTCTTCTAGGTGCCACATGAAGTAATTTCTTACAGAGAGGAAGTAATATAAAGATTTTTTCTGACATGAAAAATTGAAGATTCGAGTTCGGTAAATGTTTTGAATTCAGAGCAGATGCATGCCAGGAAAATTAATCATAGCACAGATCCTCACCCCAAAACCTTTTGTATATAAAATATGTGCAAGTTGAAGAGGATTGTAATGGAGAACAGACGTCTCACCAGTCAAGTATTTTCTTAGGAATCTTCTGGATTAACCTCTTTAGGGCTCAGTGAGCAGTATCTTGGTGTACTTGGTGTTATGACTGCGGTAACACCATGTCCTGGTAGGTCCTTTTGCTTTTTGGCTCAGTGTAGGAGCCGGTTGTTACCTGTGGTTTTCCTTTCCTGTGAGGTTCCGTACAAACTGGAGTCTTTGTGTTTTTGTAGCTCAGCAGAATGATCAGTGATTCAACAAGCATCTCATTTGACTCATATAAGCAGTACCTTCAAGTATATTTTGTTTTAAGCATCTCAGTTTGCTTAGTGGCAGATACCAAGATCCAGCTGTACAATCTCCTCTCCCAGAACTGGTGAATATAAAAATCTAGCCTTGTGTTAAAGGATCTTTTCATCAGGAAACAGGTACCAGAGGGAGTATGTTTGCTGTATGGGTTACAATAACTGAGAAAATTGCTCTTCCATGGGCACTGGACTGTTTCAGACATGGCAGTTAACATATCTATACAGAACTTTCATAATAACTGAAAAGGAAGTGAGCAGGCAAATTCACCTTTTCCATAACTGAATTTTCTCTTTCTTTTTTGCATTGACTGAATAGAGAAATTAATATTATTTTTTCTGGATTGGCATTAATCTTCTTATACACTGAAATATTATGCTTGTCCTAAACCAGCATGGTGGTAGTTGCATGCTTCCTCAGTTTACTGCTAAATGGTTACATGTCTGTCAGTTCTTAAACTCTGTGTGGTGAAGGTTGCTATCATTGGATCACCATTTACTTCTGGTATAATTTTTTCCCAAACTTCTGTGCTTAGGAGAGGGTAAGATGTTGCTGTCCTAGAACTGTTATATAAAAAGCAATATTAAAAAAAATTATGTTTCATCAGTGAAAAAAATTCTGTATACAAAAGTAATTAAATTGTTGTTCAGCAAGTACATTAATACTGGTGGCCGTTTATTTGCTTCTGGTTTGCTCCTTTGTGTTTTTTAAACAAAATTCTTAAGTGAATTTTAGGTTAATGATTTCTTACTAATACACTGGGTTTTGTACTGAATTGCAGAGGCTTATTATGTGAATCCTGCCATTTAAAAATGTTGTCCCTCCCTATTTATAAGCGCAATTAAGAAATTGCGGCTGTCTTCTATTGTGTATTTTTAGCACTGAAACCTTGATAGAGGTGGGAAGGTTATTCCTGCTTTAGCAGGAATCTGCTGACACTGGGATCTGTTCCCTGGCAGCTTGAGGTTTCTTCCAGCATTGGTCAAATCAGGCAGAGCCACGAACATCTCAGTTGTGACATGTTTGTGCCAGAGGGAAGCCGCTCAGCCTTCGTACAGTGCTGCTGTGGCAGGATGCTATATATGAATTTTTCTGGGGAATATATTTAGAAACTTGACCAAAAGTATTTTAAAAAGGACACTTAATATTTTGAAGGGATGCTGCTATTGAGTTCTGGTTTTGTATGTGTTCTAATAATGCTAAATCAGTCCTTGTGCAGTGATCACCTCTAGCTGTTGCATTACAGAGTCCAGGTAAAGAACTCTTCTTGTTGCAGGATGTGCCTTCAGGAGAACCTCTGGTTTTTTTACTGCTTTAGGTAACTGTCTTAGTGAGCTGTCCAGCTTAATTTTAATGTGAGAATAACTTGATTTGTATTCCTTGCCACTTTGAGACAGTTTGGGGGCTTGGAGCACATTGGGATATGGGACAGAGACAAAAGGTGTTGTACTGCCTGCTTCTGCTTCACTGCTGTGTGAGATTGTTACAACCTTTCCAAAGAAAGGGAGCTGTACCTGCAGTCAAGTGTTTAGGCTATAGCCTCTAGTTTAACGTAACTATTGCCTTTGTAAAAATAATACTAAATTTCTGTCTCACTATTTCCTACAGAAGTGATGATATAAAAAGAAGTATAAGGTTTTATTACCCGTATGCAAGTAAGTCCATTTCACCCATAATGCTCAGTGAAAGCCATTTGAAATGGAAAGCATTTCCACTTTTGAGTTCATTATGCTGTAGGTTTTTTAGTTAAATTGTTTAATTGTAACTTGCAGAATTGTTGCTTGCCACACCCTTGTCTAGGTTTTCCCCTTCTACACCTCCAAACCTGTTCTTTTGTTTTTCATTATTAAAGTGACTGCAGACCTTGTACCAGAAACTCATGCTGGCAGTGAAAGATTTTTGTCCTGTATTAGCCAGTGGTAACGGGGACTAACTCCTGCCAAGAGACTGCAGAATGTAGTATCACATTGGAAGATTGTCATGGTGCTTAAATTACTTTAATTGCCAAGTGGTAGAAATATAAAGATCTTCCTATCAAATTGTGGGTTATTTTGTGCTGTGGATCCAATAGACTTTAAGGGAAAGAACACCTGGGTGCATGGATAAGGCATATTTTTCAGTGTTGTAGAAAAAATACTTGAGTGTACAGGTAGAATTGGCAGTTGTAATGCAAACTCTGCACAACCAGTGCTTTTTGAATTAAGACAAAAGCATACAGAATTTTATATATCCTTTACACTGATGGTGGCTTATACATAGAAGCAGTGTTTTTTTGGAGTTGCTTCCAGTAAAACTGCAGTTGCATAAACACAGAAAATCTCTTCAATCTGCTAATGCTGAAAAGCATTAATTCTAGTAATACTTAAAGTGTGCGATTCAAATTTTAGAGAAGTTAGGTTTCCAAATACCATGATCCTAATCTCCTGCTGGTCTTTCCCTTTCTCTGTTGAAATAAGTTGTTCTTGGTTGTTTTTATACCTAGGTGCTTCATTGTCTCAGTGTGAATCGAGTGATTCAATTTCTATACCAATAAGTAAGCATAAATATTTGGATATGCCTACAGCCAAACACAGAGAAAAGGTAATGTCTGTGTGCTTTCTCTCATGCAATAAAGCTGAAAATAATGTTTTGTTGTGGCTTTGGGGTGTTTTTTTGTTTCTTTCTTTTATTATTGTTTTTTAAAAAGAAACTTATGTTCTTGTTTTAAACATATTATAAAATGTTTGGGTATTGTAGAAAACCACTGCATAAAATTTCCTAGCGGAAGAAACATTGCTATTATACTTTCTGTTTATAGGTATTTATGTAAAATATGTACATGAGTGTGTGCCCATACTCTTTTCTGTGATCTTCTAATGTGTTTTAGGAGTCCAGTTATCTCCAGGTGCTTACAAGATAATAGAAAAGATGACAGTGTTTTACAGAGATGTGCTGTGTGGCCTGGAAGCTGTTGATATTTCAAATCTGAAATCTGTTTTGAGTTGTTTTGTAGACTTACAAGTTTTCTTGAAAAATTGTTTCAGATAGTGTCTCTGATACAAAACAATTCAGTTGTGATTGTAGAAGGAGCAACAGGCAGCGGAAAGAGCACACAGATTCCACAGTATGTGTTGGATTATTGCATGAGCCACTCTATTCCCTGCAACATTGCTGTTACCCAGCCTCGGAAGATTAGTGCCAGCAGCCTTGCCAGGTGGATTAGCAAGGAGCGATCATGGCCACTAGGTGGATTGGTAGGATACCAGGTATGAGAAAATTTCAAATCGTATTTACAAAGGCATTAAAAAGTACTGTATCTTCTTTCTTGATTACCTGTAAGCATGTTTAACATACTGAAGAGGTGTTAGAGAATCTGCTTTTAAAGTGGAGTTGCCATTTTTTATCTAGTCTCCTGCTAAATGTGTGTAATTAAATCAGCTTGTAAATTTGAAAACTACAAATCCTGGTGAGATTCCAGCAGAAATATTTGTGTGCATTGGAAACATCTACATAATTAATCACTGAAATTATTGCAGGAGAACTATAGTCTATCATTTTTCCTTTAAACTCCTTAATTAACATAATTATATCTGTTTGACTTCACTGCCTGTCACCTCTGTCAGAACTGTCATGCATTTATGACCAGGTTGTTCCATGAACATGAACATGTTTCTTTTGAACATGTCAAAAACTTGAACTAATTTTTTTTTGGATGGGCTTCTCTGGGTCCTCAGGCCAGTGGGAAGGATGTTCATGGGGAGTTGTCTGCTCTGCAGTTTTACTGGGAGGAATACTTGTTGGGTTCTTTCCTTCTGCTTCATTCTGTTTGTTGTTTTTTCTTCATTTCTTTCTTCCACTTAGGGTAATATGTGTATGTTTGCTAACGTGCATTTAGTGCTTTCCATTTCTTTGTAAGTCCGTAGTTTCAGGTTGCTTCCTATTACACTACATATGGTGCCATTTATGTGTGTTAGGTGTTCTTTTTTAGCCATAAATTTGATTTTGTCCAGTTTCCAGAGCTGTGGGGTTTTGGTTTTTAACTGACAGTGGCAGAGTTGTTTATAGCATGGGCTCTTCAATGTCAGGCTTCTGCTTCCTGTGTTATCCCATACGTGCTTTCTTCCCTGCCACATCATAAACATGACAGCAACAACCAAAACACCAGTGTTATCAACATTATTCTCATACTGTATCCCAGAAGCACAGCACTGTACCAGCTCTTGAGAAGAAAATAACTTTATCCCAGCCAAAACTAAGACAGTTATGCATGTTATTTTTTTCCAAAGTAGTTTCTATATAAAGCGTTTGTTGTGATTTTTGATACCTTGAATTAATTAGTTATAAAATTGCTAAATTGCTCCATGAGGGTAGTGAGTCTGAAAGACATAAAATGGTGCTGTGCTTCCAAACTGTCTTTGGGACAGTGTGTGTGGATGTGCTGCCTCCACCAGCACTTGTGTGAGCTGAGCAGAAACTGAGGGAAATGGTGAAATGCAGCCATGTCTGCTCTAGGCTGATGGAAAGCTGCACATGAAAAGATGGTCACAGCTCTGCCTGCCTGGGTAGGCCCTAAGATACTTGGAGCTGCAGAAGTACTTTAGAAATGAAAAATCTACTATTTAACATAGAATTATAGAACTTTCAGGAATAAGTTGCCTGGTCTTGGTGATTACTTAAACCTCTTTCCTTTTCCTGTCCTGTAACCAAACTACATTTTGGCAAAATCTTGTTCTTGCTCTTTATATCAGTGGAAAGAATAATGTATGTACCTTTAGAAGTCTTTGACCAATTCTCAGTCTAAGGCTCCCAGCAAGGAGTTTTGATACTTTATACAGCTTCAGAGTTTTAATTTTATTAAAGCTTCCCCCCCAAGAAAAAACAGTTGTTTGGTTCTGGTGAGAACACTTGTGTACAGAGACTTGTGCCAGTTTGAGTAAATAATTTTGATGGGTTTACATTGTGTTTCATTTTGATGTTCTTTCAGATGCATGTTTCTGTAAATGCATTAAATATCAGTTTCAAGCTAGTATGTATTTTTCTTACTGTTGATAGTTAAGTTTAGAGAATGTTTCGACAAAGGAGACGAGGTTGCTGTATATGACAACTGGAGTTCTTCTTCAGAAAATAGTTTCTGCCAGGAGCCTAACTCAGTTCACACATATTTTCATTGATGAAGTAAGTGGTTGGAAGTAAGTTTAAGTTTCACATTAAGTAAACCTTCTGTTTTGTCTCTCTTACCATGCAAGGAAGAAGTGCAGACATCTGCTTGTAAAGATGCTTTGTATGAGTAGTCTAAGCTAACAGTTGTTGAAATAGGCTTGTCAGAGTTCCTTTGAGCAACAAGTTTAGAACTGACAGTGTGGGGAGGATTTTTTGGAGTGCTTAATTTTTGATGTAGGTGCCTTGAAATTTTTTTTTTTAAATCCATCTTGTGGAATTCAAGAACTTGTCCAGCTAGGCCTATTAGGGGAAGGCAGCTAGTTTTCACTCCCTTGGATATTAAAATGTCTGTATTCTTCAGAGGGGTCCTGAAAAATATCCTTGTGAAAGTTTTGTCTCCTGGCTGGATGTACAGTTCACTCATGTAGATTCATTATTGTTGCTGTCACTTAACTAAAAAGCTGAAGAATATACGCTTGTAATTTGTATATTTTTACATGTTTCTATGCTTATTTTATGTGGAAGGCAATATTTGACTGTTAATCATAGATGTGAAATTGTGCCTTCACAAATCATGAATGTAAATCACATATAAGATGTAGGATGTCTTGGGATGTAGTCACACAGAAGAGGACTTAAGGGTTTAGGGTTTTTTTGTTGGTTTTTTTTTTTTTTTTTTTAATGGGGTTGGTTTGTTTGTTCATTTGGGGTTGGTTTTGGCTTGGTTTTTTGGGTTTTTTCGTAGTTTGGTTTGTATTTTTTATAAGTGCTGTTTTACATTTTTATTCTGTTACTGGTATTGTAGCTGAAGGCAGCTTTAATTCTTGGTTATTTGAGGAGCAGGGAGACAGTACTTGGGGTACCATTAGACTATTCCAGTAACAGTGAAGGCTGTTGTGACTGCACTTGAAATGGTACACTGGAAACCTGTAAAAGATTGAGCAAGTAGTTACATTTTAGTATGAAGGAACTTTAGTACTTCATTCAAACAGACAAAAGAACAAAAAACCCTAAATTCTAAAGAACTGTATCAGTGGTCTTCATGGAAAAGATTTGAGCACTCCATTGTGTTAGCAGAGTCTTGGAAACCTTACTATTTTAAAGCTGAAGAGAAGGAAATGCACGTTAAATGTAGATTGAAAGGTTGAGCCATAGAAGATGCACATGTAGAAAAGTGTTAGATTTTTCCTTTAGTTTTAAAAATTATTAATTACATATGAAAGTTAATGAATGAAGTTTTCTCCATGACATTTTTAATGGCAGGTCTGAGCCCACTTAGTGTACTGCAGACATTTAGGAGCATACTTAAACAAACTAGGACCAAAATTCTTCCAACAAGATCTTACTGTCAGCCTGAAAGCTGCCTTAGCTAAATTATTTTTGTAAAGGGACAGAATTGAATATAACTCTTATCTTTATAGAGTCAGAATATGCAAATTAGCTGCCAACATGAGATGAATGTTGACTTGTGAAGGTTGAGCTCCAGAAAAAGCTGCTGCACTTAATATATTTAAACTGTAATTCATGAAAGGGGATATGGTCATCATGAATAATGTTGGGAAGAAGTATTTACTAAACTGTAAGGAGCAGTCAGAAAGTTCAGGTGCTAGGATATATAAAGAATTGGGTATAAATTAATGCTTTAGAAAGCAGTTTAGATCATTTTGATAAAGCTGTTTTGATATAGCTAGAAGCCTGTGGGATTGAGGTACATCTATTCAGTTTGCTTAGTTTTCAGACAAACCAAAATGGTCCCTTCTGGGATCATTTGGGATCTTAGCAGGACACTTGATTTACCCAGCATCAGTATCACTTCAGCTGTTACTGTCAACTCTAGCAGAACCACTGTCTGGAGCTCAAGATCGGTTTTCTAGTCATCCTGTGATTTTCATAGCTTAATAGTGACATGATTTTCATAAAGGGTGCTGTGTAGTCATCTGACCACTCTTGTTGGGATTTTAAAGTGTGATTAACATGCCAAGTCTCAAAAGGTGTGCTTTCTTCTATGAAAATGAATTATTATTCCAAGTTACAAAAACAAAGCACAAAATGGAGTAGGAAAGTAAGAGGTTGTTGAAAAGGAGTAATTAATGAAAATTAAATTGTGGATAATGTTTTGCAGGTGCACGAGCGTACCGAAGAAATTGATTTCTTGCTCTTGGTGACCCGTAAACTGTTGTGTACAAATTCACAGTCTGTAAAGGTGGGTTCAGACTGAATTCTGCTACTTTTCCTTGCAAGAACATTTTTGCGTGTCTTTTATATGTGAAGGCCATATTTTAAAGAATTTACCACAAATTACTCTGTTATTGCTTTTTACTAAAATATTATTTAGTTTGCCGCTCTTCATAAGTAAGCAAGCTAAGGGGCATTCTTTTCCTGGCTGCTGTCATGTGTTCTGAGAGACTGGGGTTTTTTCCCTCATGTTAAAATGCATTAGTTTCTAAAGCCTGCTTAAGGCTAAAAAATGCAAGATGGACATTTGACTAGAATTACGTATTGGGTATTGAGGGCAGTGCTTATCCTTGGTTAAAATGGTAGCATTAACTCCTGGAAATACTGAGCTTTTTTGTGTAAGTGGGACAACATATTTGAAGAAATAGAAGACCAGAAATGCTGTATTGTAATTCATGGGCAGAACTGGTAGTAAAATGTGGCTAAGGTTTTTCTCTGTGTGTTAGGCAGTTCTGCTTTGTACTAAAGCAGAGTTTATGGACATTTAGCTAGGCATGTTTAGTCTTTGGGGTCCCAAAGAAATGAACTTTTGAAATGTAAGAAATTGAATACAAATGGTGGAGTTAGGCTAAGTCAGTATCTTTCTGTGCAGCTATTTGGGACTGCAGATACTTTGTGAGAATACATGTCTCTTCAGTGCTTCAGTTAATTGTTTAGTGTGAATTTTTCTGTTCAAGATAGACATAATTTGAGTCTAGGTTGGCTGTTTTTGTTGCCAGTGCAATGGTATCTGTGTTCTTAAGTGCAGTCCTTCACATTGAATTGAGTTTGGTCTTTAGGTCTTCCAAACATGCTGTCACAAAGTGCCCTTCCAGTTGGCATAGAGTACGACTGTGCACCTCACACCTTTCACTCTTTATTCCTTCTCATGCTAAAGAGGAAACTTTTGTCTTTAAATTCAGAGACAGTAATGTGAAACTATTCAGCCTTTTTTAGCACTTGACTCTGCCTACTGAGAAGAGCTATAATTTGATCAAACTGAGTTTGTGAAAAGTTTGCCCTTGATGCTGGTTATCTGGTTGGTGTCAATGGCAGGCATCCCTACAGGCCCTGTCATCTTTTCTGTTAGAAAACATTTTTCTGTTAGAGGTTCCTGAAATATTTTTTATTTTCCTCTATAATTCCATTTCAATCTCTCAAAATTGTCACTGAAAGATTTTACCCCCTTTATATCATTTTCTGCAGTTGTTTCTGCAGATGACAGTTTTTTCATATTGTACAAACCTGAGACAGACCTATATTTGAGGGAGTGGGAGTATGTCCCTTTGAATTTTTTTTTTTTTTTTTGTGGTGGAGAAGAGGGAACTCTTGCTTCAATTGCTGACCTTCAGCACAATGGAATGGGTTGTTCAGTTTGAATTTACAGTAGAAGCCCAGTGTCTCCTACTGCATCCATTTTCAAACACTTTTGAAAAACTGTAAAGGAAGGGAGCTCTGTGGCAAATTAATTTAGAAAATGTAAGGTTCTCCTCACATCCTCCTTGGATTCATGAAACAAAGGGGTGCAAGGATCCCTGTTTGAGGGGGGAAATGTAGGATTTATAATTCAGGGTGGTGTGAAATAGCTGTGAGCTCTTTGTTTCCTAGTTTGGATGTTGCAGACCTCAGAAGTAGCAGGTAGTTCAACATGGCATCAACTAACAGGAGTTAATTGAGTGATTCTGATGTTCTGAGAACAAGATCTACCTATTGAACTATCTAAACTATTAAACTCTGCTGGATTGTCTGGCAGATGGCTGGTGCAGACTGTTATTTTTAGTTAACAGAGCAGACATTGGATTGTTCCAAGGTTGATCTTGCTCTGGGGTAGAGTTGTTGCAAGACAACCTGAGGCTAAGAGTGGCTCTATTGGGTCAGACCAAACAGTGCAGTTTCCAGTAGTGACTAATTACAGTTTCTGGTATCATCTGCTGGGTCTTTAGACATATCCATGCTGTACAAGTGATTTTGGACTGCTTGACCTTGAACTGTCTTCTTTGATTACCCTCTATTCTGATGTGTTCTTTTGCTGTGTTGGTGATAGGTGCTTGTTGAATTTCTGCTTGAGGAGTAAATCAAACTCTTGGTTCAGTTGTGTGATCCTTTGGGCACTCCAGTAAGAATCTGCTATTTCCTTCCAGTTTGGAAGGACTCCAGGCAGATTATGGAGTCCAGGTTACAAAATTGTTTAGAAGAAGGGATGATTTAATATTCCTTGCCTGTAACTGCAGTTGGGATAATTTAGATTGGATTTTGTTTCGATAGCCTTGAGGGGAGGTTACACTTCACCTATTGCCCTGGCATAAGTGAGCCACTATCTGTTGAGCCATGAGGTAGTTCATGCTGTAGTGGGAGAGGTTTCATATATTTGCAGAATTATGACCTTTCAAAATTCTCCTTTCAGGATCATATTAAAAAAAATCATGGTTTAGCCTGCCCTCTCCATGTGTTCCTTTGTGCCTTTCCATGTGCTTTGGAGCTGAGTGGTACAATGCCCACTTCATTAGGTCTTCCTGTCATTTTGTAAGGGGATGCTCATGAATTTTATGGCATATTTGGTTTGGGTGGTGATACCTTTATCAAGAGTACTGTATGTTTTTGGTTGAATTTTTACCCTGTTGTCTGCCCTAGGCATCTAGCCTGAGCCGTTCTCTTACAGGTGCTTACTTTCCTCTACGTGCTAGCTAGGATATCTTAAGCATTTAATGTTTTAAATGTACTTAGGTTACATACCTATAGTAACCAAAATTAGACCATTTGGTATAAAGAAGTGGAAATTCCCACATAGCAGAAGTTTGTGTTAAAAGTAATGCTTTACATTTGCTGTGTGTTTTTTTAACAGATAATATTGATGTCTGCTTCCATCAACTCCAAAGAATTAGCTGATTACTTTGCATTTCCAGTTCATAATGGTCTGAATCCAGCCTGTGTATTTAAGGTGGAAGGCAGACCTTTTGCAGTTGAAGAATACTATCTTGATGATTTGAAGAACATTTTTGATTTAGAGGTATTGTAAATATACTTTCATTTCTTGGGACACAGTAAGGAAGAAATTGAAATAGTCAATTGAAAACTGTGTAATAAAATGACAAATAATCACTTTTACATTGCAGTTCTAGATAAGGATTAATATATGATGATAAAACAGTAGTTTTCTTACCAGCAGACCAGTTTCTTTCATGTAATGTTACAATAGTATGAGGCATTTTGTTTGACAGTTTGCATTCAAGATGAACAATGTAAAAGTCTGTGCACAAAGTAACATACAGAGATTTACAGATCCCTTTGAATATTGCTGACAAAATCAGGGAGTGTTTCCTGGGGCGGTTCATGTTGGTGTTACAAGTCAAAGGCAGAAAGTGCTTTGAAATGGAGAGAAAACAAGTATTTATGATTGGAACTTCAGTGTTACCAAGATGGCTTCTCTATCAGCTGAGGCTTTCTTATTTTTCTTTTTTCTTTTATTTTTTTTTAATAATCCCAGGGATGCTATGCAGTGGTTTTGAACATGCTTCTGTTGTAGCCACATAGGCCCCCATGGCATATGTGTAATTTTAAGCAATGAAAATATGTTAAAATAACACATACTTCTCAGATCCCTGGTGGGCTGTGCTGGAAAACTGCTTCTCTGAAGCCTAGGGAGAGTAGGCACTGGCTGAAATTTTGTTTTCTATGTCAGTCTTCCGTTTATAAGCTGCACAAAATGTATTTTGTGTATTTTGTTTGTAGAGCTCCTGACATTCTACTTTATAGCAAATATCTCTGTAGACATCAGATAATGAAGGCATGAATGTAAATATGAGTTAATCTGTTCTCTGTGGTTTTGTAATAGGAGTTGGTTTTACATTTGAAAAACAAACTGTGTAGGAATTCACTTGAGTGAACTCTCTCAATATTATGGTTCAAGGCAAAATAAACAGGTTAAAGCAAAGTAGAACAAATCCACTCAGGCCTGTATTGTGATACCCGCTCTAAAAATAAGTGGGACGTGGGTGTAATAATTATTGGTCAGTTTTGATAATGCAGAACACAATTATAATGTTATTACAGTGAAGAAAATGGGGGATGCACTTAAAAAGCAGCAGTGGGTGAACACATTGTTATTATTTAGCTTTCATCTTTCAGTTGTGTAGAAAATAGTGAAATAAAATAGACAGGTAGTTTGAGAAACCCAGAAAAAATTAGTTACTTATGCTGTACACAGCACAGGCATTGGTTATTGGTTTAGCACAGGCAAGCTAAAATAAAAGCCTGTCAACTGTTGAAGTTTTCATGCAACCAAAAAAACTCCCTCAATGCTTATAGCCGTTGGCCTATCAGTATTTATACATTAGTATGGCAACTCAGATAATATGGAGAAGATTATGTAATACATGGGGGTTTGTAAAAGATTTTTTGATGATGACAACAAAAAGATAACCAAGAAATTGAGTAAGAAGTTCACTTCAGTCAAGTTGGATTTGTTATAGATGCACTTGGAGCTGAATGTCAACTTGCACACCTTTCACCTCAGAGATCACAAACAAAGGAACTGCTTTCAGTGCTTAGGCCTTTTTATACTTGATTATCTTTGTGTTTTTTATTTAAAGTTTTCATCTGGTTCTTTATCTTGTGTTGTCCTATCTATAGCCATTCTGTTGTTCAGCAGGATGGGGAGAATATGTTAGTCCAAGAAGTTTCTTGTGCCTTAGGGCAACAATAGTAGCACATAAGTGGTATTGATTTTTTTTGTATGTATTATAAAAGGATTAAATTGAATTATAAAGCACTGGTGCTTGATCTTAGTCTTGTTTCTTATGGTCCTGTGTGTGAAGATTTTCTTTGAATACTAGTCACAATTAAAAAATTAAAATGTGTGAGGTCTAAGATGATTTGTGTAACATTCTAATGAAAGTGGAATTCCATGAAAGTGGAATGTGAATGTTAAGACAGTTAATGAGTTAATGCTGCCACATGGAGGCAGGGCCACATCTTTCATTATGCTAAAATCTAAATCAGATAACTGCTTGATGTACTGGCTTTGGTTCTTGATGTTTTATTTTCACCTATAAAAGCCTCTAAAATTCATGTAAAAGAATACAGCAATTAAAAGTAAATGCAGTCCTTACTCTTTAGATAAACAGATTTTTCCCAAGCCTTTTGATTCTAAAATTAATGACTATAAAACCAGATTACATAAATCTTAATTCATTCCTTAAAGCATTTCAGTTAAAATCAGTTTAGTCTTTTGTAACTGTCTCTGTGCTGTGAAGTGTGAACCTTTGTCCCTTCTCAAAAAATCTTAAAATAATTGGATGTTACTGTATGAATGTAGAATTCTTTTATGAATCCTGCACAGCTCTTGGCTTTAATACATCACTCATTTCTGCTTGTGATAATATTTTAAAACGGTACTTGAAATACAATTTTGGAAGGGTTGGTTTGACTTGAATAATTTGTCAATTCATTGCTATTGGTTGTGATTTGGAAGATGAATAAAACTGCCAGTCATTATCTTTTCTTCTGTATGCTTGTTTGCAGTAAACTCCCTGCTGTGGCTAGACAGACATCTAACTGAATCAAAGATAAAGCTTTCTACTTGAATTGCTTGATTTGTAGGAAAGAATAAAAATAAGAAGGAAAGAAGGGATAAATAGTCTTCAGTGTAACACTGGCTAACCCTTGCCCAGATATTGGGCCGTATATAGGTGTACTGTTTAATATGTGAGCATAGGCTTATAAAAAGTAGTTTATTTTTTCTTTTGGTATAAAGGGCTTTGTAAGCACGTTGTTATCATGATTTTTTCACATAAACAACCTCTAATCCCCAGGGAATCATTGGAACACAGGTTTCATGAAATTTCATGAAGGGTATATGTATAGGAAATTTTAGAGCTAATTGTGCAAATGCTTACATGTTGTTACACATAGTATTGGAGAAATAAAATGCAAATTTAAAAAATCAAGCAAAGTGAAAAAATGCAAGCCATTTTTGGCTTGCAAAGATAAAAACTCCTTCATATCAGTGGAACTGAGTCGGAGTCCTGATAGAAGGTAGTGAAGTGCTGTCAAAAGCTATTCTGATTATGTTGTATTATTTCAGTCAGGTCTGACTGGGCTTTTGGATTTGCTATTTGTCACATTGTTACCTTTTATTAGGAGCGATGTGGAAGCCTTGTCATGTTAAAGAATACTAAAGGAACAATCAGTAGCAAAATTGAAAAGACAAATTTGACAGTTACTTAAGCAGGAATAATATAAACCAAAAAAACATCTTACGTTGAGCAGCCCAGAAGAGATAGCTTGCTTAGATTTTTCACATCTATTGGGGGAAAAGAAAGAAAAATTACTTGAAAGAAAGCAATCAATTATTTTTGGGGTTTCTTATGGGCTAATGAAGCTGAGGACTGAGGTTGCAGTAGCAAATGCTAATCTAAATCAGTGTTGCCAGATCTGTACTAGCAGCAGTAGTTTTGTGATTATCGTGAGCCCCTTTACAAAGGAAAACTGGTAGAAAAATAACTGATTTCATTTTAATAGTTTAGATAGTTCAGTTGTCTGTGATTTTAGTTCTCTGAAACACTTGGTCCAGTAAAGAGTTCACATTGCAATGAGGAGAATCCTTAGAATTACAGGTGAGCAGCGAGTCAAAAGCCATTTTCCCTACAAGGGAAAAATGTGTATTACTATAGATCTTTTTCAAAGCAGTTCTGATTCATTAAGCATTTTATTTTACAACTACAAAGCGATGTAGTTACTGCTTTTGCTCTGAAGACTTCATGGTGTGTGTTCTTAAATACTAAAGCCTTGAGTTTGTCACAGAATGCTAGAAAATAATGTAGAGAGAAACATTGTTCTGTTGAGTACAACAGAAGTGTAATTCTTTGACAGGGTGTGACCTAAAACACAAGATCCATTAAATGCAAAAACAGTTTAAATGAGAAAGGGGTACATTATTTAGGTGGAATCAGGTAGAGTAGCTGTGAGAAGCAATGTACCTTCCTTACAAAAATTCCTGCTTGTCATCCTGTTCCCGTGGGCCGTGATCAATCCCATGAGTTTAACACTTCTGGATAATGACTGTGTGCTGCAAACGAGTGGAGTGTGGTCTAGTGCTTAAGTAGGTAAATATCAGAAGTATTTCTTTAGCATTAGAATGGTAGGAAGAAAAATTGTTTAGAAGGCAATCAGTGCATCAGATGAAGTTACTTCTTTGTACAAGCTTCTGTGCTGGATCAGTTTCAATCACAAGCACTTGGCAAATTGAAATAGGGATGTTATCTCCAGTCTCCTAGCCTGTTACACTGTGTTAACCTTATTCTCCAAACAGCTTCTTCCTCAGAGCCTCGGGGAACCAGTGATAGTAGAGAAAATGTACCAAGTTGCAGTGTCTCTGATTCAGTCATTTGATGAGTTTGAAAAGAGGTGCAATAGGTAAGATACAGTGCAAGATATGGAATCAGTAGTTCTTGGGGAAATGAGATGCTCATTAAGCGACAGCAGCAGCCCATGTATTATAGTTGTTAGTGGTAACTTAATTTTACTTGCATCTCTGCCTTCATTTTACTTATTTGTTTGATTTCTACCTTGTGTTCTTGAAATGCTCTTTATGCCCTGGAGTGTGAGTGACCATTCAAGGCAGCCATGTAATACGGAAATTAGATTCTTGCTTTAGACCAGAGCTGAGTATTATTTATATTAAGAATAAAGCTGGAGCTACTGTTTTATATTACAAACTAAAACATACATTAATTCATAGAAAAAAGAATAAAAACTAGGCATTAATTTTCGCTGGCTATTTAATGCCTTATTGTCATTTGAGATAAGTAAACACTGAATTTTGCTGCTCTCTGTGTTTTGTAAATTGATGTTTAGTAGCTAAAAATGTAATAAAGTTACTCCTACAACTTTGGTCTAACACTGAATATGTATTAAATGTAGGAATTGGGTTTGTTCCCATATAGTCTAATAATCTATAAAAGTATGTTAAAGAAGTAATTTTGTAAGCTTAATTGTTTTCTTTTCAAACTTAGTGTTATGTATACTTTGAGATTTTAAGAAAACATTAATTCAGCTTATCTGAGCAGTTACCCAGTGAACATTGAAGCCCACCTGGTGATGGAGGTACATAAATACAGAAACCTTGGGTTCTAACTTTTTTACAATCTATAGTACTTCTAAGCTTTTTTTTATGGTTATTTCCTTTCATCTAATCAATTGAACTGTTTTACTTTAGATAGCCAAATTATGCTACCTTTTTCTGATAAGCTACCTTTAATAATGAAACATGAAGGAATTAGCATTTCAGGTTCCATATACCAAAAGGGCTGTTATGGACACCCATTGTTATGTACCTTCCATTAAAAACTGTACTTTCCATTCAGTGTATAGTTTGAGAGTAGAGACTGAAAGGTGCCTGAAAAAAATTTTTGATCAGTAATGAATACAATAAAACAATATGAGGTCTAAATTCTTTTAAAGTGATTTTGACTCACAGCAGGTCAGTCAAAGATGTCTCCCTCCACGTTTGTCATGACCTGTAGTTCATGATAAAAGTGATTGGGATTTATAAATACTCAGCTTTTGTTAAAGATATCTAGTGATATTTTTAGAATACAAAAGCATTTACAGATAATTTAAAAAAATACTGAATAAGTTTGCATATAATTATGCAGCAGTATAGTATGTTTCGATTTTAAGATCTTCGGTAACCTAATTCTGATTAATTTCATTGTGGAATAAGAATATTTCTGTTTTGTCATGGTTTTGAAGAAAAGTTGAAACTTAATGCTCTAGTTCCAATGTTTATATATTGCATTTTTCAGAAAACACAGTTGCAAATAATGGTGGGAATTTCATTTCTTCAGGGAATTTAAATAATGCATGTTACAAAATGTGTGCAATTCTGCTTGTTCTTCCAGAATAAAATAACTTGGGATAATGAAGTAGACTGAGGTTCTAAAACTAATGAAGCTGCATTTTCTTGTTAGGGAGAAAAAGAACTTGAGTGATGCACCAGAATGTGGCAGTGTGCTCGTGTTTTTACCAGGTGAGTATATGTCTTAACTTCCTTTTTTTAAATTTGTCTTCTAATGAGCTGTCTTCTGGCACTTCTTCCAGGGATTTATTAAACACATAGTTAAGTGAGGTTCATTGGGCATTTTTCCTTGCAAAGTTGTTTAAATGTGGCAATAATTGGAAAAGCTGGGAATCAAAAATTAAGATTTTATGCATTTTAAAAGTAACAATTCTGCAGGTAACCCATGGAAATGCAGTTGTTCAGTTTTTTAGTGGAGTTAATTTTTGTATAAAGTTCCTAAGATTCTTAGAGATGTTTCCTTATCTGCATATAGCATAGTCTTTATTTAGATTATTGTTGTAAAAGTTAAAATTCACCTTTTTCTTTCCATATATATTGGTTGGTGTAGTTGGCATACTCAAAAGCACACGACATAGCAATTAATGATCACAAAACTGATTATATATAGTTACCGTCTTCTGTAAAGAATAAAACCTAAGTTGTCTTGCACAAAAATTATTTTAAGTTTTTATTTTGACTGTCATTCTTATTTGAACTAGTTAGATGGATTTTAGAGACAGTGTAACTAGCCTGCAGACTGGTTTTCCTGAGCATCACAAACCTGTTACATGGTGTTTTCAAGTATTCTGTTACTTCATGGGCTGAATATTTGTTAGGTGAAAACTTTGAAGATACTTGTTTATGTTCCAGGGGAGAGTCCCCTTGAAGTACAGAGTGGCTGTTTGCTTGGACACAGTGAGGTCTGTCCCTATCAGGACTTTGTAACTCTGTAAAATCTTTATGAATGTCATCTCCTGGTTGTGTTAAACCTAGGAACGGGCAGTGCTAGGGCTGGAAGCACACAATGCCAGCTCAAAGGTACACTGCACTTGGAGAGTAGTTTTCAGTGGAGAGTGTTCCCCACCAGCTTAAAAGGCATTAGAACTGCCTTTCTTGGAATTAACCTTCTCTATAAAATTAATGGGTAGAAGGAGTTGTTTCGTCGTGTCAGTGTAAGGCCTGTTCCAGCTTGTGATTAATGAGGTAGGGAGACCATGTCTCTTGCCTCTGGCCTGTGATACTGGTGTTTGTCTGGTGTGTTTTCAGGCTTCTTCAGACCCTCTGAGTCTTCATTTCAGGCTGAAATTATTCTTTAGCACTTTCAAATCCTAAATATTTTTTTCACTTTGAGGTTTCTGTTTGTTTGTTTTACTGTGCTACTATTCCTGATGGCCTATAACTGCAGTGTTACACTGAAACTTCGTTTAAATACATTTGGTAATTTTGTGGAAACGTGTGTAGGTAGTGCTTCCTGAATGAGCTGGTACTCAAGTTTGTGTTTTATTTGTTCAGTATTTGACTTGGGCTGGTTTTAAACTGGATACTCACGACTGATCCTGAACACAGGATTAGCAAATACACCTTCAGATTTTCTTCACAAATGTTCTTTATACAGAACAGGAGAAGAGGGGAGGAGAGCCCTCAGTTTACAAGTGGGCAGCTGAGACAGAGCTTTGGGTAAAAATAACATCCACATTTAGGATGTTGATTTGAGATGCTCAGATTTTTTGAGTGCTTACAATTACATAGTGTTTTGACCATTAAAAATAACACTCCCACTGACTTGTCAAGTTGAGTGTGCGGCACCAACCAGAAAGAGCAGTGCTCTGCTGAGGATGCTGTTAAGTGATCTTTGCCCACTGCCTTTGTGGAACTCAGTGATGGGGTAGAATCTGCTTCCACAAAGCAGCTGCAGTTGTCTCAAGTAGGATGCCATGTTTTCCCTTGTAATTGCCTGTCTTGTTCACTGCTTATTTTTTTTTTTTGTAATGCTACCAAGTCTGATTCTTTATAAGGTTCCAGAACTTGTCTCTCTATAGGTAACAGGTGATACAAAGTGTCATGTTAAACTAGAGTAATTTTCTTAATATATAGGCATGAATATGTTCCAAATGGTCTACATTGTTTTTCTTAATTCTGGCATTTTTTTTGTTTGTGTGCTTGACATGGTAGCCTTAATGGTTCTTGAGGATATATGTTGATGTATAATCCTTTAGACTTTGTAAAGAACAAATTGGGAAACAAAGTCAGGCTTTTGACTAAGTCATCACCTTCAAGTGTATAACGCATAGCTGAGGGCTGTAAATGAAAGCAGCAATACACTGTCATCCTCTTTGGGAGCTTGCAGAGGCTGGGCATAGCCTGATCTCTGCATGTTTTGCATATGCTTGCTCATGGCAGGATTTACATAGCTTAGAGATTTAGAGTTTTCTTTCAAAGAGTTTTTGCTTTTACTGTCATAAGCTTTTATCTCTTCTACTTGTGCCAGTCCCTCTTTGTATTATATTTTCTTTCGCACTTCTCCATGCCCCAGTCTCTTTATTGTCCTGGTATGTTTGCCAGACAGATTTTGTTCCTAGTTCCCATTTCCTTCCAAGACCTCTGTCTCCTGGTGGGATCCTTTTGTTCTGTAGGTGTAATGGTCAACTCTTGTCACTTCTATAACCAGGCAGCAGATGCTGCCTGCTATGTCTAGTCAGTAATACTAGAGTGATTAATAATTACTGTTAACAGTGATTATGCAGAGTCTGCTCTGCCAAACATGAATCAAACTTCTTTTAGTTGTTTTTAATCTTTAAAAAAACCACTCCAGGGAAATCCAGTGTTGGACAGATTTTTGAAAATGGGGCTTCTGGAATTGAAGTCTCCATAAGAAGTAAACTCAGCTTCTCTGAAAGGTTTATGTCTGTGGAGGGATCCAGGAAGATAGAAAAATATCCTATAGTCACTAGCTGGGAAATGTGAAATCCATGCCCAGAGAATGGGCACTGGAACTGCCATAGGTAAGATGGCTGAGACAGAAATAGTTTGGTTTTTTTTTTCCTTGGCCTTGCTCTTCGAAATAATTTATTTTGGCTGAAATGCTCAGTTTTAGCCTAAAGCAGACAGATACTTGGCATGTGGTGAGCGTTGTCAGGGAAGAAATTGAAACAAGGGCTAATAATGGGATGTTTTGTCAGATGGCCTTTATATCTGCTATTGCAATTTCACTTTGGTAAGTGTAAAATTAATGCAGAATGGCTCTTGAAAAATTGACTCACTAGGTTTCAGTGACTTGTTACATTTGCTGTGTAACTCTTCTACCGTTTTATTATACAGTGAAAAAGAGGTGATAACGAAAGGCATTTGGGAATTGAAATAGATGTTTTAGAATTGTTCCTGATGACTAAAGTGAAAATGAACTATTTTCTCCCTAGGTTTGGGTGAGATAAGACGCATGCACTCATGCCTCTCAGATAAGTTTAAAAGGTAAGTTAGACCACATTAGTTGCAGTTCAGTTAAACCTCAACATGAGTCTTCCAGCTCTACGAGTTCTAAGAATGTAATAGGATTTAGCACAGAAGTGTAATCAACTTTTGTATTTTTGCATCAGTAAATATTTTGATAATGTATTTTTTTTAGGTGGAAAGTGTACCCAGTTCATGCATGTGCAACGTTAGAAGAACAAAATAAAGTATTTTCAGCTACAGTTCCTGGCTACAGAAAAGTAAATATTGTTGAATCATTGCTGTCTTAAAGCACCTGAAATCTTTTGCTAGAGTAGTAATAGCAAATAATAATGTGTTTAAGTAATACTAGCTATTCTAACTCAAACCATTTTGTGAGGACAGAGCACTTTTGGTTTTTAATGTGTAAACTGATCGCCTTTCTTACCAAGCTGTTGTTTTAACTGGTGTTCAGACCTGGAGAGAAGTGCAGTAACAGGAAGCTACCCTTAAACTATTGCAGGATGCTGTTTTTGTCCTTCAGAATAGTTTATGCATGTCAATTCTTGCACTTACATGACAGGAGTGTGCTGCTGGTGGCACTGAATAGTGAAGTAGTTCCCCATTGTGGGGGACTCTGGCCTGCTTTGTACCCCACAATTTGGCTACTGCCTTGGTTTTCTTCATCTACTGTCAATAACAAAGTGTTGCTGCTAATAGTGTGATGTTTTGTTATGGCAAAGGCACAAGGAAATATTTCCCTTCTTCCTCTGTATAGTCCTGTGCTGCTTTATTATGCTTTTTAGAGCTCAGAACAAGAAAATACAGATTTTCTTGTATTGTATTTTTTTTTTTTTATTAGTGTGTGGAGCAGAAATACTTTGTTGCCATTACATTTATATTTCTTCATAGCAACTTGGATTTTTCATGTAGAAATACAAATGTAATTTTTTCTTTATGCATTCATTGCTCATTTTTTTCTTCAAAACTCAGGTTATTCTAGCTACCAACATAGCTGAGAGCTCTGTAACAGTTCCTGATGTTAAGTATGGTAAGCTATCTCAATCTTGTAATTCTGTGTACAGTGTGTTTGTAATATATTCTGTGCTTGTCCTGGGTTAGGTTTCCATGGCATGTCACTATTTTACAAAGCATTGCTATTGGAGTGGAATTTTGATAGTTGTTGTATTCTTTCTTTCACAACGAAGAAATCTGAATATATGAACATATAGAGCTGTTGAGTGGGGGGTTGGTTTTAATCTCCACTGGGAGGTAATTTTAAATGCAGCAGCAAGCAGAATCAGACCTCATGTCACAAGGTAAGCTTTTTAATCACATTCTGAATAGATTTTGAAATAATTGCATCAGTTAAGCAAATTCTGATGCAGAGTTTCTAAATGCAGAATCTGTTGCCTCTTAATGATTGTCATCTACACTAATGGTTTATTATACTTATGATAAAATCCATTAGTATTCAGAATATCCTAGGTCTGGGTTGTTGGTAAATTTGGTGGTGTTTTTATTGCTATTCAAGTTATTGAAACTTCCCTTTTCCAATAATACAGATTATTTTTATGTGTTTCTTTCCAATGTCATGAGGAATTTTTTTTCTTACTTGCAGTGATAGATTTCTGCTTAACTAAAATTTTGGTTTGTGATAAGGAAACTAATTACCAAAGTTTGAGACTTTGCTGGGCATCTAAAACAAACTGTAATCAAAGAAAAGGTAAGAGAACAATAGGTGATGCAAAGGAATTTTAGAAGCTGATTTCATGGAGCATTCTGTATTGCTTTTTATTGTATCAACAGTAAAAAGAACAGATTATTTTTGCCATTAATACTTGATAAGTCTTTACTATGTCGGGTTATAAAAATGTGATTAAACAGCTATGCATGAATGTTTATTTTGCTCAAGTGTATTTTCAGAGGAGTGTTTTGTATTTTATTGAAAAATATTATAGTTCGTGGACCATGGATTCTTTGTTACTTAATAGTAATTTTTTTTATCGTGGGCCATTTTTAGAAGGAGAGAGAGGTACTGCTAGGTATTTATTAACTGTTTGTGAGTTTCAGCAGTAAAAGAAACTTTAATGTCTATATGTCACTCTTAAACAAGTTGGAATACCCACAGCAGTGTTTCAAGTTTACATCAGTGTTCATTGCACAAGGATAAATAAGCTTTCATATTGACTTTTCTACTGAATACTCTTAAGTATCAAAATCTTTTTATTTTCAGTCAAAAATAATACTAAATAAAATCTGGCCTGATTCTCCATGGAGAGGAGTACCCTTTATTTAGTTTGTTGAAGTGAGCAGTGTTTGGATTTGTGAAGACAGACATCTGAATCACTGTGTTTCCTGTAACTAGTAGATCATTGTGCTGTTTGTCATTGTATCATAAAAGTTGTTTATATAGAAGGGGTTTTTTTCTAGCTATAGAGTCAAATAGGAAATGCCTGCTCAGCTAAGGAAAAACGGGTGTTGATTTGAGGGCAGTTATGTGAAAGAGGTATTTGAGTGAACTAGTTATGTAAGTCTTTTGTTAGTTACTGCTACAATGAAAACAAAATGTTTTCATCCTGCCCTTCTCTGTCCGCCGGGCCTGTCTGCTGCAAGAGAGCAGAACATTGCCCAGCCTGCAGCATCAACTGTCGTGTGCTGCTCGGCTGCCCAGAGGGTTTGGAGATGGATGGGCTTGGAAAAAACTTGGGCACTTTACAAATGGGTGATTGGTTCTTTTACGTGAAGGTCGTGCCGGACGTGTTTCCGAAGGGTATTGTTACAGGCTGGTGCGCAAGGCTTTCTGGACAGCCTTTATTCCAGAGAAGTCAGAACCTGAGATGCTGGTAAGGGTTTTGATTTTAGGATTAGGTTTTTTTAATGCATATAGTCATAGAAGAGAAGCTTTGCTTTACTTTCCCTGAAGACAGTTGGAATAGTTAGTAATAAATGCAGCAATGACTAGAGTTCAACCTGATAACTATTTGACAACGACCATTCCACATAGTTGTTTTATAGAAGGAGATATATTATAGCAGTAAAATCGATGTGGATTAGAAATAAGCAATCTACTCAAAAGAAAAAAACCCCTAGTTGTACAAAATTAACATGAGATTTTGCTGAACTGCAAACTTGAACTTATTTTTTCATATAAAACACTTTGTCACACTTCCCTTGTGGGCAGAGTAACAATAATCTTGTCTTCCCTTCAGCATTGTCCATTGGGAGCTACAGTCTTAAAATTAAAAAAGCTGGATAAAGGGGAACCAAAAGCCTTGCTGGCAACAGCTCTTTCTCCACCCAGTGTAGGTGACATTGAACGTACGATAGTTCAGCTGAAAGAGGTAGGCTTCCTTTAATGCTGTTAAAATCAAGGTAATAGGAATGTACTGCAGAAGTGGTTTTCTTTCTCTTTAAGGCAGTAGCAGCCTTAATTGGAACCTCAAACATGAATTGTGTCTGGAGAGTTTTTCATGAGTTGGTCTGTTGTTGGGTTACCATCCTCTTGAGCTTAATTTCTGTAGTTACATCTTTAAAACAGGATTGTATTTCATCAGGGAGTAATGATACTGTTTGAGGACTAGCATCTATGGTAAGAAAGAATAGAAAAGTAGACAAAAAAATATTTTGAATTCTGTAAGTGACACTGTTTATGAATAGGTAATAAATCACACTCTTACACTGTATGATGTGTAGGTGTCAGCCTGACGATAGCCTTCTCACCTGTACAAGGAAAATGGTGGTTTTGATTTCTGATCATAAAGTTGATAAGGGATAGAATCTTTATTGCATTGAACTTTTTGCCCAAGTGCATAAGAAATAATAGTTGCAATAGTTGAAATAATTTGTGGCTTGCTTTTATATCCAGTATATGTAGTAGTTCTGTACCAGGCTTTAAAAATCATCTTAGATTTATTTAGTCAGCTTTTACAAGTGAACGAATTTTAATTTCTCTAGCTGGGAGCACTTACAACCTGTGTGCAAACAGAAGAAAACCTGCATGATGGAGAGCTGACTTTCTTAGGAAGGGTATTGACAGAGTTGCCAGTGGACCTGCATCTTGGAAAACTGATAGTCCTTGGGCACGCCTTTGGTTGCTTAGAGGAATGCCTCATTATAGGTAACTAAAAGAAGAACATGTGAGAACATTTCTCTAAACACAAATGATTTTCAGGTTTTCATTTTGATTTGTTTCTGTTGTAGCTGCAGCACTGTCTTCACGGAATTTTTTTGCCATACCTTTCAAAAAGCATGTCGATGCCTACAGGTAATACCCCAGATGTTTTACAGTTTACTAACTACATTTGGAAGCAGAGGGCAAAGTTGATCACTCAGTGTAATTTTCCATGTCATGAGTCTGATTATCTGTTGAAGTGCCAAACAGTGCAAAAAGAAGCTTTTCCAGGTAGCTGATACTGGAATCTGTTTATTTGGGAACACAAATCACAGAGCTAATTCATCCTTTCTTGAGCCCAAGGCCTGGATTCTTCAGCTTTGCCTTTCTCATGTGAACATCTGTTAGTGTCTATTAAAATGGTTTTTAAAATAGCAAGGATAATAATTTATTATCCTGCTCATACAGTGCATCTCCTTCAGCAACGAGATGTGAATAAGAACAGGTAATTACAATAAGTGTGTTGCTCTTGTTTATTAAAGATGTGGAGGGTGTTAATAATTGAGCATTCTGAGCTGTGTGATACATGCAGTATTTGAAAAAAATATTGTTGGTAATACTTTTTGTTTGTATTGACAGGAAAAAGCTGTTTTTTGCTGGGAATAGTAAGAGTGACTGTATTGCAATTGTGAATGCATTTAGGGTAAGTCCTTTTTTCCACCTTAGATTAAAGTGAAATCTGATAGACCAAGACGGAGATTCTCACCTTTGTAGGTTCAATGCAGCATTTGTGCTTTGCAGTTGTTAAAAACTTCACATCACTGCAAGTATTGGTACTTTCTGCAGTCTCTGTCCTACTGTGTAACCTTTCAGTTGCCTCTACTGTAATAGCAAAATTCTCTACTGTAATAGTAAAATTAAAATGCCAGAGATGTGGTGATATTTGTAGATCCTTTTTAACCAAGGACAGTTTGAACTGGTAGCTTTTAGGCCAGAACGAGCTTGGTGACCTTTCTGCAGACTTCTCAGCTTTGGCTTTGTGATGTTTTTGTGCAAATGCCACTTTTTGGTACTCTAGGCCGTTTGGTAGCCCAGTACCATGGACAGAGCTCGATTCCTCCAGGTACAGGCAGCACTGGTCTGGCACAGCAAAGGCTTCTGCTAGAGGAATTTGCAATTCAAAATCCAACATTTTATACCGTGCATGCTCTGGTGTGTTCTGTAATCTTCTGGAAAGTCCAAAATCTTCAGCTGCCAATATAATTTTTTTAATATGTGAAAGTCAGTGAAAACTGACTTGTTTTTTTTCTACTCTGCTGTCAGAATCTTGTGAAGCATACGTGGGCATGTATGCCACATGTATCCACTGATCCTGAGGCTCAAAAATAATGTTTTCTAAATTTCCCATATCATATTATATGTCCTATTTCCTTTGTGTCACCTGGTAATTATCATCTGTTCATCTGAAGATGATATTTCTGTAAACCACTATGTTGTCCTGGAGAACAAACATGAACATTCAGACAGAGCTTCCAGTGAAGTATCTCTGTGTGTGAGAAATGTGAAAGCTTTGTTTTGAATGGCCAAGTGTCAGAAGAGACTAGGTAAGTTCAGGAGAGTTTGTTTTCAAACTCCTTGTCTCAGATTACATTTCTTCCAGGGCAGCCTCTTAACAAGGTAGGGAAATGCAGTTTGACTGTTCAACTTTGCTGATAGTCAGTTTCCACTGTAAGCTGGGAAATTGTATTATGAGGTGACTTGCTGTTAAACTAGAAGAAATGGATTCTGCAGGCATCTGTCATAGATTTGCTGCCTGATAATTATTTTCATTAATATACTGGGTATGTTAAGTTCTCTTCCAGTCCTGTTTCCTGGCAGGCATTTGCATCAGAACTTACCTCAATCTTCTTACTATCTCAGAGCAAGGCAGAAGAAAATGGTTCTGAGAGTAATCTGCTCTATTACAGCATCAAATTAAAGCATCCAGGTTGTTCTGTTAATTTAGGAATGTTTTCCTGTGCTTTAGCACTCTATCCATTTCCTGTCACAAACCCAGGTGGCCAGCCTGTTGTGTGTGGCTGTGTTATCAGGTGGGTGCTGTACCTCTCCTAACACAAATCAGGACTTTCTCCTTTAAAGCCTTGGAACGTAATGTGTTCAGTCTCCTTTGGGAGTGCACCAAGATCCAGAATTTCTAAGCCATGTGTAGAAATTCAGTGACCTAAATGCTGTGTTTCCAGTTTAGCTGCAAGAGCTGATGACAAGTTTGAGGCAATGTGTGTAATTAGAGTTCATCCAGTAGTTGTTAAACTCCTTTTCACACTCCATGGGTGTGGCACAGTGTGCCATACCCTCTAAGCTTGAAGGCAGAATGGTTACCTTCCTGCAACAATTCTTGTTCTGTGTGTCATGATAAAAAACATTTATAACCCTGCCACACTTGCAGCGTGGCAGTGATGCATTCTTAGAATTACATTTTGCAGCCACACAACTTTGTGAGCTCCCATCTGAACAACAGAAGGCTCAGAGTTCTTGTCCACCCTCAACAAAAGAGAATAAGGCTATTCATAAGAATGAAAACTATTTGTATCTGCTTAGGAAACAACCAGACAAGCATCATATTAGACTAAAATAATGAAATAATTGAGGCTGGAAGGATCCCAGGAGGTGTGTAATCCAGGCTCCTGCTGAGAGGGGATTCAACCATGAGGTTCTGCCAAGGAAACTCAGGATTTTTTAGACAGGATCCTCAAAAACCTAAGTTGGCTCTGCTGTGTGGGATGTTGGAACAATTGATCTGAAGAAGTTTTCTTTATACTTCTTTTGTGCTTTGTAGTTTGTGTTGGCCAGGGGAATTTTGGTTTTTAAATTGGTGTTAAACAATTATCTTCAATATTGATACGGAAAAAACTTGATGGATGTTGCCCTGAGTTTTGCAGTTCTTCGATGTTTTCATTTTTCTGTAACAGTTTCTCATGCACTTTCTGTAAACATAGCTATGTTTTTCTAACTCTGTTCTATTGTTTGCATTCTGTTCTCCTGGTTGGAGATGTTTGATGGATTTTTCCTTTGACCAGTGTGATTGAGGGGTGGCAGTTTCTCCCTCCAATCCACTGTGGTTTCTAAGAAGAGATATAAATAAAGTCCGGGGTCTCTTGGCCCCTTTCCTTGGCTTCTCTCTCTGACAGGAGTCTGTGTGCTTCTTTCATGTCCAAGTGCGACAGATGGTTTTAAATGTCACCTTAATATTTGTAATAATTATTACTAATGAACTACATTTTCTGTCTGAAAACAACACCACATTTTTTTCTTAGGCATGGCAGGTCTGCAAACAAAAAGGGAAGCTGAGAGATCCCAAGGTTAGTTAAACTTGATTTTTTCTTTTCTGTTCTAGGAGGGTGACTTCAGTGCTGGTGTATTTTATTTTCTTAGTAAGAAGTTTTTATTAGCAATGTTTATAATTAATAATAATAATAATAAATTTGTAAGTAAATAGAGGTATAGCCTTTGAGAGAAAAAGAGTCTTTGAATGCAGTGCAGAGTTATTTGAAGACAATCCCTTCTGTAGTCCCTTTCACAGTTGAATCAACAGTGGCCAGAGGGTTTGAAATCCAAGCTAAAAAGGGAAATTGAGCTGTGGTTGAAAGAAATACTTTTAATATGCATAAGTGTCTGTATTTTTTTAAACACACAGATCTCTACCCCCTCAAAAAACCCTGAAAGATGGAAGATGTTTATGTGCATCAATCACAAAAACCAGGAGCATGCACACAATAACCGCCTCCAGTCCTTCTTTTGTGTGTACAAGATAAAATCTTTTTTATTTCTTCACTTCCTTCAGAGTGCACTATCTTTTATGAACACCAGTGCATAACATACACTGAGTTACACTGAGTGGCCAAGATGGCCAGAATGTGTCTGATAAAGTTGTGCATTCAGAGAAAAAGCCCTGAGTTTCTTGGAACCACATTCCCAGGATGCCAAGAAGACCAATGGCATCCTGGCTTGTATCAGCAATAGCGTGGCCAGCAGGACCAGGGCAGTGATTCTTCCTTCTGCCCTTGGCACTGGTGAGGGGCCTTAAGTGCTGTGTAGGAAGGGCTGTAAGATACTGAGGGGCTGCAGTGTGTTCAGGGAAGGGCAGCAGAGCTGGAGAAGGGTCTGGAGCACAAGTCCTGTGAGGAGCAGCTGAGGGAGCTGGGGGTGTTCAGTCTGGAGGAAAGGAGACTCAGGGGAGACCTTACTGCTCTCTACAACTGCCTGAAAGGAGGTTGGAGCCAGGTGGAGGTTGGGCCTTTCTCCCAAGTGATAGAAGGAGAGGAAATGGCCTCGAGTTGCGCCAGGGAGGTTTAGATTGGATATTAGGAAAATTTCTTCACTGAAGGCATTGGAACAGGCTGCCCAGAGAAGTGGTGGAGTCACCATCCTTGGAGTTGTTAGAAAGGCACGTGGATGTGGCCCTGGGGGGGGGAATATGGTTTAGTGCTGGACACAGCAGTGCTGGGGGAATGGTTGATGATCTTGGAGGTCTCTTCAAACCTCAGCATTCCTATGATTCTCTAGGTGTCCATCTTAAAGTCATTTCTGTAGTAGCAACACAGAGGACCTGGACTTAGGGGTTTATATGAATAATATGGGTGACCCACAGCTGCATTGGTGATAATCAGAGTATGGTTTTAGTCAAATACATAATTGTCTTACATTTTCATACATGTCCTAATACCTAATATGAATGCAAAGAAAGCTGTGAAGCTGAATTCTTCTATTGCTGTATGTAACTATTATTTGTGTCCACACAGAAGAACATGAGAGAAAGCTTACTAGCACTAGAAAGAACAAATTTCTGACTTTCTTTTTCAGGAAGAGCTTGAGTGGGGTCGATCAAATTGTATTCATATAAAGAAGATCAAGGAGGTAAGATTAAATAGGTAATAGTTTTTGTAAGAAGAAGGACTTTAACTACTCTTGTTTTCTGTAAATGTTAAGATCTTGGATAAGACTACTGTGTGATGTATCTATCAATATATGTAGATGTATATTTTCTGTAAATAGAGTTTAGGTGAAATTTAGAATTTAGATTAAAAGAATTTTCCTTTTGTTAGGATGGACAAAGTGTTGTTAAATTATTAACTGTTTAACATGCCTTTTTTATCATTTCAAGAGACCTCCAATATTTGCTAGTTTTATAGGTTCCATAGATCACTGGTTGTGGTGTGACTGCTGTCGTTAAATAACTTCTGGTTAGCTAGACTCTAAGCAAATACAGTTATGTAGTGAGGCCTGCACTTGAGAATTTGTGGGGCTTTGCTGCTGACATTACTGCAGCAATTAATGAAAACGGCATCACAGTGGGCTTCAAGCTTAGTATGATGTGTTAAGGGGGAAATAAGTAAAATTCCTGAGTAACTGTGATGGGTAGAATGGCCTTGGCCATTATTTCAGCTCATATCTTTGGCATGAGCAGTGTAGGGCCTGTGTTTGAGAAGCACAGGAAATAAATAAAGCTTTTGATAGTGAATGTCCATTGGAATAAGGAATGACAATTGTTTTTTGACTTGTATATGTGATAACAACAAAAAAAAATGTGAGGAAAGGAAATAATGTAAAAGTGGACAGTGGAATGATCAGTCTTACACGGTAGCCTCACTTGGCTCAGTTTCAGATAATGCAAGAAGAGGCTGTGCATGACATAATACATAAAGAGTTTAGAATGGTCACCTTCACTTAGAAAGATTTGGGGAGCTACCTTTGCCTCACTTTTAAGATACTAGTTCTATAATTCCTTTTGTAGAAGTGGATTTGAAGGACTGAATCAATCACATGGATTCCTTTCTGGTTATGGCAGTTGTTCTGGTAGTGTCCTAAAACTGCCAGCAGCAGAAGGAATAGGAAAATGTAGATGCAAGGCAGTTGTGTGGACTGTTCTTTCGTACATTTGCTCCAGAATTGGTTGGGAGAGTGAAGGTGTTCACTGTGTGGTGAGAAGAACCGGTGGCTGCTTGTGGAATCTTCTTGGAAATGCTGAGGATGGAAACCTGACTATGTTCTGCTGTAGGACATAAGTTGAATCTCACAGTAATCACAGTTGTCTGCTGAACTGAGGGTGCAGCATGGTCACTGCTGCAGTTGGGGTCAGTAGTCCGGGTTGTTGGCATGATTTCTATCTCCTAAGGTACAAACCTAAAATTATTTAAATAGAGAATATCATCTTGTAAAAGCTTATTTCAGTTCTTTTCCTAATTTTGTTCTCTATCATATATGCATAAAATACTTTGACACTACAGAGTTCTTTATAAGGAGATGTCAGGAAAACTGCTTGAGTCACAGTACTGAAATTATTTTCCAGCACAGAGGTGCTAAGCAGTATATTGGTGAAATGCATACTAGTCACCTGAAAAGGGAAGGGAGTTTGCCCAATTACTTTAGATTCTTGCTAACAAATTTTATTTGTTGTTGGGTTTAGTCCATTTAAAATGTAACCTAGAGATCAAATTTCAGGTGGCAGAATTATTTCACAACTTGAAAAGGCGAATCAGAGCATTTAACATGTATGTTAATGCTCAGCCATCTGCTGTGGACCAGGAGTATGTGTACAAACAGCGCTTCATTTTGCAGGTAATGCTTCATTGTCATAAAGAGACATTATTTACAGAACTTACACCTGGATTTTCATATGCTGGTACTGATGAACTAGTATTACACTTACGTTTCAAAATTCTCTGTGGGTATTGAGATTTTGGGTAGAAGAAAGAAAGGAATTTTTTTTTGACAATGTATTGGCAATGTAGAAGGAGAACTAATATTAGTAATTTGAAAATTATGTGTTTGAAGTGCTCTAATTGAACACCCACTGGTTTGGTTAGTTAATGGGAAGGGAGTGCTGGTAATTCGATGTCTTTCAGCTATTTCAACTTTGTCAAATTTCCAGCTAAATTTCTTGTCTAATTTAGACTGATCAGCAGTAATTTTATTTTCAGACCTATTTATCATTTCAGTGGCAGTTGGTTTAACTGTTTAAGCAGAAAACTTCTCAGAGCTGAATTGTTAAACACTGTAAGATGTAGCCTGAAAACTGAGTGATTTACTTGTAGCTATTTTACACGAATTTGTTTAAGTTGAGGCTCTTCTTGAAATCATAGCTAACAATTACAGTTTTCAAGCAATAGAATAGAGTAAGTCTGCATACAGAAATATTAAAATGTTGTAGAATTGTTCCAGAAATTGAAATCTTTTCATGACAGTATGTTTTTAAGGATTTGAATGAATTAATGTTTTGTCTGCAGTTCCAGTAATTCCTTGAAAGAGACAGGAAAAACCACAGATAATATGAAGATCTATTGGTGTCTCTTCATATTGTCAGTGTATCTCTTTTCAAGAAACTGAATATAATCTGCTGTGTTTCATAAAATACTTTCTTGATTTCAGGTCGTGATAGCTGGTGCTTTCTATCCGAACTACTTTACTTTTGGAAAATGTGATGAAGAAACTGCTGTGAAACAGCTTGCTGGCAAAGATCCAAAAACCACTGTAATGGTATGTTAAGAAGGTGAATGACTTAATTAAGAATCAAGTAATACAAAATATGTAATGTTTGGGTGGTATTTTCAAGTTCTGTTCTGTCTTGGGCAAGGGCAGAAATAATTATCTACTCTGATCCTTGCCTGGTAAAGTCTCTCCCATCTCCCTTTCTTTCAATACAATAAACATTGTGTAGGTGGGCAATTTTAGAGGAATTGCTGAGAACTGCCTCTGTGCATTTGATTGCTAGTCTTGCACAGGCAAACAACTTCCATCAAACTAATAAAATATTTGGAAAAATAGAACAGGACTATCCAATGGTACTTTTAAATGAGTACTTAAGTAATGTGTTGTTGCAACTTCAGTGTTATGTTTTTTTTTGTAATCTGCTCTTTAGTGCATAGCATATGTGCTTGTTGCTTTAAGGTTACTCAGGTATTTCACTGGGCTTTCTTTTTATCTTCTAAAATTACTTTTCATCTGATTGCTTAAGTGTGAGTTTAAAATGACTGTGTTGATTTTGCAAAATTGTCCACAGTCTAAATTAGGAAAAAGTTTGGTGTATCTGAACTAGCTATAACACTGAAAAATAACCATGACCTGTGCTTAAAGAAAACAAAGCTACAAACCACAGAGCCTCATAGAATAGACTTTTATTGTCACAAGAGAAAATAGATAAAAAGGTAGGAAAGTCAGAAAATTGTATTGACAAGGAATTTTTTTGTGCTTCACTGCTAACCCAAGAAGAGGGCCTGGTTTATACTGAAGGAGATGCTGGCATGTGTGCACAAACATATTTATGTGTATACTTTTGAAGTTTTTAACATACTATTCAAGGATATTGAAGCAAAATACCAGACTAGACTCAATTTTGTGGAATCAAGACGAGTCTTACAGCAGCATTGATTAGTACTAAACTGGTAGATTTAAGGAGCTTCTTACTCTTAATGTATTTAATTCTTGATTTGCTCATACATCAACTGCCTGTTACCTTGAAGAAGGAAGAAGAAGCTGCTGTGTCTTCATCAGTGTAAATTACCATCTTGGGCACAAGTGCTGCAAGTTTTTAAGCTCTCTCCTTGAGAGACTCTTGCAGCCACATGCTGCTCCTAATGGTGTGTGCTGAAGATATAAAAGATAATTATTCCTCCCACTCTGTGGTCTCTCTAAATTATCTTCCCTTGAGGCAGTTTCTGCAGTATAATCTAGAGCATGCTTTTGACCACCAGCTGATCTTAGTACTGTGACTTCAAGGCATAGGAAGACTGTCTAAAAACAATATAATTTTTACTGTCTAAGGTTGTAATAGCCAAAGAAAGAATAGACAGTTGCATAGCCCCAGAAAAATAGTTAAAAGTCTCAAGGTTTGAACTTGCTAATTAGGAGTTCATGATTCCATGTATAACAAGATCTGCTATGAGATACTAAGTAAGAAAAAATCAGAGAAATGGAAATCTGGCCACAGTTGCATATTAATAGTTGTGAAAACTTACCTTGGAGTTACTCTACACAAGGAAGACCAGGAGATTGCTCTTTGTCATCCCTAAGAGGTATGTATCCATCTGTAAGTGCTTTCTTCTTGTGCAGGCTGTCCCACCATACCTCAGTCATTCAATATGTGATAGTTCTGCCAGGAGATGCAGGAGCTGTAGGTCCTCCTGTTTCCAGGCTGTGCATGTTGCCTAGGATATAATTCCCAATGGTGGACAAGAAATAGTAGCATTCCACTGCTTTTCTGTTAGAAGCAAAATCAGAGATATACTAGACAGATTTTTTGAAAAAAAAATCAGATTAATATATATAATTACAAGTTAATTTGCTTCTTTTATAATTAGAGAAAGAAAACATCTGTTGGATTGAAGCAGTAGGGCATTACTAGCAGCAAAACTATGCTTTTTATTGTCTTTTGAGACATTTGTATGTACTATAGTGTTCTGCACTTTTTGAATTTGTTGGAGTTCAGATTGTATATAATTATTGCAGCTCAAGTGAAGCAGAAAGCTGACTATTTAGGTGAACTTGAAAATGCATTTGAACAGTTGAACGTACCCAAATTTAACATCTTTTTCTTAACAGCTGAAGAATATTCCTCCCTTTGGATATCTATACCATAAACAGTTGCAGTCACTTCTTAGACAGTGTGGGCAGGTAAAATCTATCTCCTACAATGGATCAAGGTAAGTATAAAGTATTCTGCCTTTCTCATGTTGTCAGTTACGTGTACAGTAATCAGTTGCTTTGTTGGTGATGTACTGACAAATTTAGTTTATTTCTTCTTTCTGTGGAATCAGAAACTTCCTTTTAATATCTGGGTTAGAGTTGAAAAGGTGGTTTTGATGTACATTGGCTGGAATAACATTAGATAAGGTAGCTGTTCTTTAACAGTGGACCTTAACTGCAACTCATCTGTCTGCATTTATTTCTATCTTTTATACTAAATTTAACTAATTTGTACAGTCTGATAGCATTTTTAGCTAATAATCTGACTAATCTGGGCCTATAACCACCCAAAGGGGAATTCATATAACCCTTCTTACTCCTTTTCCAGTCTTTAATACTTACATATATTTTCACATCCTTTCTCTTTGCATTAAATTTGGCATGTGCTTGTGACAATGTTAGAAAGTTTTCTTGTAACCATCATGATAATTAACATTGTAAGGTGCATAGGAGGAATGGGCAAAGCCTGTGAGGAACCTACCTTTTACTGTTTGCTGGCCTGCTAAGGTACAGATAGGGAGGGAAAAAATGATGCCTTGTTTTTTTCTTTGTAAACAGGGCTTTTGTGGAGTTCTCCCGTAATCCAAAGGAGGTCTTCAGGGTTCTTCCTGAGGTGTACCTGGCAATCAAGATGTCACAGCTGAGGATTCCCTTTGAGCTGCATGTTCATTATCCAGATGATATCAGAAGAGAAATGCAAGGTGCAGAAGTTGCAAGTTCGGAATTTTTAAGGTAATTGTATTCCGTATGGAAAATGTGTTTCTCTGCAGTGAAATGAGGTTTGTTGGATTCAGTTACCAAGGAAGACGTGTTAGGTTCAAAAACAGATCTAAATTTTGTCTAAGCAGAATGTCTTTGCAGGACTAGAAGTAGCATGATTGTTTTAAATATTTCTTTAGAGTTCAAGAGAACTCCAACTGTAGTCTTTTTTCCTCACCCCCCAAGGTTCTACTTCATTTGCCTTTGGTATATGGAAATGTAGATGTACACAGTAATTTCTGTTCAGGAGAGAGACAATGTGGGGTTTACTATAACCAAAATAAATAAAGAGTGGCACTTGGGCACAAAGAAGAAAGGGAGGGAGATGAAGCTTAACAAAAGAAACTGGGTGGAAATATAAGGTGTAAGAACATAATAGGAAATACTGCTGAGGAGTGCAATGTAGTGAGTCTCTTTGGTCCACAGCTGCTTTTGCTGGCAAAATCTGGCATGGGGGTTTCAATGTTACCATATTCTGTGATTCTGAGCTTCAGTTCATACAAGTAACTTGATAAAATGGCAATCTGCCTGGCTCCTGATAGTCCTGCAGCCATTTCAGTATTGTAAAATAAGAAATCTAGAACAGGAAGGTAGGAATGAACTGTAGAAGTTACAATACAGGTGAATATTTCGCTTCCAGTTGATTTTAGCAGTTTCACTGTGCCCAAAACAGCACTTGAAATCTTGTGAAAATTAGTTCTTGATGGCTAAAAGACTTACTTTTAGAGTTCTCATCCTTTGTCAAGTAAAGTGAATGTTTTATATATATACATTACAGTTTATATGTAATAGTTTGCTGAATTAATATTTGTGTTCTTGGATACTCTATTTAAAAAAAAAAAAGCTTAGAAGGCGTGCTATGGCAAAAAGCCTCACTATTTAACCTTGATTTTTTTCTGTTTTTAATAAACTGATGGCACATTTGTGTCCTGGTATATATCTTCCTGTGTTTGGTTATATTGCAATTACAGCAGTTACTCAGTAGTAATTTGTTTCTGTGTAGTCATTTTGCATTCTAATTGAATTAATGTATTTCTAAATAAAAGTCACTAAGTACATAAATATGCCCTAGGGATGCCTTGGGAAGCAAATGAAAGCAAAAAATTTGATCTCTTGAGTTTTCTCTTGTGAGTGAAGTATTTAGCATCTTTATTCCATAAACTTTTTAGAGTAAATGTGGACTGTCAGAAGCAGACAGTGGAGCCTGTGGCAATCTCATTTGGTGATTTACATGTGTCAAAGATGATCCCAAGTCGTTTTCTGCCCATCAGAGTAACAGAGGTAGGAATGTTCTACTTCTGAAGTAGGTCATATCTAATAATGAGTACCTAGATAGCTTAGCAGAGATTAATACCTGGCGAGCTTAAGTTAAAAAAATGGGTACTGATAATGTCTTTAGCACAGAGGTGTCACTAAAAAGCGTGGGGAATATTCTTGGTCTTATTTTTAGTAGTTCTTTGTGAAACAGTACTCACATGTTTGCACTTGACAAAATTTGTGGGATTTGCTGGCAGTAAATGCTAGCTGGAAGTAGGCATAAATGTAAAGAGGATTAATGGAAGAGGTAAAATATTTGTGTAAACTATAAAAATGAGAATCAGTAGGCATTTGGGCCATTTGCCTGGTTTTTATTAACTACCTGTTTTCTTCAGAAACTAAGAGAAATGAGATGAATTAATGGTAGTAAATGCTCGTTCAGAAAAATATTTCATGCACAGGAATATATTAGAGGAAAATTTTATGTATAAACAAAGATTTCTGAAGTCTGAAGCTTCTTAAATCTTGTGATCATCTTCATGAATTGAGTAATAACTATATATATAAATGCTGCAGAAATAGAAATGATAGTAAAAAAATTAAGGTGCTGAGAGAGAGGAAATTATAAGATGAATTATTAAAAACAGCTCTTGATACTGGGGGCATGTTTTGCAAATGCAGAAAATAATATTTTCCTCCTTTTATTCAGCTAAGTCTCTTGGATGAAAAATGTTAATGAGTTTTATTAGACCCATTGCAGTCACTTAGCTGTCTGTGCTACTTCTGTTTTAATATGTCAGCTTTAATGATTGTAAATAAAGACTGGTTTTTATCAAGAGCATTCGGTATAAAATCTGAAATGGTTGTATGAGTTAGTAAGACATTTGAAAAGATGACTTATTTTATTCAATTTGGTATAAATAGGTGTATGTTCTCACCAGTTTCTTAAAGTATGGCTAAGCCTAGCAGTAACAATGCTGATGTGCTGATACATGCAGCTAACTGGTATTCTGTCACTCAGAAGAAAAGTGCAGAAAATCTATGCATCTGTCTAAATCACCTGTCTGCTTTGTATTTTTTGTATGTTAACTCAGTTTAGAAAAACGGAAGCAGTCTTTTCCTAATTTTCTGTATTTTAGTAATGCATATAACAGAATCTGTTTGGATGAAAAGAATATTGCTGTAGCACAGAAAAGAAACATTGTCAAAAAATACGTAATTATGAGAGGGAAGTTCTTCAGTGCATTATTGCAGTATGTGAATTGTTGTATCGAGTGGGAGTGTTTTCATGTACTTTGCTCAGATATTATTTGTATTTGATGCAGAAGATTAAAGTAGTATGAGATCTGTTCTTGTCTAATTTTTATACTTTCAGATAGTAGAAGTTGGACACTTCTGGGGTTATAGGACAGATGAAAAAAACAGGAGTGTACTCGAGGCTCTCAGTGTTGAAATTAACTCTCAGAACCTGGTGGATCTGTCGGTGCCTCCGTGTGTAGATGTGCTTTGTCTGGCACCATTCACTTACCTGGGAAACAGAGGATACTGCAGAGCTCACATTCTCTATGTTCATGGAGATGCTGCTGAGGTAATGTGCTATGTCATATTGAATTGGTAGGATGTAATTGGGTTAACAATCTTGGAGCTTTGCTGCTTTTTTTTTTCTCCTATGAATCGCTGTGGCCAGAGTAGATTAATTGGTTTCTTTTCCAGAATACAGGAATTTTTAGTATTAAATTGAGAAGCTCTTGTAGAGAGAAACAAAGACTAAAACCTCCAGTAAATATGAAAACATGACATTCTTTGGAACAGTGTTTATGCTGCTGAGTTCTACAGAATCAGCAAATTCATCAGAATATTTTGGCTTTTTGTGCTGACATCAGTAATGGCAATTAATCCCTTAATTCAAGACTGGGATTGATTTTTCAGGCCAATACTTTTCAACAGTTTAAGGACAGATTTTTTTGTAAGATTGGCCTTTGCACAGCCTTTGAACTTCTTTTATTTCTTAACCTAGCTGGTTGTCACCACTATAGTCTTAATACTGAACATTGTCATATGTTTTTAGTAATGGAAACCTAGTGAATAATAGTGCTAATCTCATCACTTTCTCATTTTAAACAGTCACTGAATACATGTTCACATTTGCCTCTCTAAAAGCAGTTGTTAGGTATTATCACTCACTGTTCAGAAATAAGGTTACATAGACTTAAGTGTGAGGAAAGCATTTAGAGCCTTTCAGAGAAATTTGCCTTTTCTAGATTTAGTGGATTATTTCCATTACAAGGGGATATTTAGGCCAAGGGATCAAATAATAAACATGGTAAAACTTGACCTGTTCTTTTTGACATGATTTCACTTGCATGTTTTCCAGACTTTGAATTTGCTTCCATGTGAGTTCTTGATAAGGTCGTCTTGTACTGTAATTTTTAAACTCAGATTGTGGCTTTTCTTGGCACTGAAAATAGCTCTTTTGTTGTTGTGGAATCTTCACAGATATTCTTGTTTCTTTTTCAGGTTTTCTTTGTGGATTATGGCAATAGATCAGAAGTGCCTTTAAATAAACTAAAAGAGATTCCAAGCTGCCTTCAAGGGCTGCCTTTCCAGGTAGGGGTGATGCTGTTTGCTGATGCTCACTTGGTATTTTTGTGTCTGGCCTGGCAAACAGGAGTGTACTTCAAATCACTATGCTTTTCAGAAGAATAATTAAATAATGTGTTTTCCTGATGCAAGTACCAACAAATCACCTTAGTAACAGGCAAATGTTTTCCACAGGTATCTATTCACCGAGCAGGACCCTTGTGTATAACTGAACTACCTTGTATTTAATTGTAGGGAAATGTTAATTTTGCAAACCTACAGGTCTGTGGGTTTTCTTCATGCTCCCTTGCTGTTCTTTGAACTGCTGGCTTTCCTGGGATCTTTCCAGACAGAACTCTCTTGATGATTAAATACCAGTACTACAGATCAAGAGATCTTTTACACAAATCAGAGGGATTTAATAGTTCGTTTTTTCAGAAAAATAATTATCTTGAGCTATATATTTACAAATAAAATAACTATGGTTCAATTGTAATTCAGTTTTTCAGTGCTCATTCAGATATTTTTAAGCTAACAGAAACAGGTGTATCATGCTAACTGTATTCTCTGAAGCATTTAACGATGAAAATGAGAAATGGACCAACAGAAATAGGATTAGATCTTGATAGGGTTAATTTTGTTTGGTTTTCTTTTGTAATTGATGTAAAAAAAAAGAAAAAAATTGGCAAGAAGCATTATTTTTATGATTAATGTATTAAACAGAAGTGTATTTCTGCTTCAGGCCTAATCTTTTAATGACCACTTAGAATGAGTGGCTAGAAAAAAAATAGGGCTTCTGTTGTAAATTCATTCAAAGACATAATTACAGATAGTGATTGTAGAAAGGGGTTAAATGAGAACTTAATTACTCTTGCCTGCTGGCAACAGAAGAGCTGTGGTGGTCTTGCCAAGTTTTCTGTTACCTTAGTTGAAAACATTTGTGAACTGTGAAGTTTTTTCCAGAGGAGACATCTCTATGCTCCTAAGATTTCAATGTGAATAGTGAATTAATACCAAATTATCCTTTATGCACCATTTTCTCTGATTCCTTAGCAACTGTGTTCCACACTGAAGTGATGTGAGGTGTCATGTGTAGCTGCACTGGCGGTGATGGAATAGGAATTATGCCAGTAGCTTTACAGCAGCCCTGGGAATTAACATAAGCCACCGCAATAATTATGACATAATTTATAGTTATTAGTTCAAACAGTTTGTTGAGAAAGTGAAATATTTCTATGCTGATTCTCTACTCAGGCCAAGCACTGTTTGCAATGTTTTTGCTGTAGGCTTTAGAGTTCAAGATCTGCAAGATGTGTCCCTCTGCCAGGTCTCTGGTGTGCGGGGAGCGCTGGAGCTTCAGTGCCAGCCAGAGATTTGCCTCCCTGGTCAGTGGCTGCACTCTGCTGGTGGAGGTTTATTCCCTTGTGCATGGAGTGCTGCACGTGGATGTTTTCCATCACTCGGGGCGCAAAGGCCTCGTGAATATCCGAGATGTGCTTGTTGAGGAGTGCCATGCTGAACTAGCAGAGGAGTCATATGAATCACAAGTATGTATTGTCTAAGCTGCTGCTGCTTTTCTTACTCTGATTTATTTCAGTTCAGGCTGTCCCAAGAAGCTGAGCTCCAGCTTGACTAGTGGCAGGGTTAATACTTGAAGAGGACAGTGTATTTTTGTCTGCATAATGCATATTGAGCTGTTGCCCAAAAGCACTGCTGCTTTGAGAGCCCTTTTGGAAGGGATATTTCCAGGGAAATTATTTAATCAATTATTACTTGAAACTCTGAAAAACTGTAACTGTGTCACAGTTTTAACTGTCTTCTATTTTTATGTTCCATATAATCTGAAAGGTCATCACAACATTGTTTTTTTGTCTTTGTATGTGAGTGTTTCTTTGTGTAGGACCTTTTTTGTAAACTTTTTAAAGACAATTTAAAAGGGTTTTAACACTTGTGTTATTGTGTAGCAAAGTCATGACTTGCTGAAGGAATTATTTTTGGATGAAGCAAAGGAAGAAGAGCAAGTGCCTATATCGTCAAGACAGGAAGAAAAACATGTAATTGAAAGATTGTTGGACTGTTTTTCTGACAATAAGTCTGATGCACCAACCCATAAGGTAACTGGAGTGGTGGTTTTGGCCTGTGATTACATGACCCTGCTTTTCACATTGTTAGAATGGAGGTGAGGACTGGAAGTACCTTAAATAACCAAGCAGTATATGATGCATTTCATAGGGCATTCTGCTGTCTGTTGGTGGAAAGCCATAGTGTGACTACTGGTTTCAGACTGGGCTGCTGCAGCTTTGAACAGAGTTGTGAAATACAGCCCGAGAGCTAAGTGAACCAGCTCCTGGAACACACTCTGAGGCAGCACTTTGGACTAGTGCAGAACACAGAGAAAACTGAACAACAGAATTCAGTGTTTCCATACGTGGTAGTGTTCAGTATATAAGCTACAGCAAAAAAGGAGGTTTACAATTCTATCAATTTTTCATAAAATTTAAACATAATTTTTATTACACCTAGTGTTTCAGTCTTCATCACCTAAGTGATAGGTAAGCAGCTGGGATAGGTGATGGAATGAATGCTCCAGTAACTGACGGTAATGATGCTTTTCCTCTGCCGGTTCCAAACTCAGAAATGTTTTGAGATATCTGGTCTCTACTAAGTCTGAATATAAAACAGGAAAATGTTTGTCATGTTCTACATTCTGATTACAAGTTAGGCCTCATCTGCATTCCAATTACTTTCCTGTTTCAGACTTTACAAATTTCCAGGCTTTCAAGCACCTTATCATGCTTCGTTTACCCACAGCAGTAATCCTGTTTAACTACTCACTTCATATAGTGAGATATTTTCAAGATTAAAGACCTTATCATGTAAACAAAATGACCTGATTTTGTTAAGTGATCTATGAAGTCTGAACTTGTGCTTTTTGAGTCAGAGGAAACTCATGAATCCCCAGCACCTGTAAAAATACATTACTTTTGTTTAGGTGCCTCAACAAGCAAAGTTTGCTTTAGATGAGTGAAACGAAAATGCCGTCTTGCCAATTTAACAACTCAGTGTTGCTTAGTACATGCTGAAATATGTTTTGGCTTTCATTTATAAAGAATTTTGAGTTGGAGAGATTCTGATGCTGGCTGACTAGAATGTCATTTGTCTCTCCCTTTTTTCTGAAGGTAACAGCTGTTGGCCCATTCAGCCCTTATGAGCTGAAATGCTACAGTCTGACTAAGGTATCCCAGTTCAGGTATGAGAAGACTTTGGCTGTGAAATACATTTCTTAGCTGTAATTTTCAATAAATAGGCAAAAGACCATCCTAGTTGCTCTTACAGATTTTCACTGAATTTTTGTTCATTGAAAAGCCTGAAGTAGTCAGGCCTGAATTGCATTAATGCACACACTGTCACTGTTGAAAATCTTAAGAATAGTTTTAAGGTGCATTCTTGTCTCACAGAGAGATTATTTATTAATGTTAACTAAATCCGCTAAACTGTAACATGAATAACCAGTAACAGCTATTTTGAGTTTGTGTTGTGAATTTAAAATCATTCTTTTATTTACATGTTTGTGTGAGTTTTGGGGTTTTCTAATGTTGAAAATATTTCTTCCCCAGAAACGTTTTCATACATAAGGACAGCATAAACTCCATTGTTGTCCATGATGCTGCAGAAGATCCCTTTCAGCAGTTATTGGTCGCCACTGATGTATCAGTAACTGCAGATGGTAATGCCTAATGAAAATGTTTGGATGGTTTCTCTTAGACTTCTGGTTTTATATGAGTAGTTCTATGAGTAAATATGTCATTGTGGTTTTGTGTTACATCTTTTTGAGGTTTCATTTTCATTAGATGCTCCTTAGATTTATTTGAACTTTTTTTTCTTTTGGTGCCAGGAACTGTGCTTCTAGGGGAAACATCTTTGATGCCTCCTATTCATGGCCTGCTTGCACTCCTCAGTATGCTGTTTGCTCCTGCAATCGAACTCAGGTATTTAAAGTGCATTTTAAAGTGCTGGTTCTTTTATTATTTTCTGTGGCATCTTCACAAATTTGTGACAGATTTTATTTTTTTACTTTCACCATTTTATATATTCTTGTCCTGGTATTTTTTAATGAGTTTTAGTACAGTCTGTAGATAAAATAACTTGTCCATGTACTTTTGAATTGGTGCTGCAGGGTCTTCCCTCACAGTAAAGCATTACAGCTGCTGACAGTGCTGGAAGCCTGGGAAGATGGACTGTAAACTGGGCATGTTTAAATCTAAATGAGGAGGTGAACTTCAATAATTTTTTGTAAAAGCTGAGTTCTGGCAGTTGCATTACTGTTGTGTTTTCTTTAAATTTTGCTATTTGTAGACTTCCACTTCAACATAGTGAAGCTCGCTTTCCTTTATTTTGCTTAAGTATGATTTTTGGTAAGTTTTATGGGTATAACCAGAAGTTCAGTTTTGTTTCATTGATGTATTTTTAGCAACAAGTATGACTGAGTGTGAATGCCTCTCAATTGTTCTAGCTTCTTTCAAATACGTGTCTTGCTTGGCATGGCATAGACAAAGTAATTTTAAATCTGTCTTCATACGAGTTTAGTTTCTTCATCTGTTGGTGAGACTGTTTTCTTTATTTCTCATGTAGAGTTGATAAAAGTGGAAAGTATTTTACTGGTGTTCTGTGTGGTTTGGGTTGGAGTCAGTCTTCTGGATCTCCACTGCTTCCAGAAAATGATATGGAGCTGACATTTGATGTGCGTTTTGGAGTGGAAGACATAATGGAGGTAAAATCTGCATAAGAATTTTCACTACAATAGGAATTCAGTAGAAGTCAGTGCATCAGAGCTTGTTAACTCTCAGCATTAATAGAAAAGCTTGTTTGGACCTGTGGGGTTGGTTCGTTTGTTTGGGTTTTTTAATGTACTCCCTGTTTATAATCTTGGATTCTTATCAGGAGGAGCAGTTGCCCCCTCCCTACACTTCGAACAAATAAAATACTATAGAATGTTACACACTTTACAAAATATAACAACCACTTCTGCACTAACCAGATTTCAGTGCTTGTTAGTTTTGTTCTTAGGATTGTCATGGCGTTTACTGACAAGCCTGGCACTGCTGCTTTGCAGTAAAATCAGTTTGATTTTACAACTCTGATAAGTCATCTGGATCAAGCTATGTCTCTCAGAGCAGATCAGCCAAATGAAAAATAAAGCTCCTGCATTCCTCATTACAGCCTTCTGCAGCTCCCAGAGTGAGGTCTGTCAGAGGGAAGTGTGTACCTAAACTGTGCTGTGCAGGACAGTGGCTGTGTCTGACGTGGGCCTTCGACAGTGAAGCACCTCATGTGCCCTGGTTAGTTCTGTGTGGAGCAGGTGTGAGGTGGCTCCTGGGGGTTTTGTGAGGACACAGTGGACATGCTGGTGCACATGAACTGTGAGGCACTGTTTTCTGAGAGCACTGACTTGGTGTCATGATACCTTATTCATGATACCTTAGCCAGAATGGTAGCACCAAGCTGTTGTACATTTGAAAAATTATGGACAGATAAGAGAAAGTTCTTAAAACTTTGATAGAAGGAATTCTGTACTGGAAAAAGTCCAGGCAAGTGGTAGCCTGTAGCTTTTATGGCACAACTGAGTAACATTGAAGATTGTGATATTAAGTGGCTGACCTGTTCACATCTTTGACCAGCAGAGGTGCAACTGCAGGAAGAAGTGTTTCTGAAGCTTCAGCTGGTTTTGCTTATGCAGATAATATTCCAAGTGAAGTTCATTGATATGGACGCCATGCCCACCTTCATGTGTAATAGGATACAGACCTCGTGCTGGTTTAGAGTGCTTTATATTCTGTCACTGATGTTTTGCAGATAAACAGTCTAAGGACAGCCATTAATAAGCTGCTCTGTGAACATGCAGTGTATTTTGGACAAGAGCAAGTGGCACAGCTGCAGGAAAATATTCGTCAGAAGCTTCTATGGTAATAATTTTGTAGAAATAAGATCTTCTGTTTCACAGTCTCAGCAAAAACAAGATGAGTGATTGCTTGAAGCATAGTTCAGATTAGACTTTGGAAAAATAGTGTATGCTCTCATTTAATGATGCATTTAATTTACTTTGTTTATTTATAAAGCAGTATACTAAACAGCCTTAGACTTCTTGTGGAAGCACTGGTTCTTCAGGGAAGCCCAATCACTTAGGAGTCATAAAACCTAGACTGTAAAACCTGTTCTACAGGATATCAGTTCTTATGTATCCTTGGTTTTTGCACCCAGAACAAAGCTAATGGAGTCATGAGGCATAAGAGTGCAGAAAGAATTCTAAATCTTTTCTCCCTGTACATTAAATTTGAATCGTGTGCTGCCTTTCCTCCCTCAGCAGACCTGTGCAGAATAGGTGTTGGCCAAGTGAATTGCAAGTCCCAGGCTAATTTAGGAACAGAAATAAGGCCTGCTGCCTTTTTTCCCAGCAAGCTTTCCTGCTTCTAGTAAGTGAAGCAATGGTTCTGAAAAGACTGTTGTGAGTCAGTCCAGCCAGCCTGGAGAATTTTTTTAGCTTGTAGTTTGAGAGGAGTGTGGTGAAGTATCCCAGGAACAGCTCCTTCTAATGCCTGTCTTTGCTGAGCATAATGTGAAAAATCTTCCCTTGTTTGTACACCCAGCATGCATTTTAGTGCTGTCTGTATGATAAGGAGGATTTTCTCATCCTGATCTGACTTTCTACTAAACTATGTTAAAAAGAGCTCTGGTCCAGACAAGAGTCCATAATATAATTCTTACCAGCCTCATCTCTAAGAAATATGACATTTTTTTGCCAATAGAGCTTTTCTAAAACTAACTGTATGATGCCAGAGTGAGGCAGTTCCTCGTGGTGATAAAAATCAGCAGCTTTTAAACTTGGCTGCTCTTACTCAGGGTTATCAAAATGCTTATCAAAGCAGCTGTTTATGCTGATTTTTCAGGTGTTTCTTGGTACCTGCTCAGTTGATATTTTTTTTCCTTCTCTGTGAAAAAAACCTATCACATTGCCTTAAGTTAAGAGCAAGCACCCATACTTCCTGTTTGCAAAATTTCAAAGAAAATTCAGGTGCATTCCATACTAAATTAACAAGTGTGGGATCAGCCTTATTTTTGAGGCACTGGAAATGAAATTAAAAGAGAATAAGCAATAGAGAAGTCAGGGATCATGGATAGGAAGAAAGAAGCAGAGCCACAAACCGTCTCTGGAGGTGACTGTGACAGTAACAGCTCATGCTGGGATGTCAACACTTCCATGGTAAATTCAAGGCACTAAAATGTCACTGCTATTTCTTCAGACATGTGAATACTTGCTACAGTTTCAGCACCTATTTTGGGCTGATTGTTCAGACATCTCCAGCCAGCTGGGAGGGGAAGGGTCAGACCTTGGCACAGGTCCTGGGCACTGCCCTGTTCCCAGCTCGGTCAGCGCCGCCTGCCTGACTCGGTCACTCTCATCAGCCTCTGGGCTTTTTCTTCTTCAGCATTTCAGACCTTCTCTGGGAGCCTCTTCTCTCGTGGAATTTTTGTACTTTTACTGATTGTCTTCCAATGAGCCTACAGCTATTTTGATTTAAAATTTTGTTTTATTTTTGTATGTTTTTATTTGAAGTAATAAACAGTCTGATTATTGTAATGATTTCTTCTTTTCTCTTGTGTAACATCTTTTTTGGTTCTGAATATTTTTTTCCAATTGTACTTTCTGTGTTTTGGCAAAAACCTAACATTTACTAATATGAGTATATAGGTAAAAATTTAGCCTGAACAGGCTTTCATAACTATTTTCCATTTTTCAAAAGCTAATTGTATTTACAACATGTCACCACTACTTAAGACCAAAATCACTGTTTGAAAAACACATCTAGACAGAATTAATTAATGTCTACTACTGTTGTGCTTTGCACAGCTTGAGGAAATAACTGGAGCAGACAGACAATCTATAGTAATTGAGTTGTCATGCAAAACAAAATACCCTAAAAATAGCTGTATTATACATTCTAGTGAGTAAGCATACATAAAACTTAAGGAATAAATTACAGTTGCAAATTCTAGTACTAAGTAATGAAAAAAATCTCATTATTTTCTTTAGAAGAAAATACATTCTAATACTCTTAACGTCCCTGTGAAAATTTCTGTTTTGACTTCTTGCACTAGAGGGGCAAAGTACAGAGAAGTGAACAAATCAAACTAGATTAACAGGGAAATTTAAGATTCTCTTCAGCACAGACACCTTGTAAATACCTGGTTGTATCTAGTATTAAAAAAATCCTTTGTCTTTATAATTAAACAAATACAAGTGTATTTCTTAAGGCTATATTTATGGCATTTCAGTTTAATCTGCAAATCACAGCCTCGAGATGTAATTGCTCCTACATGGTATGAGAAGCTTTATGCATGGAATCAGGTAAGGGTATAAAGATATTTTTTTAACTTTTTTTTTCCTTGAGGAATCAGAGTGCCCCAGTACAGTCAGTTAGTTAAGAATGTTGAAAGGGAGAATTTGCTTTGAAAGGATGTCTTTTTTGATTATTGAATTTGAAAACCACTGTAGAGTCAAAGCATAAGAACTTTTATGTAATCACCAGTGTCTGTTGATAACCTTGTTTTGTAGAGTCTGTTTAGTTGTTGAGTGGTTTGTTTAGTTTTGTATATATAAATATTTAGTGTTTTCAAACAGAACTCTCCTTAGGTTTTAAGTTGAGAGAGATTGTAAAGGCAACTTCACATTAGTGGGAAGTTAAAAATTTCTGTTCTATTAAACAGGTGTAGCTACATTTTCCTTGAGTGTGTTTTAGTTTCATTTTGGTTTTTCCTTTCTAGGCAGGCAGAAATGTGGCTTGTTTTAGAATACATGTGGTGTGATCAGGAGGGCAATTTTTCTCCAGACCCAGAAGGGTTTCATAAATCTGAAAACTCTCCTAGCTTACTACTCTATTAGAAATCTTACCTTTCTTTCTGTGAGGGCCTCTGCAGGCCACTAGATTTCCTGAAGAACAAATACAGTTTCCTAGTTAAAAGAGGGTGAGGAATTAGTGCAGGAGTAAAAGTGTTATACACCATCCCTGCCTCCCTGAGGCCCATAAAGGAGGGATTTGGGAGAAAAGGGACAGAGAACAAGCACCAAGGACACTTCGTTCTAGAAGGCATTTCTTTAGAGTGTGATGTGATATACTGTCTTAGGCCAAACTGCTTCTGTTTCCATATTTCAAATTCAGTTACCCTTGGATTTATGAAGAGAATCTCCTATTCACTTCTACTGGTGTTTAGCCTTTATAACAAGCTAATGTGTAGGCCTTGGATTTTCCCCACTGCATCTGAAGAATCTCAGGATAACTTTCATACATCACCATATAAAATACTTACCTGTAACGCTCTGGAATTGACTGTGGAGTAGTGTTCTGACTCAGGCAAGCCATGAGATACAGCATTTTGTAGCACTGGCTCTTTTGTTGCCATGTGTGGCATGGAACAGAAATTCCTGTATGATTTGAAAGACTTTTTCTTAACCATGTTATATAGGAAAACATTAAGAATGCATTCTGACTTTCATCTTGCTTCTTTTGATTTAGGTGGATTCTCAGCGCATTACTGATGAGCCTGAAAAGCAGCCTGAAAGAGGAAAGTGTGTTTATCAGCTCCACAAGGTTGTTCTGTTGAATGATTAAGTATTTCTAGAAGTCTTTCAGAGGATGAGGTATTAGAACTAGTCTAAATATTCTGTCTTGTATGTTGCATGTTTTGCAAGACTGTTCCTTAAGATGAGTGTAAGTGCACAGAAAGGCAGTTTGGAAAATGTTCTTGAGTTTCTGAAAAAGCTGACGTTTGCTGGCTTAGAGCAGATGAGTTTGTTCCCAAAAGAAACTGGTGGAAAGCAGGATTCCATTTTTGTTTTCATAATACTTCTGAGCAGGTACACATGTTATCACAAGGTACATGAAAGATGAAGCAAATCTAGGCTTAGTTGTTAATTTTCTGTCTAAAACCTCATAAATCAAGGGCATGACCTTTTTCTTTTTTATTAGTATTTTTTAAAAATACGCAACAAAGGGGTTGGGGTTTCCCTTAACCAAAAAGTAGAACTCAGGGGAAACTGATGATCTAAGTTATGTTCTGATCCAAACTATATCTTCATATACTGGATGCAGTTTTTCATTTATTTTTTGTACAACAAAATGTAACATTTATTTTCCTGTATGGCAGAAGACTTTTGAATTACTGCTTCATGGCACTTTGTTTCATCATGTTCTCTTATTTTTACCTGCAAGATTGTTAATCCTAAAAATGAGGTCAATGGTTTCAGAATAAAATGCAGAAATGAAATAAAATGTTTTTGTCTCTTCTGTTGTGCGGCCATGCTTAATAAAAGCTAAATTGAGTTACTAATGGTATGTGATTGCATTCATGAAATACAAGAATACAAAAACAGTATATGGAAGAGTATTATTCATCTTTCCCATTCACTCAGTGATTTGGAGGTCATATAATACCCAGTCATTCTCTGAAGGACAGAGAATCAGTGGTCACCATAAAGAAGTGGCAGATTTGGGGAAAATAAGGAGTTGCTTAAAATAATGTCTTATTTTAAGCTGTACTTAAACAGAGGGATGACTCTGTAACAGGCAATTTCAGTGGTTTATTAGAGCATTACTTCCTTAGACCCAATTTACCGATCCTTGGGAATTAAAATTGTTAGTGAGATAGGACTAACAGAAAAATTGCCTCTCAAGTGGCTTAGGCAAGAGGATTTCTCAGCCATGTGTTGTACACCAATTAAGTGTTCCTGTTAAACACCTTTGGGGGCAAATGGAACAGGCAGGATTTAAAATATTTTGTGTATTCGTGATGGGAGTTTCTGTAGGAAAAGAAGCCTTGGCAACGCAGAAAGCCGTGATATAAATAATGGAACTCATTCCATATAAGCAACACTGGAATTTTTTTATTATTTTTTATTCTTAAACTCTGTTTCTCCCTTGTGTGGATCTGTGTGTGGCTGTGCTGCCACCAGGTGGGGGCTGCTGTGATGTGGGACAGAGCAGCCCTGAGGGAAACACAGCATCCTTCAAGTCAGCCTTGCTGGGAGATGTTGTTCATTTGCAGATGAATATATAGTACTATCATTTAAAAAGCAGCTGTTGTATTTTATTGTTTAGTTTAGGCTTCAGCAGCACTGGAAATCACTTGAACAAGTTTAGGGTAAGCAGCTTCAGGATTTCCCCCTCAAAGGGTAATAGTATGTCACATTGGAGAGAGAAGTGTTGTAAAATAGTTGTGTGTGTGTGTGTGTGGCTGTAGACCTGATCCCAGTCAGCCTTGTGCCTCTTGGGGACTGCTTCCCTAAGAAAAAAGGCCATGGCTGCTTGTCAAGATTCCCTTTATCTCCAGATGCTCATCAATATTGAGTAGAATGAGATTTCACTTACTGCAGTTTATCAATGATGATTTACGTACTTCTTCACTGAGCTGAAGGTAGAAATATTTCAATCTATAAATGGTTAGATTAATGCTCTTAAATGCCTACAGTAGTAATGATAAAGTGGCAACCTCTGTTGATAGGTACTTCTAGAATTTGAAACAATGTGCATTGACCATTGCTCGTAATTCCCCCTACAGCTAAAATGACACCTGTTAGCAGTTTTAAATCACAAGATCTTTTGCCATTGCATGAAATTAATTTTGGAATTTACTGCCATGGGCTGTGCTAGAAATCAAATATATAAACAAATAGAAAAAAGGAATTGGAACTCCAGGGAAGGCAGATCATTCAATAATGGTTAAAATTGAGGAACTTGAACTCCCTACCCTACTGAATTCCAGAAAATATATTGAAAGGATGTCTGTCTGTTTTTATCCTTGCCCAAATGTTTCCTTATGGCAAGTATCAGGGTGGAAAATACTTTTTATGAATCCTTTTACAGAAAAGTTGCCTCTGGTTCCTCAAATGATTCTTCATAGTGCTGCAGAGCACTTGCTCTGTTCTTTCAGGAGAATCACATTGTTAGGATGAACAGGGAAAGGGAGACGGATGTAGCACAGATGGGAGTTTCACAGTTCCTTCCCCACGAAGTGTGTGTAGGGATTAGGGTGGTTTGAATGAACCCAACAGATCCTGCTGAGCCTGTGGCCACTTGCACCATGGCAGCTGTGCCCTCTCTAGGGAGGGAGAGTGGGGAAATTCATGTGAGAGTGGAGGATGTCAAGGTAAAGTGATCTATTTCCAGACAAAACAGGACTCTCCTTTTTCAGCTGTATGGGATTTTAGGAGGTACAGGTGAGTGCAAGTACATCCTGTAGGACCTTTGACGTTTCCTAGCACAGTTGTGCTGCTCTTGGCACCTGAGCTACCTGTTGCTAAAACATATTGTATGAGTTTTACGAGAGCTTTTGTTTACAATGCCAAGAGAAAATTGAGTTACCAGGAAAAGGACGGTTGGGGATGGAATTTGAATAATCGAGGGATGGTGACTTTATGGAGCACAAGTGCAGTCCCAACAGGCTCTGCCTTGCTTGACCTGTGGTCAGGTGTCTCAGGTTTATTTACAGTGACCAGCTCCTGAAAACTCTGACGTGCCCAGAGGGAGAACTGGGTGAGACAATGGGCTGTTAAACACTAACACAGACAGTGGCTCAAGTGAGCAGAATTGCCTTGGAGAAACTACAGAAAAGCTGCAGCTTGCTAACCAAAGGTGAGACCTTTTATTTGTGGAGTTTGTATCATCTTGGGAAAGTGTGCAACCAGTAGTGAAGAGTTTTCAGCCCTCTCCTGCCTCTCTGCCATTTCATTGAGTAAGAGGTAGTGAGCCTTCACTGAAATGCAGATGGAGAGAGCAGAGCATCTCTGGATAACTTTAGAACTGTAGGTCTGGAGATACCTGGGTTGGTCCTTGATACTGCTGTACTACCAAAGTTTTAGGCTCAACAGTGTATTCTGAGGGCTCCATTCCCCTCCATGTTTCACCCAGAAACTGTGTGCCATGCTGAGGGTTTGTGCATCTGCCACACTCCTTACAACAGATTAAATTTAATGTCAGTCTACATGTGTCAGAAAAAGGCCACATAAATTAGGATAAATTACAGAATCATGGTTTAAACCAGGATACAGGTGTTGGCATAGGCTGTGGCAGGAATTACAGTGACCTTTGAAAGTCACTAGCATATTTTCCAAGGGTCAGAGTAACAGGGCAGAGTTTGTCTGCCTCAATGGAGAAACAATAAAAACCCCACCATCAGTGTAGAGTTTGATTTGGAGTTTCCTTTCTGTAAAAGAACCTTGAGAAAAGCAGATGAAATTCTGAAGAGCCTAATAAATGATAGAAACCTGAGTCAAAGATAGTATATCTGAGGTATATATTAATCCTCCAAAGGAGAGTTGAGGGAAGAGGCAAGCTCTGAGTTTATCTGGTGAATCTGTAGGAAGATAGATTGCTCTTTTGTCAGTCACTGAGTGCAGCTCCATGGGTAGGTGTATTTGTCATCCCTTTCTGATGCTCCTATATTTAGCTTTCACTCAAGCTCCAGGAGTGTCTGTCTAGTCTGTCAGATGCTATGAGTTAAATCCCTTGGGGAAACAGAGGTGTTTGCTCTCTCTGCTGAGTGAACTCTTGCATCCTGCAGGACAAGGACCAGACCTTCCCAGAGGTCCTCCCTTCCCGTTCCAACGATGAGGAGATCCTGGCACATGTTTCTTGGCACAGGGATGAGTTTGTGGCTGTTTCTTGATCCCAGGGTCTTTTCCCAGGAGGCAGAAAGCTGAGCTTGGGTGCTGGTGCTCACTGCTGGTTTTGCCATCGGAATGGTGAACAGGGCAGGAGTGAGCTGCACACACCACAAGCCTTCCTGAGGGGTCATGGCCTTGACTTCTTCACCCCAGCAATTCTCTCCCTCACACTGAGCCACCCTGGGGACAGAGAGAAGTGCGGTTGCCACTTGGTTCCCAATGGAAGGAGGGAGGGGAAAGCTGTGGTTGAAATGCTGGCATTCATTTCCTCCTGTGCTCCAAAAAGTGCAGAGGCTGCTTTTTCCTCTGAAAAACTGCCATCAGAACTTCTTCCCTCATGATTAGATGAGTTCACGACTTTTTAATGTAATGTTTATGAAACTTGTCTCTCCTCTCTGTGCCAATCAGAGTGATGAGCCCCAGGTGCCCCACAAACACACCACTGATGGTTTTCTTTTCCCCTCCTGTATTTGTTCTTCATGCACTCCATGGAGGGGTTTTAAATATTTCACTTCTCTCGTTTTGTTTTCTTCCTAAACAGAGCAGAAAACACCCAGGGATACCTTTCTCCCTAGATACATGTGTTTGAAAAGCGAAGGGTACAGCTGTTGGCAGTATTTCAGCATTTACAAAGCTCTTTTTTCTCCTTTTTGGTCTGTTAGGAGCAAAAATCTAGAGTGCATAATCAGGAAATGAACAGCACAGAGGATGCATATGTATCTCTGGGGGTTTTTTTTGGTCTATGATAAAGACAGAGAAGCCACATTTAAGAGACAGGAAAACAGATAAGATTTTAATGAAAATTCTTGTTTCAGACAATATCTTCCACAGCACATATTTCAAGAGATCACAGAATATAGCTGCAGGTAGTTCCTTTGCTTTCTCTAGTTTAGGATGTTAGCTCTGTTTTGAACTATTTTACTCAGTCTTGACAGCAACTGTGCAAACAGTCTCCTCCTGCCCAATTGCCAGGTAAGTTGGGAATTGAACAGGCACACTTTACATCTGATTATTTTATTTGTTCTCTAAGGAATAGATACCGCTTGAGTTTTATTTATAAAGGAGAAGGAGGTAGAAAATATGCTGGGAAAAACACAAAGTGTTGCTGGTGGCAAGTCCTAAAATTAAAAGTTATTGAAGTTAATGCATTAGTAGAGATGCTGTATAGGGTGTCAGTGCTGCAGAAAATCTGCACAGGGAGGCACACTCTGTGATAACTTGGGAGCTTCCAGAGCATATGAGAGTGCTTCTGGAAGGAAGATTTCACACTTCCCAAATGGATGCTTCCAGCTGAGGGACAGGAACAACAGCAAAACAATCCATCTAGAGATGGATGTATTTGTAAAAGTGGTGTAAATGTTCCTACCACCAACTGGAATCAGAATGGAAAGGACTTCTTGTATACTTCCTCTGGGCATATGTGTAAGAGAGCATTCCCTGATGATGTTATGATCTTTATTTTCATATTACAATGTACGGTTTTTTTCTTTGTTTTACTGCTGCAGGATTTCAAGTTACTGTTTTTCAGTTTATTTGAACTGAGACAGTTCTTTATTTTTTTCCTCTGTTTTTCTGCTTTTCACTCCCATGTGATTGCTTGGCAACTATAAATCCAGTTATATTTAATTTACATCTTCTAGCGTGGTTTCACACATCTCCTGTATTTATCTCATGCTAAACACTGATGTACAGTCAACTTGAGCTGGCACCCTTTTGACAAAAGCTTTCCCATCATTTCAAGAACTAGTTTTAATATAATCTGAAGCTGGTTTTTTTGAAGTAAATGAAAAAGGCTACCACAAACATTTCTGAAACATAGGGAGATTGTAGCTTAGGGCCATATCTGCTGTAAGCAGCAGTTATATGTCTATAGTTTGCAATAAACGTTTTTTATTGTATAATTTTGTTCTTTATAGTTTCTCTAAACAGAAGGATTATTTGTGCAATCCCAGAAGATGCTTGATTCATGTAATGTGAATGTACCAAGAAGACTTGGCCAGAATAGCAAATTATTCTGAGGTATTGGATATGGTCTTCAGTTCTCTTGTTCTCTTTTATTTAGTGCTGGGGGTTAAAAGGAGATATGTTGTATATTTTAGCTTTTTGTGGATTAGTGATTTATGGGATTGGAATAAAAAGGAACCTTTGGGCTGGAGAGGCTGTTAGCACTAGCAGGCATATACAGAAAAATGACCTTTGATTTGTTTGGTTCTCTCATAGATATTCAAAGAATGTTAGAGGCTGAGGGAAATTTGTCTGGGGCTACACTAGAAAGGTGGCTGCCATTTGGTTTTCTACCTTTTAGTGTCAGGAAAAACTGATGTGAGGCAGGAATCTTTGTGATTCAAGCAGGGGTGGCGCAGTGTACGTGAATCTGGACCCTGTAGTCCAGGTTCCTGTGTTAAATGACAGAAGAATATGGGGACCCACCAGCAAGGGCTCTGGTCTTTTATGTATGCAACTCTGAATTGTGTCAGTGGCTAGTAAAATACCGATGAATAAAAATAAAAGATGGAATTCCAACTGACACACCCAATATCGAGGGCTGTAGCAAGCACCTTAACAGCTGCAGTTAAACATACTTCTTAGGAGCTCAAGGTAATCTAGAACCCAGCTAGTGTTAAGTACTATACTTGAAAGGCCCCTGTGAAGAGCAGGATGGTTCTTTCTAACCCTTAACAAAATAAGCAATTGTGAATTTTGCCAGAATTCTTGTTTGCACATTTAAGGCTGTCCATGATGCTCTGTAAGGCTCTGATGCTGTTGGACACTGTGAACAGTTAATTGTGCACTGTCATGAGCAATGTGTTAATTGGCACTCTCATGATTTCTGTCTCCCTCAACAGACTTATCAGTAGCTCTCACTCCTCAGAAAGGTAGGAGAGAACTTGAATTTAGCAGTGCTGCTTTTCTTGCAGTTCATAGGAAGGATCTTACTGCCATGGATATAGCAATGAAGCCACATTTGACAACGCACCCTGTCTGTTTCAGAGAATTTCTGAGATAAAAGAAGGTTGAAAAATTACTTGATGAACAAGCAAGAAGATCTTAAGAGGAACAAAGCAACTGTCTCCCTGCCCACTTCCAGTTAGTAACACCTTAGTGTGATGACTGTTCTAATAATTGTTATTGTAACTTAAGCTCAGCCAGTACATTGAGTTATTTAGGTTGGCATTTTGACTGAGTTTGAACAGAATGCAGGATGGATGAGCTAAGAAACTCGTGAACCAGCATAATGAGCACCATGGAGGGAAAAATAAAACGTGTGATTAAGACAACTATGAATAGAAGAAAAGGAACACTGACTCCCTGTCGGTTCCTTGGAAGTGATTTCCCCAGAGCAGGGAGAAAGAACATCTGCAAGGTGAGATCACTGTGCCCAAGGGCACAGGAGCCAGGCATTTTTGGAGTTGATGTGACTCAGTGAAGCATGAGGTATGTGGGCTGCAGAACCAAGGAAACAAGGCACTAACTACAGCTTTTTAATTTTTTTTATGGGGAGTTGGTTGAATAAAGGAAAAAACACCTCAAAAATCATGCAGGTAGAATCAGCAGAAGTGGGCCGGTGTTGTAGACCTCAGTGGATGAAAGCCAACTCCTGTGGAGGGCAGTGTCTTCTCCAAACCACCTCAGTGCAGGTAGCTTTGCCATTGGAGCTTGAGCAACAGGACTGGTAAGAAAACTCTAAGAAAGGTATTTCTGACCCGTTATTCAAAATCTGTGACAAGTTTCACACATCCAGACTTTTCTCTTGTGCCACAGGTATTCCAGATGGAGTGTTTTGACCTCATCAGTCTGCAGGTTTCTGTCCTCCACCTTCACCTCCTGCTGACAAGCTGGTGTGTGGGTCACAGCAGACACGTGTCCTTCGTGAGGCTGATCACAACATGTACTTTATTAATTCATCCTGGCACTTGTTCCTTTTTCCTGCGTCCTACTCAGGATGAGTTTTATTAGTTTTGTTTCATTTCCTAAAACCTTAAAAAACATCCCAAGTTTATCTTGCCTGCAGTCTTTGTTAGGCCTGAGGCTCATGCTTCACTTCGATGCCCATGTACCCTGCCTGCCTTCTTCCAGTGTTATTTTCCTTCTTGATGCCAAATCACTTCTCTTACTTTTCCTCAGGCCATGTTCAGCCTGCTCTTGCCAGTGCCTACAGCCTGGTGCCAGACTGTGTTCCTGAGCACCAGGTACAGGATCTGTTGCCAGCTCACACCCCAGAGGTGAAGGAGAGTTAACTGTGGAAATTCCTCCTCACTGAGTCACTTGAGTGCTGCTCTTGGCTTGTCTGGATTGCCATGTTTTCTGTGTCATCTGGATTGGCACGTTTTGTGACATTGATGGTTTTTATAGATCTATGGTTCCAAGGCTGACATGAGATAGTTTCTTGGTTGAATGGTCACAGACCTTCCCAGTACCTCAGCCAACACAGCCAGCTTTGAGATGCAGGTTCCCTGTTCTCAGAATGGTGATCAGTGCTGTGCAGAGCCCAACCCTCAGCTTTCTGGAACACCTAAAAAAAAGCAAAGCTTAAAAACCTGAAGCCTGAAAAAACACAGGGGTGGGCAGCCACTCTTGCAGAGTAGGCCACCTTCTAATTCTGCTGCTCCTTTATGTCATATCAGGATTTGTCGTAGCATTTGCACTGGTGTTTGAGCAACTGAGTGTTTCTATGAGACTTGACATCTATGACAGACATTCAATTCCAGTGGATTCACCAACTTTTAACATGGAAATACCTCAATGCCACTGTGGGCCCTCTTCTGGACAGAAAAGTTTGGGTCCCATCCACCCCACAAAGAAGGGGGAATTAAACTTGTGCAGCCCAGTGTAAAAGTTTAACAGCACCTGCTTCCCATCCTCGTGTCCCTCGTCACTGGAATCTGTGCTTCGTGAGGCTGCAAGCTGGGAAGAACTGATGGCACAGCATGAACTCTGACCTGGGTATTCGCTGTCAGCCCACCAAACACAGAAGAACTAAAAAAAAACCCAAATCGACAAAAACCTAAGTATTTTCTTAGCTCATGGTCAACCATTGTGAATGCTGGATGTGCATTATGCCTCTCAGGAAATTCTGATTGCTATTATATTATTATTATTATTAATCATTAATTATTAAACTAATTAGTTGAGACTAGATGTCTAGATAACTGAATTCAGTAATAAGATGAATCTTACCTCTGAGGTACATTAATTAATATGTAACTGTCAAAAAAAAAAAAAAAAGAAAAATTACAAATTAGTAATTTAGTTGAGTATTTCAAGTAGCATGCTGTTTGGGTGTTTTTCCAGGCCAAAGACCTAATATCTTGATTAGATATTAACACTGCTCTCCCTCACCACTGCTTCAGTCATGTAGTCAGAGAAGGCTGTCAGGTTGATCAAGTGAGATAAATCTGTGGCGACTGCTCCTAACTGCCTGTTTGACCTTCGTATGTCTGGAAATTGCTTCCAGGTCTATTTGCTCCACTGCTTTTCCAGGGACTGAGGTGAGGCTGACCAGCCTCTAGTCCCATCTCCTCTTCCTTCTCACCATTCTTGAAGTGTAGAAGTGACATTTGCTTTCTTCCACTCCTCTGGAACCTTCCCCTGGTTGCCGTGACCTTTCAAAGATTATTAAGTCTCCTCAAATGACATAAACCAGTTCCCTCAGCTCTTGTGGGTACAGCCCATCAGGTTTCAGGGACTTGTCAGGGTTTGGTTTATTTAAATACTCCCTAAGGGTCTGGTTTATTTAAATATTTCCTAACCTGATCCAGTGACAGTAAGTCTTCATTTCTCTGCATTTTACGATGGCCTCAGGTGCCTGGGATTCCTAAAGGCAAATACAACCAGTAAAGACTGAGGCAAGGGTGGCATTGTCAGCTTTCCCATATCCTTTGTCACCAAGTGCCCTGCCAGTCACCAGTGGGCCCACCTTTTCCATGGTCACCCTTTGGCTGCTTATTCAGCTTAGAAACCTTTTTTTGTTGAACCTTCATATCACTCTGTAAATTCAATTCCACTTGGGCCTTGCCTTTCATAACAACATCCCTGCACACTTTGACTTTATCCTTACATTCCTCCTGGGACACCTGCCCCTTCTTCCACCTCCTGAACACTTTTTATGCTTGACTCTTGTCTGGAATTCCATGTTCATCCATGCAGGCCTGCTTCTACCTTGTCTTGGTTTCCTCTTCATTGGAATGGACAGTCCTTGTTGCTCAGAGGAGGTGATCCTCAAAAATGGGTCAAAAATGTATGGAGATTTTGTAAGAGCTTCATTATTTTTGATGGATGATCTAGCTAGGCAATCACCTCAACTGTTGCAGAGCAACATCAATAAAGCAACATCAATAAAGGTTCAGCAGAGCTTCCAGAATGACTGCAAGAAGACTATTTGCTGGACTTGCTTTTGAGACAGAAGTTAGCTGTGGAGTACTGATATCTCAACTATTGGTCACACAGAACAGTGCTTTCCTTTCCCAGGATGATACAAACTCCACAAATCACAGTTTTAGAGAAAAGTGTCACCTTTGGTTAGCAAGCTGCAGCTTGGGTATATGCACTCACCTGTACCTCCTAAAATCCCATACAGCTGAAAAAGGAGAGTCCTGTTTTGTCTGGAAATAGATCACTCTACCTTGACATCCACACTCATTCTCTGCAGAGAACACAGCTGCCATGGTGCAAGTGGCCACAGGCTCAGCAAGAATCTGTCAGGTTCATTCAAACCACCCTAATCCCTACACACACTTTGTGGGGAAGGAACTGTGAAACTCCCATCTGTGCTACATCCGTCTCCCTTTCACTGTTCATCCTAACAATGTGATTCTCCTGAAAGAACAGAGCAAGTGCTCTGCAGCACTATCAAGAATCATTTGAGGAACCAGAGGTGACTTTTCCTTCACCTTTTAGCAACCTCTATGCACTGGGGGTATCAGCTGGCACAGCTCAGAGATGCAGGCTCTAGGAAAGACAAAGGCTGGAGCTTGGAAGGAGTCTGGGCACTCCAGGAACCTTGGAACAGTTTCTCTCTCCTGAGATTCATAGCAAATCATTTTGCTCTCCAGCTCCCCTTTCAGCCTCACCCAAAACACTTTATGGGTGGCCACAAAATGCGCAGAAGACCCTAACCAGAGCTTTGAAGCTTTGCTGCTTGGTCAGTCACTCTCCAATGCTGACCCTTCCTCTGCACCCTTCACCTTTTTCAACCACTAGCTCAGGAACAAAGTGACACTTTCTTCCTGCTTTCTTTGTTTTTCATCATTTTCCCTGTCTTCAACACTTCCATGTTCAAATGTTATCTTCTGCCACCATCTACCCACTGCACAACCAAAGCTATTCCAGCTCCCAAATCCCCTCCCAGGTATATGATATTTCCTCCCATCGTGGTATGTATGCATGATTTATCTCATTTAAAGGAGAATTATTCTACCAGCAGCAGGCAGAGGAAAAGAGGGAACAGGTTTTCTTCTGGTTTGTTCCTGTTGCTGCTTCCCCTTTCCACTGTTCTAGACAATATTGAATTATTTAAAGCAGGCCTAAGCTCATTGAGAAGGTATGGAGAGCCCATTGCCTTAATAAACACCAGTTAAATACATCAGACTTTTAACAGCACAAAAGGTCATTCTGATACCATCTGGTGAACTGGATACCACAAATCAGAGAATGCACTGACAGTCTTAAACATCACAAGTATGGAACCTCTGTAGACAGACCCCCACAGACTTACATAAAATCAACTCAGATGCACATCTTGAGATCTTTTGGGCCATTAAGCCACCCCAGTCCTTGACAGGCTCTTAACGTCTGGAGACAGCAACACTTCTCATTTTAAAAATCTAATTTCCCTCATTAAGGGCATACATCCCCTAGATAAGAGATAACAGGTGGCTTCATCCTTGTCTACACTTGCTTTTGGAAAAGCCTCTCTATCCCAGCATTTTGGTAAATCCTTTTTTTCCTTTGTTTTTTTTTTTTTAAATTTTTATTTTTATAAAAACCTTCTGCATTATTTATTTATAGTTCATATGCTGAAATACAGAATTCTGAATAACATCCCTGGATTAGAGAAGTAATCTCATGTAAATTGCACAATGATACCCAGGAATGACTCCTTGCACAAAAAGAAGGGTGGAGGGCAGAAGACCAAGTGAAACTATCAATAAACCAGAGAAACCAGAGAAACTATCAATAGAATTCACAAGAAATAAGTGATGTGTTCAAAGAGAGTTCCTGGACATGGCTGACCAGCAAAGTGACATTCAGTAGCAGAAAATGGTTATTTAATATTCTGTATCTAATAGTATCCCATACATAAGGAGGACTACAATGGCATTCACTAATTGGAAGGAGTTCTGCCATCACAACAATTACTTCTTAATTGTCCATCAATATATATGAAATCATACTTTTAAGTGTTGTGAAGAGTAATCACATTGTCTTGATAATGTTTGACTGACACCATCTATTTAATTTATCTAAGTCCATGAGTAGCCATGAGATATGAATGACTTTTATTGCTGTTTTGAAGCTAACAAAGTAGAAAGTTCTATCCTCATATTACCCTTCTTCTGATCTATTCTGACTCCTGAGGTGCTGATGTGCTGTTGCTGATTTTCCTTAATTGATAATGGGTCTTATAGGGGAAGTTGAAATGTCAAGACTAAGATGAAGGAACCCATTTTCAAGTTGCTTTTTGTAAAGGACATTTAAAGCTAGTCAAGTATGGAGCAACAGCTCAAGCAATAGCCAAATGTGGTGCTACCCCACCAAGGAATGCAGTCCAGCTAACTTCTAAAAAAGAAAAAAGTAGGGTTGTTTTGTTTATTTTTTTCTTTTACAAGAGTGCAGAAAGGAGAATAAATTGACAAGATACAGGTTTCAGTTTCAGCTTGTCACAGGTAGTTTGTAGTTTGTAAACACAGGAGTGGTGGGTCAGTGGTAGTGCCAATTTCAGGTATAGTGGTTTCATACATGGTATTTATGTACCCTGGCCAAGTTGAAAGATCATCTCTAAAGAAAATAGCCTTTTTGATGGAGTCAAATAACACAAACTGCTGCAGCTTTGAATAATCTGACATAATTCCAAGAATTTATGATCTCCATTGTGAAGGCGTCCCTCATTGCCACAGCAATTGGGCTATTGGTTTTGCCTTTGTAGAAGGAGAGACCAGACCAACAGGATTCTCTTCATGTCTTTCACTGAAAAAGCTGAGGCTTACAAACACGTTACCTGCCTTTTTTAAAGCTGCCATTTTCCCCTGCTGGTACCTTTTATCTTTTGGGAACTATACATGGATACTAAATGAGAATGGTAATTTTGTGCCAGGGTCTACTCGGAACATAAGCTGCAGAACCAACACTGCTGGCTTTACAGTAAGTTGTCTATTTGGCAGCTATTAACGGATAGAAAATTATTTCATTTAAAATCTTATTCTCTTCTCCAAATTTGCTCTCACAGCTCCTTCACTAAATGACAGGGCCGGCCTGTTGTTGTGATGTGCTAATAAAACGTTTACTTTGACTGATAAAATACCTCCTTCTGTAGTTGTTTGACTCTATGGACCACTAATCCCACTCCAAACTGGGCAAAGTTATGTAGAGTTCCCAGGAAAGGCTGCAGTGGATAGGACAACAAAACAGGTCTTAGCAGAGGTCTCTGGGCAGCAAAACTTTCAGGATATTGTGTCAGCAGTAGATGATTCTTTACTCTTTTGCAAGTATGGATTGATATATTCACCTAGATTGCTGGGAACCATAAAATTGAAAAGTTATGTGAAAATCAGGAAGTTAATGCCTATGTCTGACTGTGTGGATTTGTAGCACTGGCTTCCTGAACTTTTTGCAAAGCCTTTATCATTCCTATATAAACAATATTGTGGTTTTTTCTTTTTATAAAGGCACAGAGAAACAACAAGCTTTGTGAAGTGGAGCTCAGCTTCCCAGCAATGGTGGAGACTCCTGAGACAGAACTTTGCAGGTAAAAAGCATCATAGGTTAACTTAACCGTGCAGGAAAGAAAATAATTACATGCATTGAATCTTGGGGTTTTGCATAAATATTTTTTGAGTGTAAACCAGAAAAAAAACACATTGTAAAGTGCATAGAATAAATCAATGTACTGTGTATTACTTATGAGAAAAAGGTAGCCCAAATGCATAAAAATCCTCCACTTAAAATATATTTTTAGGGAGAAAACTATAATGAAATTATTTTTTCATTAGTTGGCTGATAGTTGCTAAACAAGCATTGTGTCATTCTCTGAAGTAGGACGTTGTGGCAGGGTTTTTCACCTGTTTATTCAGGGGTTGGAGGGTTTTCACTGTTTGATTCTTTGGCTCAGTTCCCACTAACACTCATTCACTAACCCAGTCTGTTGCTTCCAAGCTTATGTCCTAAGGTGCACAGCCTGAGTCTTTTGTTGAGCTATCAGAAATGCTGCAAGCAGTTCTTCCTGGAAATTAAAGTTCTAAGCTTGAGGTCTCTCCCCTCAGGTAATATTCTGCTGCCTGTAGCATCATTCCAGGGAAATGCACGTGTTGCAGCTCTCTGAACATCTCCATTATGTTTCTTTTTCTGTTGCAAATATTTCTTATTTAGGTGTTATTCCTATGAATTCTACTGTTGGTTTCTCTGGAAATGGTATCACTTGGTCTTCTGCCCCCCACCCTTCTGTTTGTGCAATGAGTCATTTCTGGATATCATTGAGCAATTTATTTGAGATCACTTCTCTAATCCAGGGATGTTATTCAGAATTCTGTATTCCAACATAGGAAGTGATTATCAGGTGTATGCAGTTAATAGCGTACAGTTTTCAGTAAAAAAAAAATTATATGGAAAAAGACAAAATAAATAAACAATGTGTAATGTTAAAAGAAAAAAGGATAAAAATGTTAGCATTTCTTTTTTTTTTTTGCCAGAAAAATTTTCAAAAGCTGATTATTCTGTGAAAGAAAGTGTGGAATTTCCGACCAACTCTAGTAATACTGCTCAAATGGAACTTCAGTTTTGTTCTTTCTGGAGAGAGTCCTGCAGAACCTAGACTGACCTTTCTGTAGAGTTTCAAACTACTGATTCTTTTCATGTGATCTTGATTACTTTTTTTTACTATGAGTAGCACAGGAAAAAGAGTACAACCATTAAAAATGCTTTGAGATCTGTGCTAGAAATAAATGAAGGAAGTGGAATAATACATAGTAAGAATTAGATGCAAATTTGCCGTTCTTTTGAAAAAAAAATGCTTCCCTGCAGCAGACCCACAGTATTTGTTTATTTAGAAAATTTTGTCATGGATGTGTCAATAAACACTGTACTCCAGCAGCTGGAGTGACTGCATAGTTTGCTTCTGCCTTCAGACATTGCTGGGTTTTTTCAATAGGCTACATCAGCAGGGCCATTCCAGCCAGCAGATACAGGGAGTGGTTACTGCCCTCTACCCAGCCCTTGTGAGGCCACATCTGGAATTCTGTGCCACGTTTTGGGCCACCCAGACTAAGAGATTGACAACTTGGGGGCAGTACATAAAATGTATTTCTGTTGGAGTATTAAATCATAGAAATTGGAAGCAAAAGAAATTGCTTGGACTATCCCACCATCCTTATTTTTACATTGAAATTGAGTAAAATTTTATTTAGAAGTTGCACTGCAGGGTACAAACTAAGTTCACATGAGTGGGAGCCAAAAAACTCCCTGCCACTTTCCTACAGGAAGCATGTTCTTCCTTTGATGTATTGGGTAACTCAGGCACTTCAGTGACATATTTAGCCTCAAGCTACTTGTGCAGCAGCTCCTTCTCAGCTCATGCAGACCATGCTTCTGAGCAGTTATTGTCCCCACTAACTGGCTCATTGGGTTTTAGCCTGTTGCCTTGCTGATTTTGCTTACAGTTGGCCAGTAATAAGAAATGCCATGACAACAGACCTCAAGATTTATCAGATTTCCTTGAAAGCAACTTCAGACTCCTCCATAATTGATCTCATACAAAACAAACTACCATATCCTTTCCAAACACAACCCTTAGAAGTAAAACCAGTAGCTGAACTCGACACCAATGCAGGCTTAATAGAGTTGGTTTTATAGGAGAGCTTAATCTGCCCCCCTTCCCACAATTAATCTCTTCAATTACCAATATAAGGTACACATTTCTAGCTTTTTCAGAAAATACCTGTAACATCACCCTTTTCATCATGCCTCCTGACTTCCTTTACCTACAAAATTGCTCTCTAATCCAGATGTATCTGCTATTTCTACCTAGACAACAAACCCTAAATTTGTGTTTAATTTTGAAGTTTAATGGTTCTATTTGGAAGTATCTCAGTTGAAGAAGGCCTTGTATGTCTCAAAGCTTAGGATGACTGTTACAGGGAGACAGAGTAAGATCTGAGAAACACCTGGCACACTGTTGGTAACAGACAGGTGAAATATAAACGGGAGCTCAGTCACACCCATAGTCTAGAATAGGATGGAGATGAGTCTTTAGGGCCCTAACCTGGTGATTCACCACTCTATCTATTTATTACAAATAAACACTTCTCACCAGCTCAACTTTGTAGGTACTAAGGACTGGAGGAACTCCTGGTAAGACCAGAAGACATCAATGTTTTCTACAGCCATATCAATTTCAGTTTTACTCCATCTATTCTGATGACACTATTCCAGCATTACCATCACCAGGATTTGGGCAAAAATATTGCTGCCCTTTCTGATGGAGTACTAAAATGAAGTAGATGTGTAGACTCTAAAATATCCCTACTGCATGGAAAAAGTCCATTTCAGGATCATGATATTCTGCTCCTGGTGAAAATCAGCTTTTGCAGATAAGGCAAAATGACAGCAGAGAGGATCATCAGGATAAAACTGACAAATATTCAGGGCTTCTGAGATTGGTGTAGTAAGCTTCTCCCTCCTCCTTTCTCTCATTTCTTTTTTGGGGTCCAAGCTACATGGATAAAGATGGTATCATCCTACACACAACGGCACATCTCTGCTGACCATTAGCTTGTTTCACCCTGAGCACTTCTGGCAAGATTGTGGAGACACAGGAATTATCTTTCACAATGCCATCTTGGATCTGGCTATACCAAGAACGATTTTGTGGTCGCAGGTACCCAGGAAATATAAATCCTTCAGGGTGAATGTCTTCCAAGGGACAGAAGAGCTCAAATAATGGAGTTCTGCCAGGGCAGAGGCATTGAAGCTACAGGTGATCTTTAAGGTCCCTTCAACCCAAATCATTCTATCATCCTATGATAATATTGCCAGACTACAGGAGAGGAATGATTTAAGTAAAAGATCAGTCTGAATAGGTTGTGGGTTTGCAGGCTGCAACAAACCCCAGCTCTCATCCTTGCCCAAGGAGACCCTTCCCACACCACCCTTGAGTTCTGCGTTACAGCTGTACATACATCAGGCAGTGTGGTTCCTGGCTGTCCCTGCGTGTACCCAAGGGCTGGATGTGCAGCCTGAAGGTGGAAGCTTTCCTCTCCTGCGGGAAAATGTGGGTGGAAGCCTAGAGTGCAGATCCGGAAGCTGGAATGGAGGGCAGGGGTGCTGCCCATGCCACGCTGCTTTGGGAAGCGCTGGGTAGGCACGGGTCACCTCTGAGGGGAGGGAGGCAGGGGCAGTTCCCACCTTCCTCCCCAGGAAGGGAAAAGGGACACCGCAGGTGCGCTCGCCCCTGAGCCCCGTGTCCCTCTGTCTCCTCCCCGGGCACAGAACGCGCCGCTGCCCTCGGCTGCTCCTTCAGGCTTGCAGGGCTTTGACGTCTGCCCGGGCGCAAAGGGCAGGGGGTGGCGCCGGGGCAGCCCCGCTGCGGCCCCGCTGCCCCTCACGGCGCTCTCGGCCGCGGGGCGGGCGGGCACGGCGGCTCTCCCCGCCCCCGGGGCC
>VZRZ01002645.1:503138-562477 GCA_013398175.1 Climacteris rufus
GCTGGGGCTGGGGCTGCCCTCGCACGGCGCGGCCGCGGGGACCCGGCGCGGCATCGGTGGTGTGAGGCTGCCGCTAATCCCCGGCTCCCGTCAGCTGGCTCGCTCGGTGGCTCAGCTGATGGGCATCCTTGTGAGCGTCACAGCGAGCCGGAGCAGGCTTTGGCAGCGCACAACGTGTTTCCTGCGGCGTGAGTCCTTTCTCCCCACCTCGCGCGCTGAAAATGAAACCATCGTCAAAGTACTAGTCATGCGGTCTGTTTTTAGCTCTAAGTGAGCCACTGTCCCGGCCACCTGGAGAGCGTGTGCCTGGCATTCCTGCTGGCCAGAGCGTGGGCCGCTGGAGCTGGTGGCCGCGACAAGGATTTTCCAGTGGTGGCCTGGCAGGGGCAGCGGATGCAGGGGTGGCAGCGAGCGGTGCTGCCGGGTGTCAGGGTGAGCGACATCGGGGCAGCGCCAGTGTTCATCTGCCGTGGGACAGGTTTCTGCTGCTCTCCCACCAGCTCTTGGCCTCCTTCGTGAAATCATTGAAGAGTTCTGCCTTACCTTACCAAGGGAAGGGGACACTTAGATTGAGGGAAGGGCTAGACATGCCAAACTCCTTCCCAGCAGCTGGAAAACTTTTCCATCCAAAACTGAACTCTGAGATGTGTCAGTATAATGCCTGCGTTTTATCTGAATACTCCTTAGGTACCTACAGGTGTATGCTGTGTGTTTTCAGGTGCCTCTCAATGTCAGCAGATAGATGCCCAAACTCACCTGACACCTTCACAGCCTCCCAATCCAGCAGCTGGTTGGGGTGGTAGCTAAGCACCCCCAGACCATCATCCAATAGGCACAGATCCCCAGGGATGCCAGAAGCATCAGCGCCGGGGAAAAGAACAGATTTCAGTCCGGTCTGACTTCCTGTAGGGCTGTGCCTTTGCCAATGTTGGATTAAAGGCAAACAGGGTAACATAAGGAGTGGGAGTGAGAGGGAAGCAGTCCAATTTTGATGAATATCTATTTAGTTTCTTTCCTCCTTTACTTGGAAGGCAGTGAGCATCCCAGGGCTTCCAAAGCCTGTGTCTGTCTGGATTCAGAAGCGTGGGTACTTGTGATGCCTACTACAGAGTTTCATGCCCATGCCTGAAATACTGTCTCTGCTACTCATTTGTATGATTAAAACATTTGGAGCTTTCTAGACTTGATTTTTTTTCTAATACATCTCCTTTCTTCTCAGAAGACAGTGATTGGCTCATCCTTAATATCATAGGAAAGATGCTATAAGGTATTTGTTTTTTATGGCTGTCATCTTTGTGTTTAATCTGTCAAAGTTGTAAAAAAAAGTCCATGTCTCAATGACCTGCGGTGACTTGCCTTTCTTGGTTTGCATTGTTTATACTAAAATAATATCCTCCTTTTATTGGCTCAGCTTTCTAAATGCCTCTTTTAAGCAAATAAATTATAATCCTGTGTCTCACTCTTTTATGAATGAACTTTATAACCTCTTTGCATCTTGTATGCCTTTTTTCTCTTTTGCTTAACAAGTGTCAATCACTAAAGCATGTGCAAACAATCTAATAGTTGTGACCCAATGATGCTGTCTTGCTGCATCCTCGCGAGGGTTTTGACCTGCTTTTCATACCCAGATCTGGCTGCAGAGCAGCCAGAGTACCTCTTTCAGAATATTTGGCAGTCTTTAGTGTTCAGACAGAAGCTAGTGAAAGGGCATGGGAAAGGCAGCAATGCTTCAAGGGAAGATACAATAGATGCTCATTTCTTTTATTAATCAGTGGATGGAAAGTGCCTGTTTACAACCCTTCCTGGAACTACAAGTGTTTTACTTTAAGCACCATGAAGAGCAGTAGCTCATCTGGCAACTCCAGCACATCTTGGACCTGTTGGAATTTCTGCACACCTACAAGTTACCTGTCATTTTCAGAGGATGAATAGTCTATTTCAGTTTGTATGGGTTGGATGACAACCAGACTCAGGTGCAGACTCTCTCAGTATTAGTGTTTTTGCTGTCAAGCCACTTCAGTGCATTTTTTAAGTTTCTTACTCCTACTTATTTCCTCCTACATCAGTTTCTTTTGGCTTATCAGTAGCTCATTTCAGAAAGAGAATCTTGCTGCACTCCATAGTGAGGTTACTGTGATAGTAATCTTTCCATCAAGTTTGTGCTCATGCTCCTCCTGGCTGCTGCCTTCAGGAAGATCTTTTCCTTGGGCATGTGGGCTGGGTCTCTCTCCTAATTTTTACCTGTAATAAAGAAAAAAACCCAACAAATCCAAGTAGAAATAAGCTAAATACCCTTAGAAAGATTACTTATCGTGGAGTAGTCTGCTTAGGTAACTTAGTTATTTATCTGTCTGTTCTGGGTATACTAGATTGCCAAAGGACTGGCTGCCATAGTCCACACCTTTTTCTGTTTGAAATCTATGTATCTCACTTCTGAAAGCTCTGAGTACTACAGCTGCTGAATTTAGTATTTTGGAGAATGCTTTCTGCTTCTCTGCCTTGCAGAATGTAGTCATTACTTTTGGGATGTGACACTGTAGATGTATGTCCCATTTGTATTGATATGATATAGGTGAAAACTGGCTTAGCAATGTCCTTTGTATTCCTCAGCATGGTGAGTTTGTTAGGATTGGGGATGATGACCTCAGTGTCCTGTTGTACAGGATGCTGCTTCCCCTGAGTGCCTGTGACTTCTTGGGTGCAGAGCCCCACTGAAGCAGCTGCATCAGACTTTTTCTGCTCCCTGTTCTCTGTAGCACTGGCTGTAGAATATGTGGTTTGGCAGGGAGCTATAACTGTGATATCTATAGCACCAGAGTGAAAAGCAGAGTCCTGGACTCCAGGTGAGACAGAACCATGATTGTTCTCCTCGGCCACAGGTGCCTGTTTGCTCTTCTGCCTTTATCCACCCGCTCTCTGATGCCGGGGCTGGCCAGCTAATGAGGGAAAGGACAGAGTTATTTGGACAAGTCACACAGCCTTCCTCTTCTCTGCAGGGGTGAAGTTGCTTCAAATGCTTCATCAACAAGCTTGGCTCACAAAAGTTGTTTTCCTTGCATAATAAAGTAGAAGTGTTCTTAAAACAGTTGCACTTGAGTTCACCCCTGTTTGCTTCTTGAAGCTGTAAAGCAGAAATCACCGTGGGTGCATGCGGGGGGCTGTGTAGGTTGTAAGTGGGTCATCGTGGATGCATCTGCAGAATGCCTTAAAAAAAAAAGTTTACATTCAGTGCAAGCAATTACAGAAAAATCCTGACAGATTTGTGATTAAGAGATGAGGAACTGCCATTTATAGAGAAGGGATTAAAGAATATTAACGTACATCAGCTCTTCTAGTTCCTGTGGCAAACACAAAAAATAAACAGTCTAATCCACTGTCAATATTCAGAGCAAGATGAACATTGGACAAACAGGAGAATAATCAGAAAACACCCAGGAAACACTTGAAACTGGGACTGCATTTCTGAGCCAAAATGACTCAATGCCCAAGCACAGCAGAAATGGCCATTTGTGACTAAACTAGGAACATCTTTGATAGGAAAAGCAGGGATTATGGCTGAGTGAGTGAAACATCCAAAGCTTGAAAGTGTTTTAAGTATATTTTGTAAAACAAAGTATTCTGGCAGTAATCCAAACAAATCCACTCAAATGTGGTTGCTGTCCTGTGAGGAAGTTGGCTATCAAGAGTCCTGCTTCTTCATTTAAGGGAAGCCAAGAGGGAGATTAGGGAGTTCTTGAGGATTTTTCCATCAGCTCAGAAAGTAAATTGAAAAAGATAGAAATAATATTGAAAATACTCACTGGCTTTTGAATATTAAAAATAAATTTTGCTGTTTGAAGCAAAAAAATTATAGATGCTAACTTGGACGAGAGTCATGTTTAAGTAAAAAGAACTAGGAAGTAGGAGACAATTGCCTGGCCTCAAATCAGAAATAACTAGATCTAACAGAAGTAGAATAATGAGGTTTAATTGTTTGTTCACCATCTGATTGCATGAAACACTGAGATTAAACTGAACTTGACAGTAGAATTTTGAAATCCAGGAGGAAATGCCTCTGATGGAAGTTCCTGGAAAGAAAACATCTGATGAAGTCAGACTTCAGAAAAACAGGAGAGCTTCTGATTCTGAATGCCAGGAGTGTTGCTGTCTTTCCTGAAACAGGGTGTTGGGAGATGAGTTGTAGGTTATGTTCGCAAGTGAGTCCAGTTCTATGATGCTGAGGATGGTAATACCAAAAAATTAGGTGCCTTTCTCACTGACAAAGGATGGCATGCAGATTCCTTTAGAAGTGCCTGGTTGCAACAAGGACACCTGCAGGTCCAGCAAACACTAAATGTGTTCTTAGTCTAGTTTAAATGACAGCTGCTTTAGGGCCCTTGCACAGGTAGATCCCATCACAGGCACAGAGAGGGTGAGCAGAGCTTCAGATGCATCCACGCTTTCAGCTTTTTCTGTTCAGCAGTTTATGCACCTTTTTACCTCTTGTCAGTTCAGATGCTCAGTCCTAAGCCTGCTAGTGGAAAGTATCTAGTATGTATCTCAACCTGATAGTACAAAACAATGCTGGGTGCTTTATAAGTCTTCTGCCATTAAGCAGTAATAGTAGTAATAGCTATGGCAAATGTAAAAGAGAATGGTAGCATTCTGCTATAGTTGCAAAAATTGGCTTCCTGTCCCTTCTTCTGATCTATATTTGCAGACAAGCATGGATTACAAATAGAATAAATGTTTGATATGGAGAAGATTTGAAACATGGTTTCTCTTAAATAAAGGATTTATTTATTTCAAGTCAAGAAAAAGAACAACTGCATGAATATTTATCTGTTATATTCATTTTCATGGTTTTAAATTGGCAATAGACTTTAATTTGGAAAGATGGGCAAACTGGTGCGTAACTTGACTTTTCCTCCTTACTGTGCCACTCGCTTCCTTCCATCCCTGCCCCTTTATTTACTTCCTTTATTTTTTGTTTTTAAGGACTTGCTCCTGAGGCCAATAAATTAGTAAACAGCTTGAAAAAGATGCCAATGCTGCATGATAACGCATATGCCCAGGAAACAAAACTGAACAAGTCCCATGAATTTCCAGAGAACACACTGGTGCTCCCGTAAGTACAACAACTTCCTTTGGGATAGGAAGGGTTAGGAAGTATCTTGGAATTTTCAGGTAATTAAATCTCTAGACATTTCACATGAAGAATCCATAATTAGATTAGCAAAAATGCTTTTGCTAGTTTAAAAGGAAAAAGTCTACCATGTTTCATAGAAAAAATATATTTGATATAATAGCAATGAAGTGCCTTAGAACTGCCTGAGAATTAACTTTTAAATTAGGTAACAAATAACCTTTCTGGGCAGCATATTCCTGGATTTTTTTCTTGTTTTGCATATTAATTTGCTGCTGTATGAGCATAAAAAAATTCTACACAAACGAAGAGAACTGTATATACAGCTCCACGTGAATTATCTTCAGCATATGTCTGAAAAAGTAGCATGTAATTAATGCATCTGTGAATAGGCCTCACGCTTTAGTTCTGCAGGCCTTCTGTTTTTAAAAGCCCTAAAAGCTGATTGTTTTTCCCAAATTTATGCAACATTATGATAATAAGCGATGGGCTTGTAATTAATCTGCATTGCTGCTTAACTGTTGGGCAATGATTAATAAGCTTATAGGTTTTATTTAAAGGACAATATGCTAATTTGAAATATTCCCCAGCTGTGATGAATGACTGTACCCCTGTAAACGTGTTAACTTTGCACAAAGGATGATTTTACACAGTTATTAAAAAATAAATGGGACCATAGCTGCTTTGCTGTAAGAGTAAAAATGGATATTCATTAATCTTTAAGGAGATAACCAGGATATTCAAAGAAAATATAAGAATTATTAATTTTTTTAACTTTGTGTTGAGGTCTCTATATAAAGCTTCTAAAAGTAACCAGTTAAAAGGCAGACAGCAGCAAAAGGGGTAAAGAAAAAATAAATGGACTCCTGGTGCAGTAATATTTATATGAATATACAGTTTTTTGTTAAATGTGATACTTACAATAAGAAAAATGGAGCTCTATTATGATGCTGTGATTGAATAACTTTTAAATACTTAAGGGATTAGAAACATAACAAAACTATGCTAACAAAACCACACTAATATACCCATTTGAATCCTGAATATACTTCTCTTGACACATCTTTTCCCTGAAAACCAGAAAAGCTTAAAACAGTCATTCACATCAAAAAAACCTGAGGTTTAAAAACTAATCTTGTTTTTCTGGCACTGCTGAATGCTGTTTCTGGAGGTTGGTTATGGCAATTTGCCATCTTGTCTTTTGTGCTAGCCAAGTGATATTTTAACTAGGTGGTTGAGAAATATTGTGAGCTCCTGAAGGGTGAAAATTTTGTGAACTTTGTGTATCTGTTTGTAACGTCAGTGTAAAAGGAATGACATGATCTCTTTTTAGAGAGTGGCATCAGTATAGAAAAGGCTGGTTTCTGGTATCAGGATAACATGTTTTATTTAAACAGTGCATTCTCAAGGGAGCTTTCTTTTCACAGATTTTCAGCTGACTTCAAAAGTTACTGTTAGCATGTGTAATGTGATATATAGCAAGGCAGTTTTTCACATGGAGTCTGACTTCTTAGGTACAGTATGTCAGTTTAAACACATTGTTTAAATGCTCTCTCTGCTGTGTGCAACAGTCTTACAGGCTTCATAGGGGAGTGGGTCTGCAGATTTTATTAGATGTCTCAGGTGACTCGAGAAAGGGAAATACTGGACACATCTTTAAAAAGGGTAGAAAGGAAGATCATGGGACTTACTGACCTGTCAGTCTCCCCTCTGTGCCTGGAAAGGTCATGAAACAGATCCTCCTAGAAGCTGTGCTAAGGCACATGGAGGACAGGGAGGTTATTCAGGACAGCCAGCACAGCTTCACCAAGGACAAATCCTGCCTGACCAACCTAGTGGCCTCCTATGATTGAATGACTGCACCAGTGGAGAAGGGAAGGGCTACAGATGTAATTCATCTGGACTTCTGTAAAACCTTTGACACAGTCCCCCACAACATCCTTCTCTCTAAACTGGAGAGAGATGGATTTGATGGGTGGACTGTTCAGTGGATGGTGGATTGATTGGATGGTTACATCCAGAGAGTTGTGGTCAATGGCTCGGAGTCATGGTGGACATCAATGACAAGTGGTGTCCCTCAGGGATCCGTATTAGGTCCAGTGATATTTAATATCTTCATTAATGACACAGACAGAGGGACCGAGCGCAGCCTCAGCAAATCTGCAGATGACACCAAGCTGAGTGGTGCTGCTGACACACCTGAAGGATGGGATGCCATCCAGAGGGACCTGCACAAGCTCGAGCAGTGGGACCATGGGAATCTCATGAGGTTTAACAAGACCAAGTGACATTGCTGCACCTGGCTCAGGGCAACCCTGGTATAAATCCAGGCTGGGGATGAACAGGTGTAGAGCAGCTGTGCCCAGAAGGACTTGGGGGTGCTGGTGGGTGAGAGGCTGGACATGACCCAGGCATGTGCCCTTGCAGCCCAGAAACCCAAACATGTCCTGGGCTGCATCCAAAGCAGTGTGGGCAGCAGGGGAGGGAGAGGTTCTGCCCCCCCTGCTCTGATGAGACCCTACCTGGGGTGTGTTGCATCCAGCTCTGGGGCCCTCAGCACAAGAAAGGACTTGGACCTGTTGCAGTGAGTCCAGAGGAGGGACACAAAGATGATTAGAGGGATAGAGCACGTCTCCTATGGGGAAAGGCTGAGAGAATTTGGATTTTCAGCCTGGAAAAGAGAAGCCATTGGGGTGATGTAATTTCAGCCTGGAAAAGAGAAGGCTTTGGGGTGATGTAATTTCAGCCTTCCAGTGCCTGACAGGAGCCTACAAGAAAGACGGAGATGGTCTTTTTACAGTGTAGTGACAGAACAGGTGGGAATGGCTTCAAACTGAGAGTAGGCTTAGATTAGATACTAGGAAGAAATTATTTTCTGTGAGGGTGGTGAGGCCTTGGCACACGTTGTCCAGAGAAGCTGTGGCTGCCCCATCCCTGGAAGTGTTCAATATTGGATGGAGCTCTGAGCAACCTGGTCGGGTGAAAGGTGTCCCTGCCCATGGCAGGGAGATTGGAATGAGAAGTTCTTTAAGGTCGCTTGCAACTCAAAGCATTTGTGAGTCTATAATTCTGTGAAATTATAATTGACTCCTTTATCATAGTTTTATATTGCTATGAATATATACAAGAATTGCAGCTGGGAACAAAACACTGTTGCAAATGCTGAGAGAAGGTAATCAGCCTTTTCATGCTCTAAGCACCTTATTTCAGGAACTTTTACACATCCAAGCAGTATCCTGATCTTTTCCATAGCTTTTGACTGTCTTCCAATGTAAATGTTGAAGTATCTATCACAGTTACAGCTGACAGGGAACTTCCCATCGTTCAGGCCATCTGAAGGTGATCCTGTTAAACATGCTCTGGATGGCTCTGCCTGGAAGAGTGAGTAGAAGGGGCAGAACTGGCCCACTAGCAGTTCTTTATTATCTGCTTGTTGGCTGTAGCATTTAGAAATAGAGACACATTTCAACTCTAAGAATAAGGTAAGAATGGATGAAAATGGTGGATATTTTTTTCATCTTCCAAGCTTCAGAAAGGTAGCAGAAAATATTAATACTGGAGTTCTTTTATTACCTCTAATCTAAACTGCCAAATGGCATTTATATGTAGTTGACTTTCTTCTGAGAGGTTAGAAAGTTAATGTGGAGAAATGAGCATGTTTTTTGGGGTGAAACACATGCTCTGTGTGCAGCCCATTTGGCATCCAAATCAAAGGTCTTTGAAGAGTCAGATTTCTTGAGAGAGGCAGGTGGAGAAAGGGAGAGCTGTGGTCCTTGAAGGCAGGGAGAGCAGAGAGCATGCTTGGAGCTAGGACAACCCCACTGTGATTCCATAGTCATCATCACCTTTGATAAGGCCATTCCAAATTTGGGATTGTATACTTCAGGTAGATGTTTGAGTGTCTAGACACTCTTTGGTCTCCATCTGCTGGGCTACAACTGCTTGGTGTCTGAAAGTGTCACTTTCCTCAGCCCCACAGGTACTCTTGGTTTGGTTTGTTCTTTTCCCCCCCTGGCATAGTTACTGAGGCTTGTTTTTCTTTCACATGGAGCAGTCTTTTCCCAGCTGTCAAGGCTGCACTTGTACAGTGGCCAGGAATTGATCCCCAGAGAGTTGTTTATGGTCCTGAGGTCTCTGTTTTCAACCTAGGCCAGTATTTTAAGATTTGCTATTAACACATCCTTAAACTCCACATGACAAGGGACAGCTGGTACCATAAAGAAAACTTCCATAACAAGGTGACAACAGGTCTTACAGGCTGGGACTTGGCTTTTACAAAGTTAGCCCATTACTAGCAAAGGCAGCAGTTCACTTGAAGAACCAAAATAGATTTATTCTGAGATCTGAGGTCAAAAAAACTGAATGGATTTTCTAAAAGCCACAAAAATGAATCCTAGTCATAAGGCTCTTAAGGTACCCTTTGTGTCAGGAAAGAGTATCTATTTATAGGGTATTTATTTATATTTATTAAAGGATGAAAAAGTTGTTGCAACTCTTCTTTTGACTTCCCTATAAACATTGGGAGCTTTATGGATTCCTCTCAATAGCTTATGAAGCATTTTTAAACCTTAAGGCTTTGTATTGACTTCTTTTAGAACTCAGTTCCAAACTTATACAGTGTAACTATGGGTTCTTCTTTTCTGACTTCAGTTTTCTCTCCTTTCTACCTGCCAAGTTGTACTTATTCTTAAATTAAATTTATGTGTTTGTGCTTTAAACCACATCAAGCCATTAACTTCTAAATTTTTAATTTAATTCCCAGATTTAAGAACCTTTTTTCACCTAGATTTGGCGGATGGGGAGGAAAAGTGTGAAAACTACTGATTTAAAGAAAAAACTGAAGTGATGAGATGATACTAGCTCTAATAATTTTTTTTCCCAATTCTCTTTCTTCATAGTGTCTCTAAGCTAAATAAGAGAATTTTTTACACAATCCTCGAGCTTTTGCCACTGCTTGACTCCTCCAACATGACACCAGACGACTGGGCCAAAATTGCGAAGATACTTGAGGTACTGTGGTGTGGGATAAGAATTCATTTGTCACTTAAACCAGCAGTGTATCTAGTATGCTTAGCAAGATAAAACAATTCTGTGGTGCTGTCTGTATATATTTGTTCCTTTAAATGTATATGTTAAGTACCATAATTACTTGTTACTTGCAAAGTAACAAGTGCTGTGCTTGCAAGGTTTGCCCAGATTTTTTTTTCTTTGAAAATGTTTCATATTCCTTAAAGTTATACCATTCTTCCAGTGATAAGCCATGCTGTATTTCCATACAATAAGATAAGTAGAAAAATTGCAGCTATGGTTGAATAAAGTGTATAATATGTAGGCTGGTGTGTCCTAAAACATTGACTTGAATTCACTGTCCAAAAATGTTGAATAAAATCCTTAGGTGTAGGTAACTTAACTGGAGGTTGATTAGTTAGACATCATTTGAGTGTTCAAATAGCTTAATAGTTGGCTGTTGACATAGAAAATAATTTAATTTCTTTATGCCTTTCTTACTCTGGACACACACGGACTTGACTAGCTTTGGCTTTGCAACCAGTAGAAAAAATTGGTTAGGTTTCCCACAGTGGAAAATGTTTAAAGCCCTTGATATTTCTGCATATATAGATAAACTCATTACATCCTTCTCTAGATTCAAAAAAATCAGCATATCTGTGCCCCTGTCCCTTGTCTGAACTTAGCTGTGTGCTTTTAGGAAAGCAGAAATGCAAAACACTTCAAATGCTTCACACCAGGAATTCATACATAGCTGACAGAAATAAATAACCATGGGGCTGGGAAGATACTGCTGTTCCACTCTGTGATAGTGGGCTTTATAGTGTAAATTCCCTTCTTCCACACACTGTAGCAATGCAAGGGAACAGTTCAATAATGCAGGGAATGATGCTGAAGGTTCAGGTAACAGTCTGTCACCTTTAGGCTCTTTAATTCTGAAACCACCAAATTTGTGAGGTTGCTTTTCCTGTCAAACGCATCTTGCCAGGGTAAAGAAGAGATGGAGCTGGTGTATAAATGGGAAGTCCTTAGGATGGAGTAGGGGGGCAGCTTGGAAAAGCCCAGGGCCAAGAGAAGGCAGCAATCCCAGTGCTGAACAGGAGAGAATTTACCTTTCTTTCTCACTGGAATATTAATTTCTATTACACAAAAAAAAAAGGTGTTTATTTCTTGTACACAGAATGCAGGTTCTCTGTATGTACAAACATCCAGTTTGTGTCATCCAAATGAAGAGTGCTGAGAAGGCAAAGAAAGAAACTTTTTCAAATTTCTGGCTTGTGTACAGACACTGCCACTTTGTGTTCATCTTGGACATGTGCCTGGCACAGCTGTAATGTGCTGATGACTTTCCAGACTAAAACAGTCCAAGATGATTCTGTGGGATATCTCCTTAATTGGCAGCCTGATCTTTTACATGATGAAGCTTAAACCAAACTATGTTCTTTTGCATTTAGTAAGGTTCATAAGGCTGAAAATACTTGTGAGTGTACTGATTTAGAGAAAAGTGGCTATTTCTGTGATCTTGGCTCTTCTTGAGATCTCCTTACCTTGTTGGTGCCTTGGTGAATAACTACAGCATGGTTTTTCCATCACTCTGTAATTTGGCCTGCAGAACACTGGCAGTTGTGTTGGCTCAGTTGTTAGAGATAAACAGAAATCTCCTGAAAATTCCACTAGGTAGCAACAGACAGACATTAGTATCAGTGAAGAAATAGCAAAAGGACAAGTAGGAACCTATAGATGAAGTTTGGAGGTGACTTTATTATCAGGAGGTGGCAAGTGTGTGTACCTACTGTAACATGAGTGTAATTAAAAAATAAATCTTGTTTAAACCTCCTTTTTTCTCCCCATGCTGGCACTTCATGTATCTGCTTAGAATTCTATGTAATCCTTTCCATGTTACTAAATTACATCAGACACACCAGTGTCTTTACCTACAGTGTTTGCTATGTCCATCATTTTTAAAGTAGCTGAACCAATTCCCTTTTTTTTCAAAAGCCAGCAGATGACTTTATTCTAACAGAATGAGCTGTGTGATTCATGGCTTTGCATTAAAAAAAACCCCTCCTGTGTGGAATTGTGTGTAGATTAAAATTGTTATAAAATTCATTTTGACATTGCACGTGCCTCATAGTCTAAGGGGCTTCTCAAAACAGAGCAGGTGAATGTACATTAATGAACAAGGAGCCTCTTCCCCAGTTTCTGTTGTGGAAAGGACGACTTTCCATCAGAAGAGGGCACTCTGACACTGGTAGTTTGCCTGTCTGACACCCGGATTAAACGGGCTGTTTTTTTCTCTGTGTTATGATAGCCCGGGTTTGCCTAATCTGTTCCTGTAAATGGTGTAATCCCTGAAGTAAAAGCAGCAACAAGAAATCAGACTATACGACTAATTTGCATATGTTAACATTCCTGTTTAAAGCCATTGGTAAGCTTTTCTTAATTAGCAGTCTTCTGGTTTAAAAATGCTGCATTAATATGTATACATAGAAGAATCTCTGTGACTGCTCCATAATTAGAATTACTGGCTCTGGTGCTTAGTGTCCGATTAACCCTTAATTGTACTTTAAGTGGAAACAGGATAACTTTAGGAGGAATTGTGTGTGTGTAATACCCTATAAAGTATTATGCTGCTGCCTGCATCACTGAAAGTAATGCAGTATATACCTCACCTGCTGGGCATTGTTTGAACAGTGTCAAAACTGTCTCTCCACCTCCAGGAGCACTATGAGAAATACGATGGTTTTGTGATCCTGCACGGTACTGATACCATGGCATACACAGCTTCAGCCTTGTCCTTCATGTGTGAGAACCTGGGCAAAACTGTGGTTCTGACAGGATCTCAGGTAATGGAATTAATTTGGAGTTGAAGCAGGAGTCCTCGTTTTTGGTTTTTATGTGCAAAACTTGTTTGTATCCTGATTCTCACTGTGTAGCTTAGTAGTGCAGGGCGTGGCCCTGGCTAGGGTGAATGGTCACAGTGCTGATAGAAATGAGCGAGAAATTATGGGCTCACCAGCTGAGGATCTGCCCCATAATTTTATCATTAATGACTATACAACTCTGTATCAAATCAGACCAGGAGTTCATTGTGGCTGGGCCCAGATGCTTCAGACAAAGACATAAGAGCCTGTCACTCTTATTATGGCCATGGTGTATTAATCGATTTATAGGAGAAGCATTTTTCCAGCCTCAGGTGGCTGCTGGTTGTTAGCTGTCTTCTTTTCTTTAAATGCCCTGAAGCTTAGTGTTTTTTACTTTATCAGTTATTATCTCAACTTACGTTACTCACTGTTGCATTCTTTATAATTTTTAAAATAAATTTTAAGCATTATATGCATTTTTGATCATTCCCGTTCCACAAAGCTTCTAATATGGTCTGTTTCCTTTCCTCTAAAGACTACATTTATTCATTTGCACTCTCTTAGCTGGAGATCAGCCCTTTGCATATTGTCTGAGGGGGAGGGGTTGTCTTACTAGAATAGCTTGCTTCAGTGTAAAACACAGCTCTAATCACAAAGGAGAGATGAAACATTGCATTGTAAAATTCCCCTCCCCAATCTCATAACTTCCCTTTCACATGTGGTCTATTTGAAGTCAAAATACAAAAGTCTAGGAAGGATTAGGCTCCTACTTACTGTCTTGACGTGGGGCAGTCTAGTCATGATACACAGAGTGAAGGTTTTGCTTTCTTTTTGGCTTTATTGCTTGGAGATGTACCTGACATACGACCTAGCAAGGGAGCATGTGATTTTTAGAATAGCTGAAAGAAGCACTCTCTGTTAATAAAGAGGCAATCTGAAAAGGCATGGAAATCATCACTCAGCAGACCAAATTTCTGTTTTTAATCTTGCCCTTTTCTGTCAGTAATAACCTGTTGGCTCAGTTTTACTTTACTATGAGGAAAGATGGTGCAAGAGAGCTGTTGAGAAGCCCATAGTGACAGTCCCATGTGATCTGGGGTTGCTGCTTTTTCTCTATATCATCACTCTTCCTATGTTCAGTCACTTTAACCATGCTTACTTACTAGTTTTTATATTTTTCCTGAACTAGTGTTAATATTCTTAATCACATTAGAATAATGTCTGTATTATTTTTTAAGCACTTAAATTACAGAATTCTGTTAAGCAGAGAGAGAAATCGTGCCATCTGCTGCAGTCTAAAATAAGTTTGGGTGAAGAAGGAAAACTTTTTTGTCATAAATCATTGTTACATAAATTATTCATGTATTTGTATTGCATAAGCTGGACTAATTTTTTCTGCTGTGCAGGCTTTACATAAGGGCCAGGGTGTAATTTCAGTCTCTGCTTTTCAGGTGCCCATATATGAGCTGCAGAATGATGGCCGAGACAACCTTCTGGGGGCACTGCTGATGGCTGGGCAATTCGTGATTCCTGAGGTCTGTTTGCCTGTGAAGACCATCTCAGAAGCTGCATTCCTCCCTCTAGCCAGGACACACACTATTATACTCACTAAATATCCACTAGGCAGTAAGGAATTGCACTTAAAAGGAAGATGAATGGGTCCCACTGAGGTAACAGTGCTTGCTTGCATGGCAAAGTACGTGCTGTTCTCACATTGGTCTATCCCATTTGCCCATACACAGTCTAGAAAGACTCTCAAGTCTGAAATGTATGCTGCAGCAGACTTGAAACTGGACGTTCTCTTGCAAATATGGGGAATCTGAAACACTTGTAGGTCAGTTTTTTAACTGAATGGTACTTTGAAGTTCTACAGTTGTTATAGAACTGGTAGGAGTGTCTTCTAGCTCTGGCTCCAGAAAACTGAAGTGTTGAGAGTGATACATCTAATGAACATGGAGGTACCTCCATAGTCTTGGCACCCTGTCTTTAAAGATATTTGTGCTGTGCAGCCCAAAACTCAGAGAGAAAACAGGTCAGGTTACACCTCCTTTTATTTCTGCCCTGCTCCCAAAGCCAGTTCTTGTAAGACAACAGCAGTAGCTGACTGGCCAAGATCTTAATAACTGATAACAGCTTTGAGGTATCTCTTTTCCTTCAAGTTCCAGTTGACAAACTTTAAGAGACTTGAGAAGGAACATAATTAATTATGTGTGGTAACTCTTTTGAAAGTTATCCTCATTTTCACCCGGCCTTCTGTTACATTTTGGACTCTGAATGTATACATAACTGATGAATTTATTAGAGAGTGCACACTGTTTCTTTCCTCTATCTCTGAAGTGCACTCAGGCAAATTTGCTGTCTGCTAGACTATGCCTCATGAGAGGATTATGAAACTAGTTAGCTCTTAACTTGTTTTGTTCTTAAATTCTTAAACCAATGTGTGACAGATGTGCCAACTCTTTTTGAAAGGGTTAGACTTGTAAACATCTACTAGCCTCTGAGTTGTTTTAAGGATTTAGAAAACACTTTATAAAGGACGGACTACAGTATTTATCTACTGCATCTTTTAATTACTGGCTTATTCATAGACCTGTTTCTTTACTTGTCTTGCAGGTGTGCCTGTATTTTTATAATAAACTGTACAGGGGAAATAGGGTGACTAAGGTGGATGCTGGGAGTTTCAATGCCTTTTCCTCACCTAACCTGCCTCCACTTGCAAATGCTGAGGTTGATATTACAAGTAAGCAACATCATCTCTTAAGCTGGGTAATTTATGCCACATGCAATAGAACTGTAGCTGAAAAGAATCTATGCTTATGTAGTTGAAATGTCGTTTTTAAAGTCAAATTTCTTTGAAAGTCCTGTAGCTTGACTTCACTTCATTTGCTCTGAATCTGTTTAAATATTAGGAAGGCTGAGACTTTGTGACTCAACTGCATTTATCTATTGAATGTAGATGTGCGCGAGACTGACTTTGACTAAAGATCCAGACTAACCAGAGGGAATGTTGCCCCTGTGTCAGGAAAATGTTTGTTCTAAAGATAAAATGAGGGAGTTAGGACTGAAAGAACAAAGAGTTTCATCTCTTTAATGACCATGCTGGGCTCTGAAAAAAGGCAAAAAAGTCATTGCAGCTTCGACAGATTCTCTGTTTGCTGCATGTCATTGTGTAAGGTGTTTTACTGGATATTTAGGACCTGTTTGAACTGCAAACACACTGACAACAGCAGACCTAAAATCTGCACTGTGTGACCTTTTTTTTCCCCAAAACTTACTTAGGCTCCCTGTAATTTCTGTGTCTGTTTCTTAAGGAGGGGAAAAACTATGTGAAGGTTTCAGTACCCATTGGTAAAGTCATTAACATATTGATGTCTGTTCTTAAATAAATGGCACCCTCTTTTGGAGAGGGGAGAATGGAGACACATCTGGAATCTAGCCAAATGAGGAGCTGCCAAAAACATGCTAAAGGCCTGTTTTAGAAAATATAATGTTATGTGAGCTGCTTTTGGATAGACTAGGTATTGAAAAGGAGTAGGACTTGGTGAGAGTCTCCATTATTACAAAAAAAAATAGGAACAGGAGGGTATTCCTGAATTCTTCTGCTAAGTGCTGTTAGTGGCAGTAGGAGATCTATCCCTGTGCCATGAAACATGCCATTCTGAATGGATTCTACTACTGGAGAAAGACATTCTGCAATTTGGAAAAATAAGCTTCTCTCTTCCACCTGATGAGTGGGAGTTACTTAACAAAGTTTCAGGATCAAAGTGCTGTGTCTGTACCAGCCAGATACAAACTGAGGAAGCCTGTGGAATACTGCAGTTTTCTGTAAGACACCTCTCAGGTAGAGAGTCTGCCACTGTTGCATTACTATGCTGTGTCAAATAGGATAGATCTGAAATCAACAGAAATGCTGTCAGTTGATTGTTGCAGTAAATTGGGAAGAATCTCCTTCCTTAGGTTTTTATGAACTACATCAAACAGGGTATAAATAAATTCTGTTTACTGACTGATCAATAATGAAATCGAGCTGCAAATTGCATGCTATTTCTCTCTTGGATTTGAATGAACTGTTTTGTGATCCTTGTCTAGAGTAGAAAAATGAGAAAGCTACTAAGCACTTCCCTTGGCCCATATTGGGTCCCATTATCTTTTCAGTAAATGCCTCATTGGGATCAGTGGGGATTTCTGATTTAAAAACTGATGGTGTGATAGGCTCTATTTTTATTTGCTTCAGTTGATTACCCAGTTAGGGTTGCATCATTTATCCAAGATGATGGTGTCACTATTGAAGGATTGTTTCATTTTGAAAGAACATAGTTTATAGTATGGGCAATCTACTGATGCTGCTTTATTTTGTCCAAAGTAATTGTTTGAAACATTGCTGTCTCCCTTGAGTTTGCTTGTACAGTCCTTGTATGAAGCTTTCATGGAGACAAGGAACCACTTGGGCTTTTAAAAACAAACCAAACAAATGTAGCATCTTTTAACTGGGCTTTTTTTCCCCAGATGTATTTGTATAATATGTCTTAATCCTCCTGTAGCCAGGGCTGACTCTGGCTGATTCAGCATTATGGAGAGCAGCCTGAGGATGCCAGGAGGAGTAGGCCATGTGCAGAAACTTTTCCTCAGACTCCCGGGTTCTAGAAAAGCTGGGAATGAAAAATCCAGGCAAGAAGGGGAGAGGTGGCAGGATGGAGGAAGCGTGGAGCGTAATGGGATCATGGGTTGGTGCACAGGAATGAGAAGGGATGCTGTTCACAGCTCAGCAGAGCATATAAAGGCAATAGTCTACTTCAGAGCTAGAGGGGAGAGGGAGAAGTTTAGTCCTCTTCCCTCCCTTACCCTTGCATCTGTCGTCTTCATTTTAGATATCCATTTTTCACTCTGTTCCCTCTTCAGATGAGGCTCCCAGTGGATTTTTAATCCAGTAACTGGCTGTGTTCTTGGCCAGATCCTTAGCAGTGTTAGCAACACCTAAGAGTTGGGTTACCCTGTTTTAGATGAGCAGGTGTGTCAGCTTCCTTAAGACTTTCAACTTAGCACAAGAAAATCCTGTAAGAAATCAGACATTCTAGCCCACTCCTGAGCTGAGTAAGAAACCCAATGCTGATGGGAAGTACTTTAGCTGCAGAATTAGAGATCTCTGTATCATATGGACAGTACGGAAATAACCAAAAATATTTCTAAAGTCTCAAAGCTTATAAAACAAAAGATCTTACCTTATTTCTCCCACATTTTGGAAACAGGAGAGCCAAGGAGGACTATTTCACTTGAAATATGTAAAGATTCTCAGCATATTTTGTAACCGATTACTCTCTCCTCTATTCTTGATTGTCCTAATGAAACACACATGAAATTTGCTTTGTTACTGTGGCTGAACTTTCTTCATCACACATGCATGTGAATTCTGGGAGTGGTGCACATGTCCAGCACAATAGGATGAGAAACAGCCTGTGCAGGGGACAGGGTCTGTGTGACTGTGTGTCACAGCAGCAGGTTAGAAGGCCCTTTTGGGCTCATCTACCCACAAATCTCATTAGAGAGAAGCTATTAATCACTGGCCAAGTCTGCATCTTGGTTGGAAGTTCTGCTTATTAATATAGAATGCCCAGGTCATTTATATATTAAGGCAAATGCCAGCTCCCTTCACTGGAGTGCTTTTGGTCCCTGTCCCTGCTCTGTTCTAAGTAAGCATCTTGGTTGTTGCAAGGACACCAGTGAATTTAAATATTCATTCCCAAAGATGTATGTTGATTATTTTATAACAAACTGCCAAAAAAGGGGTCTATGCTCATTTGCCTCCTTCAGGAGCTTGCAGCCATAGGTTGGCCTGTGCTCCCCACCCCTTGGCTGGCACCATGAATCGTAATGAATGCTGGGGCAGCTTATATAATGGTAGGGCTTGCCTGTAACCCTGCAGAGAAGGATGAGAAGAAAGCACTGCTGTTTGTCTGGAGTTCTGCAATCAAGAAAAGCTGTATTTCTTGTTTGATTTCATAACTTGGAATTCAGTCACCACTCCTAAGGGAGGTGTCGCTCTGAGTTGCTGCTCTCCTGTTATAAGTTGAAACCTGCACTGTGGCATAGGCACTGTTTAACAGCAGGGGGTTTGCTGCTTTTTGATGTGTGTAGAGCTGCTTCTATTTTATTTTAAGTCAGGTTGATTTTTTTTTTTTTTGCACTAACCCAATCGCCATATTTCTGTGTGTGAATAAAACTGCATAAGATAAGGATGTAATTTTTTGACTGTAATTTTAGAGGCCAAAGTATTTGGTAGGGAGGGGGAGATTGGAAATATCAGACTATTCTTTATGTGATGGTTTGGTTTGCAAGAGTAAACAAAAGGCCTTAATATCTTGAATGCAGCCTCCTTGAATAATGCAATCTATCCCCAGCCATTATGGGTATAGTATGTAAATAGCCATTGCTTCTTTATTTTATGTACACTGCTTAAAAAACATTATTTCTGCTGTGCCACACCAGTAGCTGGTTGTGTCTGTTCCTCAGTTTTGCATCCATATTTACATGATGCAGTCTGCTGTATCAGTTAAACTTTTCACAAGCACAGGCCACCCAAGTCAGAGCAGGTTACTGTGTTCTCTGTGCCAAAACTGAGTATCCCTAATTAATCACTCTTATCCATAAGATAAAAAACTGTTGTGAACACCAATAGATGCAGCTTTTTGTACTTGCTTGTTTATGAGTTTCTTACTTAAGAACTGTTAGTGATTCTTAGGTTAGTTTTTTAAAAAATTTAACTGAAAAGGAAGACTGCTTTGTGGTAGGATAATAGGCTGCAAGACAGCTGGTTTATTCAGAACAATGAAGATGCTTGAACTTAGTTATGTGACATAAATACTGCTCTCTTTTGGGGATGTAAACTTTGAGATGGAGGATGCAAAGTGTGTGTTCTAATTTTTTTTTCCTGCATGGTGCCCCGTCTCTCTCACAGCAGCTCAGAATAAATCTGAGATGAAGTTGGGCTTTCATGTATATTTGTTTGTCTTTGGCTCTTGCATCACATTTGTCTTTTGTTCTGCCTTTTAGACTTGTTTGGCAAATGGAAAACTGACATCTGTGGAGTCTGCAGCACCAAACACGTTATGTAGGCTGACGAGGTTCATGACCAAGCAAATGTTAACTCAGGGGCAGGGCAATCTTTATCTTTTTTTTAATATAATTTGGAATTACATCACTATACTATGTCTGCATGCATTAAATTTATCTTGGAGATGATATGTTATTTGGTAGAGTGTACTCCAAGAGTACAGGTATAGGCCTGGTATAGGTCTGACTTCTGAACCTTTCCTCTGATCTCTTTCCTTGGTCTTCTGCTTTTGGCAGTGTCTTAGTGCTCCCTGCCAAGGCAGGTTTCCTCAGTTCATTCTTCAAGTTCGTTACAGGCATCAGGGATGCTGGCAGTTGCCAAACATAGTAAAAGGCATTTGTGAAGTTTTGGCAGGGACTCCTACCTTATGGAGGATAAAAGAAAAGCAAGCTGTGATAGAATTTTATTGCCTTCCCTTCTTATGGAGGAGGCTGCTTTTAAAGAGTTAACCTGTTTTTTTAGAAGATTGAGAGGAATGGATTTATTGCTAAACATTGCTGCTTTTTAAAGCACAGTGCTCATGGTTGAATGTGGTTAACCAGGCCCATGAACCTCATGCAGAACAAATGCACAGGTTCTGCACTTACCTGGGTGCCCCCTCCAGGTCTCATGGAGGCCTTTGAGAGCTTCTTGGCCAGCTACTAAGTCCAGCCAGGGGGTTTCAGGATTGTGCTGAATCAGCTTAGTACAAAGAAAGAAGCTGGAGAAACGGTCTCTATTTCTGTTCTCCCAATCCCAGGGCATTAGCAATCCATGTACTGAAGTGTGACTGGCTGGACAAAAAAATGCCAAGCCAACTGCTTGTGACCTGTTTAATGACATATGGCATTTTTTAGAAAGAACAGAGGCTCTAGTTGCTGACAGGAAAGAAAAGTTCATAAAGTCTTATAGGAGGCTGCTATTTTCTGTCCTGACTTAATGGATTTTGTAGTTTTTAGTGTCTCTGGTAATGTGGCAACAGAGCAGGCTTCAATGGAGGCTTTTAAATGTACTCTTGATTTTTTTTTTTTTTTTTTGCAAGTGGCTGTCTGCTGATTGCAAGAAATTGCAACAGTAATTGGTGTGAGTAACTCTCTGCATGGCTGAGAGCAAGTGGGTATTATGCACGCAGATCTTTTATCTGTCTTGCTGCTTGGGAGTTTCTCCAAAATCTCAAAAGCTTAACTCGTGATGGGGAAGCAGGCAGCTTTACAGCAAGGTCTTTTCTCATGGAGGCACGACTGAGCTGCTGGCTGCTGCTTGTTAAACCTCTTCCACTGCCTTGTAGGAGCCGTCAGCGCTACCATACTGTGCTACCACAGCGCTCCTACACTGAAGTAGTAAAATTTTGAAATCAATAATGCATGACTTGGCTTCTAATAATGCAACACAAACAAACTATTAGTTAAACAGCTGGCTTCTGGCTCTAAATGTATAATCAGAGTTAATTGAATCCTTGCTATTTTATTTAATCGTTAATAACTGCCTAATAAACTCTGGACGTGATTAGCAGCAACAGTAACTGCATTTGTCATCTCTTACGTTTGAGAAGATCAAGGTCTGTTTTCTAAACCTGAATCCAGGCTGGGATCAGGCCAGCTACCTAACAATGAAGTTCAGGTCAGTGTATGACAAGTAAATGTCTCACCTGTGCCAGACCTGCATGATGGTTGAGGCTTTCTGAGCTGGGAGAGGTGGCTCTAACAGGATGTGTTCAACATCAAGAAGCTCTCAGGTCTAGTGCTCAGATTCACAGCACGCAGACTTCTCTGTTGAAGAGCTTTTAGTAGAGATACACAGCTTTGTGTGTGACAGATCATCCTGTTCACTAATGGTCATTGCCTAAAATATCAGTTTTGGAAGTCTTGGCTATAAAATGCTATTAATTGAAGCAAGCATATGTGTTAAATATCTCCTTGAAGGGCACTAGTTTAGGACTATTGACTAGTAATATTGATAGAGCTCAGAATCTAGACTATTTTGGAATTAAAACTAAAATATAAAACAGTTGAGCCTGACTTGGATGTGGCCTTGAAGATATATTTTGTGGCATCTGATAATAAGGCATATTAGATCAGCTGCTGTTTCTGCAGGTTTAAATGGGCCTTTGTTTCCTCTTTAAAAAATACATTGTCTTTCATGAATCCCCTACCTAAGAACAATTTTTAAAACAAAGTTGTAAGCATTAACTACTACAAGTGTACTTAATAGTATGTCTTAACATTAAATTAAAAAGGCCATTTCTCTTAATAGTAAACTGGGAAACGGTGTGGCGAGCCAATACCAAAAAGAAATTCCGAGTTCACACCAACATGAACAGGAATGTTGGACTTCTGCGGATCTTCCCAGGAATCACTGCTGCTGCCGTAAGTGCCACCACTTTGTTTTGGAAGTTGGCTAAGTGATGCTCAAATACTTGATTAGTTACCCAAGTAGGAAACCTGCATTGTTTGGAGCAGTGCTTGGGGTTTTGGAGGGACAGGAAAGGATCTGTCTTCTGATAAGCATTTCTTTTAAATATCAGGGCATTCAAAGACTATTTTCATATGCCATAAACTACTCATAAAAGCTTTTCAAATATCTCTTGTATAAACTGTCTGGGCTCTGATTCTTATCAGGGCTCATAAATAGGTCAAGTGTGGTTTTCTAGACAGGTGCAAGCTACAATGACCAGGGAAATACTCTCCTGCTGCCTATTGAGACATATTAATAGATATCTTGTCAAAGAATAGACAATATGATGGGTGGAGTCTGACTATTTCTACAACTCATGCTTCCTTTTTAAGGATCATTTTGTCTTGCACTGATGTTAACATGACCCTCAGCATTCATACAGAGCTGAAAATGAAAATTGGGATTTTGCTGCTGAAAATGAGAAGTAGGATTTTTTTGCCTTTAGAAATTATTTTGCAGACTAATTTTAGGTAAATTCGTCTTTAAATTTTTTGTCTAATACTAGTTTCATTAAATTGACAGGTCTTTTGTGGCTCTTGCCATCTTAAATTGAATCCAGTAGTTTAAGCAGCACTCCTCTAATTATATCACCATTCTTTTTAGGTGAATATGAACAGATGGAAAGACAGAGGGGTGGTATATTTGCAATAAAACTCCAACTGCATAGTTAGCCTCATGGGGGTTTACAGTGTATTGCATTTAGCATAAGTGATCAGCAAGAAAACGTCTAGGGTGTTTAAAATACATCCTTCTAGGAAGAGAACTTTGCTAGGCATTCTGTTACAGTGAGGCACAATGTCTACTTCAGTATCAACTGGCCCAGAATATATTACTGCCTCTGAATTTAATCAATTTGGTTTTGGGTTAAAAAACATCATGGTTCATTAGAATGTTCTTTCCTGGAAGGTGAAACACACTCTTTTTTAGGCAGACATTGGTTAACAAAACTCTTTGTAAAAAGCAAAAAAATCTGGGCAGGGGTGTGGAGTCCTAATCTCAGTTAATAATTCTACATTTTTTTCTTAAGTGTAAATCTACCTTTTTGTTGCACCAAACCGTGGTGCAACAGTATAGCCTGTTCATGGCACTTGAACAATAGCATCCTTTTTCATATGAAGTAATGACTGTACAAAACACTTTATTTTAAAATCTAACCCTCTGGAAATTTTAAAGGAAGCCAGAGAGTGAAAGTCTCATTTTTTTCAAGCTTATTCTACAATCTCAGTTATTGCAAATGGGAAGCACAGAAGGGTATGAGAAGGCTGTAAGGCACGAGAGCCTGTAAGACTATAGCAGGAATAGACCATTTTTAAAAATGCTTTGCCATACGTGAAAGTTTTAAGGATGACCTAAACATACCTTTTGTCTCTCTTCCCTGCCTTGTTTTTAAACAGGTAAAAGCATTTCTTCAGCCTCCAATTGAGGGCATTGTACTCGAAACTTATGGAAGTGGCAATGCCCCAAACAACAGAGAAGATTTGCTGGAAGAACTGAGGAAAGCAGCTGAACGCAAAGTGGTGATTCTGAACTGTACCCAGTGCTTACGTGGGGCTGTTAAAACTGTCTATGCAACGGGGCAGGTGAGGGCTGTGCAACCACTTCAGACTCCACTGCTGAGTAAAAGAAACATCCCACTGATACAGCCTGATTGTAAACTTCCAGTAGTCCGTGTGTGAAACCAGATTTATTAACTGTTGTTGCTCATAAAAGAACTACTTAAAATCTTAAACTGGAAGCATTTAAATACATATCTACAGACAAGATCCTGTTACTCCTGGTCGAATGGTTGAAATAGTCAGCTCAAATCCCAAATTAGTGATTGCTCACTCCTGTCATGTGCAGCACTCCAGGATACTTTGCATTAGATCCATAGTATCTCTCTCACAGGGATTCCATTGAGCTAAAAGCTAGTCTAGGGGTCAGATGATCAAATAAAGTAGTATTTGATAGGATAACAGTTGCTTAGCTGCAATATAGGAGCATGAAGAAAGCCTGTAGATGGAAGCAATATTCCAAATCCCAGTTCTTTATTTGACTGGAAGTACAGCTGACTTCAGTGCAAGATTGGAGAACAATATCCAGGGAAGTGTCTGTATTGAAGAATGGAAATCAGTTTAGTTTAACCCCTGAAGGCTGGTTTAAAGCAGGTTTTGTGTACATGCTCTTGATATTCAGGGCATTTTACAGTGTATTTCTCAATTGTGCATTAAAACACAACATCACTGGGACTAATAAGAGCACAAAGCCATACAAGAATACGTGCTGTATGTGTTAGTGGGAAGGAAGCTGGTTTAACTGGCCTTCAGAAAAGGACCAGCCATTAAATAGCCAAGAAGCACTACCAGAGGGTGACTCATCCCACTGCTTTGGACACCTGGTTTTGTTGGGAACAACCACCCGTGTGGCAGAGCAAGTCTCTTCTTTAACTGCATGGCAAACCTAAATACTCTGCTCTGATGCTGAAACCTGTTTCTTTTAGCTTTGGTTTTGTCACAGTTGTAGATGATATTTGCACATAGTCTGTTCCAAGGAGAAAGAAAAGGAGATTGTAAGAGTTTCTTTTTACCTCTTTAGTATCCAAACTTGGTATTCTTTGTCATGAGCATTTATTTGGGTGTTGGTAAAACTTTTGCATAGTTTAATGGAGATGTTTTGGGAATTAGTAACTTTTGCAGAGATCCCACGCTCTGTAGCAAATACTGTAGGAATATGTGGATTATATAGAATAGCTCACTCAGAAGGAAGAAGGCCATTAAGTCAATAAAAGACACCAAATTTGTATTTGAAAAACAACATGAAAACGAAGCCTAGGTTTTACGTGATGTTCTGCTTGAACTGCTAAAATGTATGGAAAGAAATAAAAAAACCCTTTTGTATGCCCTGGTTAAAGGATTCTCCAAGTGGACACCTCTAACATGGGTTTTTGCACTCTTGTCCAGACTGTTGATATGCTGAATTAGAAAAGATTCTGCCCAGGTGTTACCGAACCACTGTAAGGCTGTGTGAAAATGTGCTCCCTTTTGGCTTCCTTTTTTTACATGGAGTTTGTACTACATTGCTGCAGCAGGAATAGTTGGAGGCTGCCCTGTTTTCATGGCATCTTCTGAGGATAACACTGACGAAGCCAAGTCCTACAAAATTAACTTCATGCTTGTTCTTTTACTGCCTTCTCCTTTTCATAAGGAACTGCTCAGTGGAGGAAGTATCATGAGTGAGTGCTGTAAAGTTGCTGTAATGTTAATTTTACTTTGATTTTTCTTTAAATGAAGTATTTCAAAGGTCTTTGCACACAGCTGGGCCAGTTTTTACTCATTCGAGCTAGGCAGAGAGGTCAGCTGAGTCTCTGGCTTCCCTTGAAGTGTTTGTTTTCATTAATTGAATGTCTGGCTTTCTGGCTTCTGATCCATCTACACAGTAGAAACTTATAATTGAGGGGACGTTAGGTGTAGGAAGGAAGCTGGGAAATCCCTTCCTTCTCCTGTTTCTCAAACCCCCTGAAAAAGCCCTAACTGTTCTTTGGTTAGCTCTGCAGTACAGAAGGTATTTCTCACCTTCTCTTTATATGTTTTCCCATGGCACTTTAACAAATGTTAGTCTGGGTCTCTTGGAGGTGTTTAATGAGCTAATTAAGGCTCTGTATCTTGCTGAAAATATTAGTTAAGCCACAACAAGTTTTGAAGCTGAAGTTTATATACAAGGTATTTAAAAGTAAAATGCAGTGCAAAGAACCTAGTTCAAGGTGCTTGACTGTGAGGCATCACATTATGGCAAAGAGGACAATCTGTGATTTGCCCAGGTACAGTTTAGTGACAAGAGGTCTGAAATCTCCTTTGTTGTCTCGTAGGCTTATGAGGCTTGCTGATCATAGCAAAGATCCTTCTTTTTGCTTTTGTTCAGACAGTTTATTTTTTTTAACTACCAGAAAGATAAGTTAAAAAGGTCATGTTTTCCAGTTGTTCTTGTCAGAACTGTGTAAATTACATATTTTAGTTGTATCTTCTAAATCATACACTGCTAGCACAGCCTGAAAGGATCTGAAAGCACTCCCGCTGTGAGCACGCTGTAGTGCTGGAATTCATCCAAAGCAATGCCCCATAAAAGAATGGTAAATATGTCTGTGTGAGAACAGCCTACTTGGCAATGTTCAAAATGCCACTGGGTTAAAACAGAGTAACTGCAGCTTTTCAATAAAGGGAATCTGACAACTCTGCAGATAGCTGATATGGACCTGTAACCTTTCCCTTTTAGCATAGTAAGCGACCGTGGCAAGCATTTGGTGGAATTCTCCAGTATTATTGCATCAAAAGGAATTTAAAGTAAAAGTCATCTTTATTCAGCTTGCTCTAGTATTTGCTTGATATTTGATAACTAAAATTACAAAAATTACAGTGGTAGTAGGAGGAGCAAGAGTGGAGGCTTGGCTGTATACTGTATTCTGTGTAGCTACCCATCCTTCAAACACCTTTTCCGTATGTGCAGGTATTTCTGAATGCTGTGCTAATTAGAATCATTATTCCTTTTTATTCAGACTCTTGCTGATGCTGGAATAATTCCTGGAGGTGATATGACACCAGAGGCAGCCCTAACTAAACTGTCATACACGCTCAGCAAGAGAAACCTTAGCTGGGAAGAGAAGAGACAGGTAAATATTCCAGTGTGACCTTGAAAAATTTTAAGTTTCTCATCTACTGTGCTAACTTGTGCTTAGCTTCATTCCTTGAGCTTCTCTCTTGCATTCAAAAACAATTGGTTCCAGAGCCATAATGTGAACACCCCATGTTTTTCTTTTTTTTTCTTATGGAAAATACTGTTAGGCAAACAAATGTATGAAGATTGTGAGAGAAAAGAATTCTCTGCATAAGTCAGGTGAAGACCATATCCGGGCCACAAAAATGCCATCTTTAAATGGTAGTAATCTCACTTGGACACTTCTGTACTGAAAACTGTGGAAATTAATATGGGAGACAGAATCTCAACCATACTGAAGTCAGCAAAGATCTTGTCACTAATCTTAGTGTGGTGAAGATTTCATCCCAGACTCATTCACACAAAGCTTATTCTGAAAATAAGTATTGCCTACAGCCTCTTCCTTTACAGCATTACTCATAACAGTATTAGATTTTATTTCTCTAAGAGGAGATACACTTTATAATACATAGAAAGTAGAGGATTATTCTAGAACCAGTTGTAACTGCTTTTAAAGTCAAACGCCTTTAACAATGTTTGTACTGTTCATTGGTTGCTTAATCGAGGAATTTTTTTTGCAAGTTATATAGCTGTGTATCATGTTCCTTTTATACAAGGAACATACAGCTATGAATTAGATAAGGGAGCAGCAGTCTGCAGGAATGCATGAATTTCTGTGCTTGTATGTAGTGAAATCCGAATCCTGACACTTTGGGAGATGACATCATGATGAGTCACTCTACAGACTTAACACTGTATGCACATGTGTATCTCATGATGGTTTTTTGCTTTTATTAAAACTGAAACAAATCTCATCACTCTTTCATGCTCCACATCTTCCAGCCAGTGGCAGCTCTTGAGACAATCATATTTGGATTGCTGTGATCGCAGTTGTGGTGGCTGGAAGTACCACTTACCCTGCCCAGAAACAGTGTCAGCTTGCAGTTGTTTGCTAAAGCCCTGGCTCTGAGAAATGGGAGGAGGAGGAGCTTTGTGTGTCTTTGCTGAGGATGTCTGGAACATGCTCTGTGCAAGAACATGCTTGGCAGGCGACACAGTGCTGTGAGGAGCAGGGGTATTGCATGTGCTTGTGCATATGCACTTTAGAAACCCCAGCTCTTCACTGATACCCCTTGGCACACTCACTGACCCTGGAACATACATGCACTAGCTTGTTTTTTTTAATGCAGACTTTAATCTTCTTGCACAGAGGATTATTTGACCTGGGACAGGAGAAACCTTCCCAGCTGGCTTCTTGCCTAGGTGTGTGAGTTAAAACTTAATTTGAGAGCCAGTTTGCTGAGGTGAGATAGATGACTTACTCAGGTGAGGATTTGATGATAAGGGGTTTTAGCTACCACTGGCACAAGGCACTTCTGCATTTTCATGTGCTGCCCTTTGCAATGTGCTACACAGTTTTTGTGTGGTGATGTGCTGGACCTCCTTTATATGGTTTGAAAAACAAAACTTCTGCAATTTCTGTGAGTATGCAGGATTGGTTTCCTCATTTGACTCATTGTACAGACCCACAGACAATTGTGTTGGCACAACTAAGGGAGCAGCATGCTGCACTGCCTGGGCAGGAACGAGTTATAGAGACCAGGAGAAGAAGAAAGCCTGGAAATATGTTGTCTGTGGCAATATCTTCAGCTAAACATATCACCAAACAATAGTCTCCCAAGAGACAGAGGCTCTCCTGAAGCTGGCATGGTTATTTTAGGATTCTCTTTCAACATGAAGAGCAAGGAATGTGCCCCCAGACACATACAAATGTCTGATGAGCTGGTAGGACTGAATAAGGCACGCAGGGCTTTGCACTGGCTGCATTTAGCACAGGTGCCAATTGCTAAGGTTACCTGTGTAAAGCAATGATCTCAACCTGTCAAATTCTTAAAGTGTGCCAAGGCATTTGGTATCCTCTGAGTTACATGTATATGGGGCTCTTCCAGCAGACAGCTATGGTGTTGTCAGCTCTTGGAGGTTTTTTTTTAATAAAGGGCATGCCTAGACATAAGTAAACCTGGGGCATTCCTCCTGCCAGCATCACATCTGTTTCTTGCAAACTTTCACAATCCTGCTTTTTAAAATTCTAATTGAAATAACTATATGCTTTATAGCTGCATCAGCAACCTTTCATGAATGAGTGCCAGTATGTAAAATTGTCAGAATTGAGGAAACTAGTTGCTTTTTTCTTGATAACTGGCTTCTATCTGCATTCTCCAAGTTTCCCAGAATCTGTTTTTTGGAGTATTTACATTTCTTTATTGCCCTATTCAAATACTTTCTACACATGAATTGGCTGACCTTTTTACATTTTGATTTGAGGTTTTTTCCCAGTTACATTGGACATATCCATCCTGCAAACTGTTACTTGCCTCTTTGGATACTGAATGAGTAGTACTACCATAGAGCTTCTGCATTCAAAGCTGGATCTGTGACCAAATTTCAACAAAATCAGGGCTAATGGAGCTGTTTGAAAACCCATGGAAATGCATAGCTGTGCACAGGCAGCAGTAGGCTTTGTTTTGAGGTCTATGTACACGGTCTGTGTAGGAGTCCTGAGGTTTGTGAATGCTGGCAAAAAGGCAACATTTTAGAATATTCTGGTCTTAAGCCTCACTCTGCTCGTTACTCATTATCTTTGTGTTTTTAAGTAGGCTGCAGCTTACCCCACTAGGGAACTTTTGTCTGCATATTCTAAAAACTGGGGTGTTTTAACAAAACAAATGTGCTTATTTTGGTTTCTTTGCTTTGGAAGAAAGTTTTGTTTGCCTGTCTCTCTCCCTCCTTTGTCTTTTTAAACGTGCAGTCTTCATGGGACAGTAACTATTTCTTTAATCTTTTGTCTGCATTCAATTAGTTTCCATAATTCCTCCAAACAATTTTCTAACTTGATTCTAAGATTTTTATTAGACTGCCACCATATTTTTCCTCTGCTAACAAAGGGTTTGATTGCTTGCTTTTCAGATGCTGAGTGAGAATCTAAGAGGAGAAATGACTGTTGTACCCACAGGAGCCAAGATCTCTTTGAGAGATAGCAAGTTTATTCAAGTGATTGCCAAATCTCTAAGTATCAGCAGCAAGGAGGTATATACTTAAATATTTAGAATTAATATAATGTAAAGCTCCAAACTCAGTTTAATGAGCTTAGATTAAAGATGAAGAGCAAAGCTGAAAGAAAATTGCAATATTGGGTTAGGGAGAAAGGACACAATGAAAATCGTATAACTAAAATGCTTTTAATTAAAAACATACTAACTTCTCCCCCCCCCCTGCTTTGTAGCCCTATCTTGGTTTAAATTCTTGGCTGTCTGGATGCAATAACAAGCCTCAGACAGATGCTGTAATTCAGGATATCAGTGATATGAAGAAGTGCTTTATATTTCTGTGGTCAAATGTATTGACAGTTTGGAGCAATCTAAATAATAATGGGTAAAATGGCTTAATTGTACATGCAGTCATAGAGGGCTGATACTAAGGAAGCATTACACAAGTGTAATTTGTGGTGTTTAGTATTAGTCCCTCCCATTAGAAAATACAATATAAATGTAACTTAGAAAATAGAGTATTGGTTGTACAAATATTCACTTTTCTCTTGGCTTGCTTTCAGGGAAGATGTGATTGTTATTAACTAATGAATACTGAATGTATGGGTCTTCTTTAGTAAGCGTGAGAAAACATGGGAGAATATTCAGGGGGCCCAGGGAGCTTGTCACTGTCAGTTTGGAAGTACAGGGTGCACAGGTTCTGAGGAATCACATTAATAAAGTTGATCCAGTCTTGAGGATAATGGACTATATGGTCGTTTCCAACTCCCACCAGCGCTGTTTCTCTCACTGTACTGATATGTAGCTGCGCCAGTATAGAGACAGTAATTAGTGTGTGCACCTTAAGTGGTATATATAGATATGAGGTACTTGTAGTCTTGCCAGGGAGGCAAACAAGTCTTACAGATGTGAGACCGACAAAATGTAAAATAAACATGAAACTTGTTTCCTTCCAAGAACTAAATGTTACCATTTCAAAATATCCAAATGACTAATTTGGAAACTTTACATGAAAGCAAGGGCAGTGTTTTTATGACTTGGGCATCAGTCACCTTAGAGGTGAGGCTGATATTAAATGTTTCATTTGATTTGTTTTTCAGGAGTTAGAAGCCATACGAGATGCATTAATTCCACCCTTGGCTTGTGCTGCAGCGAAACTGGGTGACATAGATGCACTAAGAGCCATAGCAGAAATGGTAATGTAAAATTAACAGCGTGTACAAAACATTAAATTTTAAATAGAGCTGTAACTGATGGGAGGAAGCCATGCTCATGGAAAGTGACAACTTAAGTTTTAGAGTCCAGGTGCTTTGACTGTTACAATTGGTTTCTAGACTTGTCAGTCTCTGCCTTTCAGATCTGGTATATTCTTTCCCCTCTCTGTTTTTCAGCTGTTTACATTTTCTTTTGAACTTTGAAAAGACAGATTACAATGCAAGTTGTTATCTGCTAACTTTGGAACATTTTAAAATGGTTTGTGCTGTTTTCTTTTCACTTAACTTTCTTTATGCATATTCATAGTACCCACCTTTTGGATGTCAATCTGTCAGGATTAAAAAAGAAATCTTGAAAATTATATTTAAGCACAACACGATGCAGTGCTAATTCAGGATTTCTGGCTCTCCCAATAGTTCTAACTTGGGTTATAACCTAAAAAGTGGCAGCCATTTCCCTGTCATAACTGTTTGTTTTTTTTCATGCTTTGCCTTGGTTTACCCTACTCTTGAGACTTCAGTAATGGGCTCAAGAAAGGATAAATATATCGTGAAAGTAAGAATTAACTAAGACAAGTAAAATTAGCAGTCTATGGGCACAGAGCTGCTGTATGGTGTGCTGTAATAAAGAGCATATCTGAGCAGGAAATGTGCAGGAGGTAGAATAAATATCTTTACTGAGGCTGAAACAATGCTACAAGGGAAACTTTCGGTTTGACAAGCTTAACAGTTTGGTGGCAGAATTAAAATGTGATGTATGCATGACGTTCGCAACAACTTAATGTGCAGCCGTTATCTTTCTAGCATGTGAAGGACTTGTCCTTTTGTAGGGGGGAAACCTGAGCTGTGGAGACTATGATGGCCGAACTCCACTTCACATTGCAGCCTCTGAAGGGCATCTGCCCTTAGTTGAGTATTTGTTGATGTCTGGCGCGACTGTTTATGCCAGAGACAGATACGGATCTACCCCGCTGATGAACGCGATCAAGTTCAGGTAACCATTTGTATACAGCCCTGTGTGAAGTTTATAAACCTTCTGTCGTTTTGGATTTCAAGTCCATTCCCTGTGTTTTGGTCTGGTCTCAGCAGTCATGTGTAAATGAGAGCAGTTAAAATAACACATATTGGCTTTATGTCAAAGGATGTGACTAGCCCAAAGAAAAGATTTAAAAAAAATAATATGGAATGAAAGCAAACAACTTGGGATGCATGCAGAATTTTAGCATAAGGTAATTATCGCTGTCCTCCTGCCAAGACTTTGTCCATAATTTCAGGGCTCCACTCTTTATTCTGAAGCCTCCTTATAAAACAGAGCCAAACTGATCACTCCTTTTGACTGTCAGAAGTGAGAGTGCAGGACCATGGGCTGTCTGTTTTCTTTCTGCCCTTCCCTTTCTCATCAAGACCAGACTGTTTCAATTGGCACAAAATATACCGGTAGGTTGACATGTTTTAATCTTTCCCTTCCACCAGTGCTTTCCCTAGTCTTTTGCTGGATGACTGGTTTTCTGATTTTTCCCTTCTGCCCACTCATAATTATATGGGATGGTTGCATGGCTCTGCCTGCTTTGTGGGTTTCCTCTTCCTGCTGTTATGAATGTCAGCAGTTCTTGAATGGTAGTCATGGACTTGAGATTTACTGGTCTCTTCCATGTTGTATAGTCCTAAAGAATGGCCATAGCACAGGATATAAAAGTTATCAGTAATCAAAATTTAATTTTCTAACATTTGGTTTGTGTAGCCTGGGGATTCATAGAGCCATTGGTCTTCCATCGTGTTAGAAGCTGCACACCATAATCTCTCCTTGTCTCTTTGATCCACTTTCAGCTCCTTCTCTCATATTCAGCCTGTATTGTGGCAGGAGAGAAGCCATTTTTTTCTGAAAAGGAGCTCAGTGTGATTGAATTTTCATGGTCTTCGTGGGTGACTGTCCCCAAATATTCCTACAGCTTTCTAATGCTGACAGGTTCACCTGGTCTGTCAAGCTGGAGGTGGCTCCCTGGGAGGTCTGACAGTCCTGGATTACTGCTGGCTGCAGGAATAACTTGAAGGCTTCTTCTGTCCCAAAGGCCAGATGTAGAAAACTCACCAGGCTCTGTGACTGTGAGACCTGGAGTGCTGCGTGTCCACGCTGTGCTATTGCCATCCCTCCTGCATGGTCCCGTATGCCTTCGTACTTGTTGCTTTACTTCATGAATATATAAGCTCTGCAGTCTTAAAGCAAAAACAAGCCCAACAGCAAATCAAACAAATAACCTTGGAGTTGAATAGAGGTGGCTCTGGTCCAACGTGAGAAAATGCTAAAGCATTAGATACTATTAGATGTTCCTGCAAATCAGGCACCTACTTTTTTATACCGCACCCATCTACCGCCTGAGGAATTTCACATGAGCTTGTTGTTTGGATTCCTTAGCCTTGCCACTCCTATATTAGACTCCTACCATGACTCTTAAGCTCTTTAAAACTGCACACCCATTTTGATGCAGGGAATTGTAAAAGGAAACTGCACCATAACCATTTTCAGTTTCTCTTTTCGTTTCTACTGTTGGAATGAGAGGAAGAGTTGACTTAGAACTAATCTCATAAATGTGTATTTATGATCTGCCGTGTACTCACACTGCATTTCACACTGGTAAGCATATAAAGGAGAATGCTAAAGCGCAGACAGCTGTATATGTGTGTAATTAGATACCCACTAAAAAGATTTCTGCTACAGAAGTATTTAAATTCTATTTATTAAACACTTGGAAGCTGAACGAGAAGAGATTATCCTGATAGAAAGTGGCAGAGAGGGAAGGGGTGGCGGGGAAGACTGATGATAATGCTTGAAACTGTTTAATATTGTAGCTTTCTCAATTTTACTGAACATTGCATCAGCTTAATCCCATTTTCTGAGAATTAATATTTGTTTAATTGGCATTTAAGTGCAATACAGTATTCACTCATCTTAAAAATAGCCTTCTTCCAGTCTTTTATGTTACATTTCACAGTGGCTTGCCTTTTAACCAGCATGCAAACCTATATAATGATGACTGATTTCTCTTTTCCATTTAATAATTTGTAAAGATGATCAGGAATTATGTCTCTTCTTAAAAGCTTCTTAACGTAGCACTGTCAGCTGATAGACCACTGACTTATGTCAATGATAGTCTCTTACATTTTTTTACTTTAAGTGACTCTTTCTTTGTTTCTTTCTAAATAAGAAATAAACTACTGCATTTCCGCTTTTTTATTTGTAACTCTGCAATTTGCCTGTAGTCTCACTCACTTTATGCATGAAGCTAAACAGACCACTGTTAATTTAGGCCAGTTGCTTGACATATCAAAATAAGTGGCATTCCTTTAATTTCTTACAGCACCCTCAAGGGATAATTCATTTTCAAAACAATAGAATAATATTTTTTAATAACAGAAACTCTCTAAGCAGGGAAATGTCTTGAATAAAAATTGTGTATATTTTAAGTAGTAAAAGCACTTCCATTTACTTGTAGAGCAGTGGTAAAAGGTTGAAAATGGGGAGTTGCTCATACAGTGCTGTGAGAACATCAGATTAGAGGCAGTAAAATTACCTCCCACGTAAATATGAATTTAAATATTTGATATTTTGCAAGGTTACATTTACATTACTTCAGGAAATCTAAGGCAGAGAGAAAATCTAACCACCACTGATTCCAGAAGTACACTGAAGCCTGTCCTTACAGTGTTTGAGCATAAAATTCCCACTGATACCATGCAGGAAACCGAACAAATGAAACTAAGCTGATCCTGCCGTAACCATTCCAGTTGCCAGGGGAACAAGCATGAAAAAGAATGAAGCCAGTCAAGTTTGGATACACATTACACCTGCATTTCTTTAAAGAGAGTTGGTGGAAGGTGTGCACCCTAAGGCCCCAGTCCTGCAAACTCTTACATGTGTGTTAATTTCACATGTATGATTCATCCCTTTTGAAGTTGATTCACTTTTATTAAGTGTCTGCCAGCTGAAGGCCTGAGCTGATACGTACTGTACAGAACCTGGATTCCTGTGAATCCGGAGCTCTCATGAACTGGTAAGAGTTTGGATGTCTTTATCTGGAATTCACACTTGGCTTATAGCGCCAAGTGGCTGCACCAAATCAGATATTATGCTGTTAATGCATTCAGATGTAAGTATACACTGGAGTTTTAATGTCCAGTGTTATCAATACTGTAACCTAGCAGGTAGGAGACACTAGAAGCACCTTTTCTTTATTTGTGTTTTCCTTCAGAGAGGGCTGAATGACTGATACTATCAAAAGGCTCACTCCAGTAACGTGTGCAGAGTAGCATCATTTCTGTAGCCCGTGTCTGACCAAGAGCCACGGTTTGGTGACGGAGCACACTAAGAAAAGGGAGGGTCAGGAGCAGCTCACAGGTGACAATGCTTATCAGGTGGGGCTAGACTGGACATGAAGCTGTGCACCCCAATCTGACATGGGGATGTTGCCAGCCCTCTACACCTTAAGCTTTGATTGTCCAACAGTTCCTCTGCTCTTGGTTTTGTGCGGAACAGGAATTGCATTTGAACCATCCCCAAGAAGTTTGTGGCTCATGACATCACCTGGACTTCAGATCAGCTCAACTGTGACCCTTATGAGGGTTTTGTAAAGCCATAGGAGAGCAGCACTTGAAGAAATAATTTCTAAAGACAAATACCTCTCATGAGGCTAAGACATAACAGTATCAGAAAATTCACAGCCAGCCTCTTGAAATACGAATAATGCCCTTGCGGTAGGTACAAAACAGCAGAAGTGGTGCTCTGGAGAGGGCTTAAGTTTCTCAGAATGTAGATAGTGTTTGGGTGCAAGTAGGAACAAGCTGCAGTGCGACTTTACCTCCTGCATAGTTTCTATGTTGAGTGGTGGGAATGTGAGAGGTGGTCTGTTTGCTTTCTTGGATAGATCTGCACTTCATACTCACAGTACTAAATTTGACACTTTTAAGTTTTGCATTACTATCTGCCCCTACTCTTCTTCTCCCTTACACTACCTTTAACAAGCAGTGGTGCACAGCACTTCTCCCCACCCTTCCAAGAAACTTGATTTTGAATGACTCGTCAGAGCAATGTACTTCTGATTAGAAATGCTTTATTGTAAGCATTTATTGTAAACATTATCCATTTCAATGCTTACAAATTTATTTTATTTCAAACAACCTTTTTTTTTTTCCTTCATTTAAATTTGTATTAATTGAGCAGGGTAAATGATTCCAAATCTGTCTGTACTAAAGAATCACAGAGTCCCACTCAGACTAGTAATGGCTATGTGCTGTTAGTGGGACATGAAGTGCTATCTGGAGGGAATCTTGCTACCAGTGAGGAGTAGTTACAACAGGAAGAGAAAACTTGCTTTTTTTTTCTGAAAAAAACTTGGTTTTTTTGCTGGAATCCAGAGATACAGGCCTCATGGGGGAGCACATTGAGGGAAGATTCCACAGAACATGACATACTTTGCAGCCTTTTATCTTTTACTGCTGTCCCATAAAAAAGCTTTTATTTTAAAAAGTGCTCATTTCATGCTGTGATTTCCCATGTAAGGTGGGAAATGAGGAATACTCCAGGGCAGGTGTTGGAGAGTAAACAGACACTCCCCATGTTCAGTTCAGTACCCAGTGAGAGCTTGAGTGAACAGACGTGTTCTACTTTAATCTATTTCAGGTCAGATTTCATTTCAGCTAATTATTGTTTTGCTTAAGACTAAGAATTAAAAAATTCATATATGTAGAGTTCATTCTTCACCACAGACTTAAAAATGCCATTATTTGCTGGCTCAAGGAGATGCTTGTGGATGACGAGACACGTTGGAAGGGGACCCACCTGAGAAAATATTTTAGATAACTGAACAAACTTGAATCATGTGCTGTTCCAGCAGTGCTTTGCTATATAGCAAAGGAAGATTTTTTTTTTTTGGCTGTCAATTGAAACAAAGTACAATTTAAAAAAAGTCTGTCTCACAGATTCAATAAACCTGTGTTTGGAAAAACAAGATGATGCCCATAGCACATGTACAGTTCTCTGGTTAGTTTATAAAATGAAGATCTTACATGAAACATATAAGCCTACATAGGCTTATGGATAATTCTGAAGTAACTTGTGATTGAAGATGGAGTTTCCTAAAAAGAGGTAGAGGGATTAGATAAGTAGTTTAGTCCAATTCAAAAATGGAAAGACCTATGGCTACCACCAAGTGATTATGAAGAAAGTGTATATAAGCTTATTTTTTATTTTTAGTTGCTACAGATGAGCTTTTAGGTAGTGGGTTGGAAAAGCTCATGTATTCCTATGAAATGGTAAGCCTACCTCTTTATTTTTAGGTGTTACAGTATAGCAACTTATTTAAAATAGGAAATTAGGAAACTATTCCTGATCTACTGGGTCATCATGCTCTTTTTGGAGAAAAGAAAGATCTGTATTTTGATTTGTACACTAGTTCAGTTGTTTAGCATAGGAGCACTCTGTCACCTCCTTTTCAAACCTAGTTCTAAACCTTCCACTAGGTTATGAAAAATGTGTTTTGCAGACTTTTTACTTGTCATGTTATTTTCTACCCACTACAATACCTTTAGAGTGGCCTTTTCCATACAGTTTGTCAAGCATCTGACTAAGGTATGGGTGTTGGCTGGTATTGCTATTTTTCCCTTTGTCTCAAAGAAAAGGACAAGGAAGTCCTCCTAAAGTCTCCAGGTAGAAATAAATAATAAAGGTATTTGGAGGAGGAAGTTAGGAAAAGATGTGCTTTTGACAGACATTCATAAGAATACTTACCATCATTTTGAAGCCCTAAAAACCTGATTAGCCTCTCCATTAACATAAAGATTCATTGCTTATTTGCAAGAGTAATAAATATTCTCCAGACTGATATATATGGGCATTGTAGTCTTTAAAATACAGGAATGATGCTATGTAATAAATGTAATAAATATTCTCCCTGTTTGCATGTATTTCAATCACTAATATTAAATTAAGCTAGTACTAAAGTAAAGATACTAAGAATTCTTGTAAGGGAAGGGTATGCTTCCCTTTCCTTTTCAGAGCTGAACTTAACACTTCCTTGAGCTTAGTATATGAATGAATTTTTGAGAGGGGGGCAGCTCTGTTTACTGCATCTGTCACCTGGGAAAAGATTCATTGGTTCTGTGATTGTGGAAAATGCAGTGTAAGAACCTTCACTGACTGTTTGTGCATATGGCAATGCTGGATTTTGGGGGAAAAAGCCCCTTCAGGTCAAGTCATTTTCTCATTTCTTTCTATTCCTTTTATAAAGGCACATACAAGTGATTAACTTGTTAAGAGAAACAGGAGCACACCTTTCAAGCCAGGACTTGGAGGACATTGGAACAATACTCTGCAGGTAAATGTGATCTATGGTGAGGTGGCCCTAAAATGGGTGTGGAGGGTGATGGTTTTTTCCGAAGGTCTTCAAAGTGGAGAACTTTTAATAAACATTTGGGTTCCTGGCACACGAGGTGGCTCTTTCTGTGCTAGATGAATAATAAGGAAACAAGTGAAGTGATGAAATTAAGAAATCAACTTTGTTTCAAAGCCCCAGTAACTCAAGAGAGTTCCAAAGTAGAGGGTATTGTGGGGCTAAGCGAGCTGGAAGCAAATATATACCCCATTTTTTTCCAAAGACTTTTACTGAGAAAGAGTGAAAAGAAGCTGTTCAAGGTGTGATTTTATAACATCTCTGTTAAAAAATAAAGCTGTACAAAGTGCATGATTTTTATTGTCTTAAAATCCACTTTTCACTTATATTGAAATGACTTCTACTCTAACTAGTATGTAGCATTGTTCTTAAAAATAACTAAATCAAATCAACATATAGGTTTAACCCCAAAACTTGTGAACAGCTGCTCACCATCACAATATTTAATTTTAAGAGGATGTAAGAGCTGGTTTCTCTTAGAGCTGGTTTTCCATACACTTACTTTCAATATATAATGATGTGGATATGTATTATAAAAAGAAATAGATGTTAGATTTCATTTTTTTCCAGTACTGGTCCTGAATTACAAATTAGTCTGAAAATTGTGAGAAGGTTCTATGTATTTCCAAAAATTACTTGTAGTTTTTGCTTCATTTCCTTTTCTCTCTTCTTTTGAAAAACAAACAAAAAAACCCTGAGTACTGGCCTTTATATCAGGACTTGGCAGGAAACCATGAGACTTGCAGGGACCAGCCAGTGCTGTATCAAATCTACAAAACAAGGTCAAGGTAAAGCTTCTGTGTGTCCTGTGTAGAGACTGGACTCTGTCCTTTGAGTAATTCTGGAATTAAGAATCACTAACTGGAATCTTTCTATTGTTGTAACATGCTCAGAGGAGACTGCTAATAAGGCTTTTACCATGGAGTCAAAATATGTGCTTCCCAGGGCGCTGCAAGTGACAGGACAGAACCTGGTTTGTGCAGTTTCCATCTGCCAGGAGGTGAGAGGAGTGGTTTAGGGAATGACATTGCAAATAAACTGGCCCCTTACTGAGCCCTGGTGGCACATGCAGAACCAGTTTGGCTAGCTAACCTGGCAGTAGTATTGTGGTTGTGATGCAGTTTGTCACAGCTTTTTAGGGAACACTGTACACCTGTATCTGTATGGCCTGTACCAGGAGCAGAGCCAGGCAGTGGCCAGGCTTTGAGACAGTGCTGAAGTGGCTGTGGACAGTGGCTGTTCCTACACTGCTCTTGTAAAGCTCAAGCAGTTTCTTTGCTCTTGCTGTTCTAGAGGGCCTGGCATAACCATTTCTACCAAAGTGGACTTTTTTCACAGAACATGATTCAGATGCCTAAAAGTTACTAAATCTGAGGAGCTGGTGTTTGTCCTCTTGCCAAAATGTCTCTGATACTTCTGCAGTGTCCTCAGCTGACCCTACTGACACGCATGTATCCAGTATGCTCTGACTCACTTCTCTGTCCTCTCTCTTACCTCCTCCTTTTCAACCTTCTCTTTGCAGGCATTGGCACCTTCATGGCACTCAACATGTTCACATGGTCAAGCTGTTTATAGAACTAGCTTTTTATAACATCTTCCCTCTGCCTAATCTGAACTATTTTCTCGCATCTCTTCCATCCTGTAAAGTACCTTAAACTGCAGTTCATACCAATCTGAATTTGTCACCAAGGCAATAGATCAACTTCTTGGGGTTTAGAAGGACAAAGCTGCTTGCTTTCTGATAAGATCTGCATTCCTGCACTTAGCTAACTTAACTTTTTCCCCCCTGCAGTTCTCTCTGAATTAAACTATGATCATGTTTCCCCCTTTGCTACCTACTCATCCTCAAACAGACTTTCACAAAAGACCATGAACAGTGATTTTTGTGTTCTAATACTGTCTCCTCAGCTTCCTTTTGTTTAGACTCATGATTTTACAATATAATAGAATAGTTCAGTTGGAAGATTATGGAGATAAAATAAAAATAAATGTGTTGCTTTGGCATTGGTGATGTTTGAGAGGGAAAGGAGTACCAGCCAGAACTGAGGGTTGGACAGTATCAGTGGGAACTCTTGTGTAGGAAGTGGAGATGCACATAGTTATTAAATCTTTCATGGTTTCATTTGCTGGTGTCTTTTTTTAAGTGAGAGGTGTTGCTCTGGTTTTGGTATCTGGTTCATGGCTTTGTTTCACAATGTTAGTGATTTCTCAGTGTTAGTAATCTGTTAAAAATGTCAGAATATCTTCTCGTATTGCAGTAGTATTGTCATCTCTCTGGAAAACCAAACCATGATGAGATAAATTGGGGCACTCTGACTTATTCTGAAAGCTTGTGGAATTCTGGCGTTGGTCAACAGTTGACTTGTGTTTGTTTTTTTAAAGGAGAAAAGCTTGTATAGAATTGAGGTACTTCAAATCTGTACTTCACAAAATTAAATGGGCATAAAGCCAAAACAGCTTTCTCTTTTCATATTCTTAGATTTCATAAAATGGTATTATATGGCATGATATTACATGACATACAAGGATGCAGCCTTTGAAAATCAGCACCTTTCCGAATAAGATGCCTCATCACTTTAACATAAATTTAAGGGGTAAGACTGGGGAAGAAAGGAAAAATAGGCCTCTGCAGGAATTAAGACCAAGTTTCTAATGTCTGCTGTCTTCCAAAGAAGTCTGTCTGTCTCAGTTGAGAGAGATGTGGAGATACTAGCTAAGAGCAGCACACCCAAATGTTTTTTGAATAGAGCAAACTATGCCTTGTGCTGGATGTTTTACTTATTTTTTGAGGATTGTCATCTTAAAAAACAAGAAAAATAAGAAAAACATTTTTTCTCTTCTGCTAGGGTGATGATACACCTGGAAAAAGTAAAGTCTTTCCTGATCACTGTATATAGACACTGAAAAAGGAGAACTACTGATAAAGCACAGCTTTGTGTCCCTGGAAAAGATGAAATCCTAATACATGAGGAGGCAGGAGGGAACCCCAAGGTGTCATTTCACTGTACTTATTACTTCCCAAATCTACAACTGCATTGGCCCTTGTCCTTATAAACCCTCTGAGACCTGAGCAGCCTCACTCCTGGTGACCAGACAGTAACAGAGCACCCCTTAAACTGCAGCTGGATGTTGGTGTGATGGGAGGCACAGAAAGCATAACTGCACTATCAGTGTTCTTGATATCTTAGCTCTGTCATCATCCTGGCTACATTATCCATGCTGAAAGTGTGAACTGGATACATAATTTTTCTGAATGCAAGAGTATTGATAGGCAGGATGCCTGGAATTACCTGCTGTCGAAGGTATCAGTCAGAGTTTAGTAAAATATGTTAGGTAGTTTTTTATCAATAAAGCAGATTTTAAACATCCTGTAAGTGTATATTTAAGCTATCTTTATTCCATTTCATGATATAAAAGTGATGGACTTGCTGCTTAGAGGTTGCACTTGTAGTTGGAATTGCTGGCATAAATATCTTTGAGACAAATACGGAGCAATGGTCCCTATAATGTAAAAGTCCTCTGTATATATCTAAGTTTATGAAGAACACTTGCAGAGTGTAAGGTGGAAATCTGGAATTGGAGAAAATGTTTTGTGGTGCTCTTGATGATAACCAATTTAGTAAATAGTAGGTATCTTCTATTTAGAGTGGTATTTAAATTTTCTCACAAGTTACATCACCTTTTGTTCTCTGGGTCACAGTCCCCATAGAATAAAGTTCTCACTTGATCAGTAAATGGCTGCTGCAAAATTGAAGGTATTTCTGTGTATTTGCATTGCTCTAATGTCATAGAAGGAGACCACCTCACAGTTTTGACCTCTGCAGTGAGGGTTAAATTGCTCTTTCTGAATAGGTGCTATTAGGCAGTTAATTTTCAAGGAAGTGCAGCAGTCTTTGTTTGTTGCTTACAGAGATGCAGCTGAGTTGCCCTGGGTATGTAGCTTGATAATATTTCTGAAAGTCTTTGACCAAAGGGCTTTCCGCTTTGCACGTGGCTGAACGATGAGATTCTGTTTGGCAAACAGACTGCTTCCCTGTCCAGTGTTGGTGATGCTCATAACTCTCTAGGTAGGCTTTTTGTTTGTTCCTTAACCTGTGACCTTACAGTGTTAACAGCAAGAGACTAGACTTTGTGAATAAAGATAATTCATGTGTTCCAGAAGTGGCTGCTAAGCAATTTCTTTCCTTTACTAATGCTTACAGTTTTTCTTTACTAATGCTCACTTCTTTCCTGCAGTTTCCTTACCAACCTCCCACTGAGCTTCCTGTTGGACCTCCTTTGCCTTCCTCTGTTTCCTTATTGCTTCTGAGAGGCCTTTTTTTTTGTGATGGCAGTTTTCATCAATGATTTATTGATGCCAGACTGAAGCACTGTTAAACCTCTTAGTACCCCACTACTACTTCCTTGTTCCCCAAAGGCCCCAGCTGTAGATCACGTGGGGGTTGCATGAAGGAACACAGACAGAGACCATTTGCTCTCCCTTTTTGTTCCCAGCCTCTGGTACTGCTGCCATTAGAGGCTTCCACTCCCATGAAAACATATTTTCAGGTACTTAAGTGATTTAATCAACAACAGAAGTGATTTCAACCTAGCAGAGAAGTGTATGTTGCAGCCCTGCTTTCATGGTTTCTTCCATGAGGTTTCTTCCTGATTGTCCCTTGCATCTTTGAGCCTTCTCCACTCTTCACCACGTCTGCCTGGTTTGATCATCACACCCAGAGGCTCATCACCATCTCCATCCCTGCTGCCAGCACAATGCCTCTCACCCACAGCGGGCTCTGGTTAAGGCAGCAAACTCTGAACTTAATAAGGCTGGGGAGGATTCCCCCTCTCTGAACGAGATTCAGCCTCACTTGATGATTATCAGCATGGTTCTGCTGAAACAATCTGCAAGCTCATGGCAAGCTCAGGTCTGAAGCCTCACACATGCTGATATCACTCAGGATTCCCATCAGTTCCACCAGCCTTCCCATTAGTTCAGTCTGTCTACAGGCTTGGTACAGACTGGCATGATTTTGCATAAGTACAGGCCCTTTTACCAAAATGAAAGTTAAAAATGAACCTTAAGTATTACGGATGGGACTACCAGCAGATGTGCAAAGAAATAACATTGTGTGCATTCCTCTGAAAACTTTAACTCACTTACTTGTATAGGATCCATTCTGATCCTTTCTATTGCTTGTTATATGTGGCAGACAGAGGTCATCTTTGAAAAGCTTTTCTCATTTTTTGCTTGCTGCCCATTTAAATCCTACAAATTGTTTTGTAAAACTCAACTATAGCTGTGTTACTGTCCAAATGATACCACATAAATATACTTAGTGTTATAACTTCTGATAGCAAACATAGTTATGCAAACTTGGGGGTTTCTTAGTGGTTTTAAGTAAGTCCTGTGGATTCCTGGCACATCTGCTTGGGCTCTCACTCAGCTACGTCTTGATTTAGCCATTGCCCTCCCCCCAACTCATTTCATGAGATAAATATTGTGTTGTGAAATATGAAACTGCATGACTTTTTTTTCCCCTTTGGTCATAGTCACACCCACTATGTGAAACTAGCCTGTTGTAAGTACTTATAGAACAGCCCTATTAATTTAAGGAACTGATTCATCAAGCTGTGTTGCTTGCTCAGCTATTCAAAGCTGTTGTAATAGTGTTCCTTACCTCTCGAGCCTGGCAGCCATGTTGAGCCTGTTCTGGTTCAGCCTTTGCCTGCTGAGCTAATTGACAGGACCCAGGAGCTCGGTGAAATGGAAAAATTTAGAACCAATATTAATTATTTTTTTTCCAGCCTTACAGCTAGAGGCGATGTTGATGGGCTGTATGCCTGGTACCTGGCTGGTGCAGACCTGAAGCAAACTGGTTATGATGGCAGGAATCCCCTACAAGTAGTAAGTGTCCATACAGCTGTGCTCTGTTGGTGTGCTACCTGAGTGAGTAATAACACACAATGTCAGATAATATTCATTTGGGAAAAAATATGTATTGCATTGTGGACTATAAACTCAACTGGAATTGGTTACAAACTCAAATCTGGTGCTGTTGTGAAGTAATAAATACTGGGAGCAAGAATTTTCTCATCTATGTCAGAGGAATTAAAATTTAAATTGGATTTTAATTATTTTGTGGTAACATATTCTTAATTCCCACAAGTGAGTATTTGCATGTCCTGGTGCACAGGATGGCAGGATTTATTCATGTTTTTACTTACAGGCAGAGGCTACAGGACAGAAGGAGGTTCTTGACTTTCTTAGAAAAAACCAGGGAGAAGGTAAGATCTCATTCTCCAGTGCTGGAGTTATGAAAAGGATGGATCAGCACATACCTGTATGAAGAGGGATCTTGTATTTAAGCTCTAGTTCACCCTGGGACATCTGGGTTCAGCTGCTGTTCCTGTCTTGGTTTCTGATATGACTCCGAGAGCTTTAATCCTTCTTTGTAGAGTGAGGCCAATGTTTATTACTCTTTCTGCCTGAGCCTGGAAGTGCTTTATTGTGCGTTCCACATTGTAGTTCTAAACTTGGTTGGAAATAGAAAAGCTACCAAAATAAAACCACGGAGGGCAAAAATGTGACGTTCCATCAGCCTGTTGCAATAAGTTGCTCCTCTGTCTGGCCTGCCTTAGAGAGGAAATGCCCTTTATGAGGCACGTTGGCCAGGCCTGGCTCTCAGGGTGCCGTGCCCCGGCACAGAGGTGTTCCCTTCCCCAGTACAGCTGCATGGCCATCACAGCCACTCAGGAGGGGCCACTGTGCCACCTGCAGCAATTCCACCTGTCCTCTCCCTCTAGCTTTTAATGGAGCGCTGCCCATCTTCTGGGGTAACACAGTCAGCCACCATGGGAAATGTGGGCCAGATCCTTCACAGACCGGGGTTACTTGTACTGCACACATGGGCTGCAGAAGGCTCTGTCACAGAGCTCTGCCCAGGGGCTGCTCCCACTCCAGGCACAGGACAGGGCAGTGCCATGGCCTCCCTCTTCCTCAGGCTGCAGATGCAGCTGCCTGGCCGCCCCTGACACGAATCCCTTCTGTGCTGCCGTCATCCAGGGTGTGTTTCCCAGGCCATGTGCATGTGTGTGCCTCGTGTTGAGAGCATCCAATCTGACAAGTCTCTCTACAGGGAACTTGTTTGGGCATTTGACCTTCTCTGGGGCTGTGCTGTAACTGGAAGCATTTAAAACACTCGCATTTCATTTCTCAGAGCTCCTTTCTGATGCAATACATTGTTGATTTAGATTTCTCCAATATATTGGCAAGTCTAATCCCAATTGAAATATTGGGATGAGATGATCTCCTTTATTTATTAAAATTAGCACAAAATGTAGTTAAAGGTTTTGCTGCATCAGTGGTTATCTGGCCGCTTGTGTGTCCCATTTGAGAGATATTAGAGGGGACTGTAATTGGAATTTTTTATTCACTCTGTACTGGTTTAAATGAATGAAGGACACAATCAGGCACATTTTTTTGCTTTCAAGTTTTGGGGTTTTCTTTGGTTTTACCTGATATAGAAAGATTAGATCCAATCACAATCTTGAGCATTTAAATGGAAGTTTCCCATGGTCAGGATGACAATGCTAAAAATACCATTAGAATATGAGTTATGTTGCAAAGGGATTTCCACTTTCACTGAAATAGGTCTGCAAAAATCACTTTTCTTTTGTAAGTGGGGAGCAAATGTGTTAAATCCTCAGCTCTTCCATGGATCACCTCAGAATTCCTTTGGACTGAGCCACCAGCAGTGTAGGCGGTCTGAAGGAAGTCTTCAGCACTGCATGAGAACTGGCTTGGCAGGCTACAGGGTAATCTGTTCTCAGCAAGGTTTTGGGTACTGCCTAGTTCTGAATATCCATTTTCTCTTTCTCCAGAGAAAGATCTGTAGAAGATGGTCACTGCTCATCAGGAATACCAGCTTGAAACATTCATGGTGTTGAGCCGTTATGGGAGGAGAAGAGGACAGGAAAAATGGTAGCGCTGCTTGGGGCACACAGGAACACTAGAGCTTAGAAAGATTCTCTATTTAGGATCACATTCATTTTCTAAAAATTATTTGCTCCCTTTATTTTGTAATCGCATTTTTGGAAAGAAATTCTTTTAAACAAGTGAGGCTGGACTCTATTGCTGTTCCTGTACAAGCTGTGTTTTTAAAGAGACCTTTTGAATGTTCTTATGTTAAATCACTGAGGATAGTATTGCAGGCATAGCAAGTAGAAATGCTGTGGTGAATTCATACCAAGAAAAAAACGTGGATTGTGCATTTCTGGGTTTCAACTAATAAAATCTCTGAGGAAGAATGTTGATTTCACTTTGTCTGTTTTTTTGCAACAACTTCTATCATTTCAGTTGCAATTACAGCAATTGTGAGTGTCAGTGTAAACAATTGAATCAGTCATGGGCATCTGCCTGCAGTTGTGTACTAGTCTTCACCAGTCACTATAAACCCTGACTTGAAATGAGTAGGAGGCAGATGCCATAAAGCATGTTTGTGGGACTGTCTAAGTGAATTGATTGTTTTGTTTCTAATAGCATCTTTCCCACATCCTGACCGGAATATAATCAAGATTGCTACATGCTGGACGCATAATTCTTTGGACTGTAAATGGGATCTCAGTATTAACAGACCCCAAGTTTAAAGTCCCAACACTTTCAGACTAAAGAAAGAAGGCAGTATGCATCTTTACAGCTGTGTCTGCCCTAGAATATGTAAATATAGAGAATACTTCAGGCAAATGCATATATCGGAGATGGCAACTTTTCATTTCACCTACAGCTTCTACAGTAATCTGTGTGGATTTTCTATCTGCTGCATCTGAAGGGAATCTTTGAAGTGCAGATAGTTTTTTCTTTTTCCTCTTTATACTGTTCAACCTTCCCACAGCTATTCTTATCATGGAGAAAAGCTGCATGGACTACTTGCTGAGCCTGCTAGTATTAAAAGATTCCCAAGGTATGTTGTATGTCAGATCCCACTAAAACAAGGTAACTGTGCATGTAGTCTGAGAAAACGCAGTGTACACTCCAGTTAAAAACAAAACCAAATCATAAAAATGCCCGATTAATGTGAAGAGTAGTGCACATCTTCACTATGGTCACAAAAATTACAACTATGCTGTCTCATAATTAAATAATTGATATTACATAGCACTGAACATACTTTAGATTGAATAAAATGCAGAATTAAGTAAATGAGATCTAACATCAAAAATCAGGCATCAAATTCATCATCTTTTTTGGTGTCTTATCTGTACATACATAAAGGTGATGTGTGTAGCACAGCAATGTCTGAAAATTTTTACAATCAGGAGTAACATCATGCATGGACTCTTCTTCCTGTGGTATTCTAACCTATTATCTTAATTCTTGCCTCCTCAGCTGTCTAACAGCTGATGTACTGAATCCCTTGATAAACTTCTCTACAGGTGACTTTCTTGGCACTGGAATTTTTAAATTATTCTCAGATGCCATCATTTGTCCACAACTGCATCCATTCTTTATTTCTGCACCAAAATGACTTACTGCAACACAGAAAGAAATGTCAGTATTTTTCTCATATTTTTTAATAAAGGCTCATCTGAGCTCCAGAAAACTTTCTAAGCAATAACTTACATTTTTAAAATACTATATCCATCTAAAGTACAAAACATACTTTTTCTTTTGAACAAAGAATTGTATTCTGGTGTGAATTACTGAAATAATAGGTCATACTAGTAAAACTGAAGGAGAGGGAAGAAAACAGCCAACCATTTTGGCCCTGCACATAAATCAGGAAAAGACAAAAAGGACAACATTTTGAGATGTGATCCAGTAAAAATACTTTTAGTTAGAAGCTCATAAAGTTAAAATGAAATGGTTTGGGTCATGTTTACAGTAAGAATAAAACAGTATTAGCCTCTATCTGACAAACTTGTACAGAAATAGATATCAAATTAGTATGTCATCTTGCCTAAGATAGTGATCCTGCAGCTTTTTAGAAAATTTGTGATTTGCTTTATAAATAGACCAATATGTTTTAATGGCAGACATATGAATGCAAATTTATTGTTTATTTGAGGAAGANTATATATATATATATATATATATATAAAATTTTAATTCAGGAACTGTTAACAGTCTACAAGTGTTAAGAGAAACTGTGTATAGGGTGCTCTGGCAAGAATCATCCAATCAAGACCAAAAACTTCAGGTCTTGACTCACTGTTGGAGATGAACTTCAGTAACACTTTGGAGATCCTGTGTTGTCTTGTTCATCTACTACACCCTTTGCTTCATGCTGGTGATTTAATAATCATAATTATACTCTCTGTGATAACTCCCAGTCTTATGATGAATCTATTTGTGTGTAGTAACCTTTAAGTTTTGCATAGTTATTGCTCAAAAGTAAAATCTAAATATTAGTAAGGAATAAAACTGTTCCTATTTGTTTCAGTTACTGTAAGCAGCAGTGTCTTTCATTAGTTAAAGTATGCTAGACATCCCAGAGGCAGCCTAATTTTTTTAAACATCCTTCAGATAATTTTGGAAAAGATTCAATACACCCTTCTTTTTCTCCAGCAATCTTCTGCTCACTAAAGGGTTGCAGATTAAGCAGCCATACAGGGCCATTGGTAATGCAAACACACTCATTCCACTGCCAGGACTAACTGCAGGTCCATTTCATAATTTCTCAAACAGCTTTAACTCCACTCACCAGTGATGTCCACGTACCCTTCCATAGCTGCATCCAATTACAGTTTGGGAGATCTAGCACATACTGTGAGGATCATCTGCAGATCTGTGCTTGATATTTTAAACACAGTACAGATTGAATTGGAATGGTGGAAGCTGGAGAAAGTTACTTTTTTTTTTTCGGGTGCAGAAAAGCATGTGATATTTTTAGTAGCAGTTTTTAATTGGAACATAAAGTGGCTTTTTTGTTTCTGCTAGGAAATGGCTGTGGCTCCCATTCTTTTCATTTCTCAGTCTAACAGTGCAAGTGGTCAGGCTGTAGTTTTCCTTGCCCTGCAGAATCACCACCGGCTCAAATGCCACACTAGCAAAGTGCACAAGCTCTCGGGCTGCACCTGTGGGAGCATCTGAGAGGCTCCTGTGGGTCTGGGACCATCCTGTTGTACACAATTTCAGCAGTGACTAAAGAACAGCATAAAGGCATGATCAATCATGTGAGACTTGTAACTGCTGCACAAATGTTGGATTTTTTTCCAGTGTTAAATCCTTTAAGTTGCAATGATGTGGGAATGAGTGCTGGTGCTGGAAGCTCTGCTGCCTCTCCGCAGAGGAGACGCTATGAATGCCTCCTCTAAAAGTCAAACATTACATCAATTCTACAGCTTTCTTCACTTGAAAGACAACACCCAGCTTCCACTTTGTTTCTTTTTCCTAATGATCCAGCTCATACTGCCAAGGGATAGGGACTACTTGGCCTATGTCAGCACTTCTCTTAACACTGCAGAAAGCAGAGATTTGCACAACTAACAAGTCCAAGTTCCTGTCTGATTTGAGCTACAGCTTTTCTTTCCTGAATGCAACCACTTTATTTTTTATTGATGGCTGAAAATATTAAGTTCTGTTTGGAGATTCTCTTACAAAACTGTCATGGGAGGGCATTCTTAATTATTTGAAAAATCAGCATGTGTTTGCTGTCCTATTGCATGTTGTGGTAAACTGTTAACATGTGACAAGGCTAGCTGACCCCCTGACAGATTGACTGTGTCTGATCAGTATTTGCTGAATTAAATCAGCTGTTCAGCAAGGCTTCAGTATCTGCTTCCTCCTCTTAAACAGCTAAATAACTCCAGTTCTGCATGTCTTAACTTAGAATTACTATACTGTAGCATGTCTCAGTTGTCTCATACAAGCATTTTGCTGTTCAGCAGTGAGTGATAATGAAATCTCTCATCTGGAACTAAGCCCCTCCTTGAATCAGTTTCTTTGTTTGCAGTCTTCTGAATGGTCTGATCTGCTAGGATTCTTCCAAAAAGATCATGATCTAGTTGGAAGATTCCTTCATTTTTCAGGCTTGTTCAAGTAGTGAGATGAGTAAGGAGAGAAATGTGTCCCTTGTGCATAGAAGACAGAGTGAGGCCAGTTCCACTTACGCACAGGGCATTAATGGATCCAGGGCAGGATCAAATGCAGCCATAGGGGTAATCCCCTTCTCCAGGTACCTATGCTGATCCCTGCATAGGACCTATTACAGCAGTTGAGAAACAAAATGCTTTTAGTTTCCAGCAACACAATGTTTTAGATCACTGAGATACAGCTCAAGTAATTGTATGGTGGGTGAAAATAAGAAATTTATAAAGAACTGATCAAATGTGCACAGCATATATTACCAGCAGTGCTGCTGATATGTTTGTGTCTCTTCCAAGTGGACTCTATCAGTGGTATAATCATCTTCTAGACTAATAAGACTAGTCTTTCCATGATTCTTTAACAGTGTTTTATGACACAGTAGTGTTTGATTGCATGTAACAACACCTTAATTTTAGTGACTCTTTCAGAAAAGCTACTAATGTAGAAAGCTTATAAGATATGTAAAGTACCCTACTGAACCATACAAATGAAGCTGTGGGACTCAAATGTTGCCATCTTAGATAGTCCATGAGTCAGAATGAAATCTGGTACTACCAGATTTATTATTTTGCAAAGTGTCTATCTGAAAATTACTTTAGAAACTTCATTATACATCCATTTGTTTACCTGTGATCAGCTGAATGGGAAGAGGCAGAAGCCTGCGTCTCCAAAGCGTAGCTGAGACAAGAATCCTGAATCAGGAGCAGAATGTCTGGTGTGAACCACACTAAACAGCACTACATAACCTGGCTCCATTGGGAAGGGCTGATTCAAACCCCAGGGTCAAATGATTTGGTCCGTGATGTCCAAATCTATGTTGCTGTCTGACCAAATCTGCTGTGGATGTACCAGGGGGATATAACAAGTGAGGCCCATGCTCCCCACGGGCTGGCAGGGCAGAGGCAGTGCCCCTTTCCCCCTCTCCCAGCCCTGCCAGGGCTTTCCTGTTGGGACACGCTCAGCCGGTGCATATCCTGCACACTCCCACTGGCGTTTTGAGCTTCACACCAGCACCTCCCTCCCACTCCAGGATGCTGCACATCAGAGGGAACCCATGGGAAGGTGCCAACCAACAACATCCTGCAGCTTCGCTCCGCAGCCTCCTCCGTACGCAGGCACTGCCAGGCCTCGGCATTGCGCGACCTGCTGCGTGGCACGTTGCACAACCAGGCAGGAAAAGGCTGAGATACCATTCCCTGTCCTGCAGCAGCAGTGAATACCACAGCAATAAATAACCGCTCTCAAGCTTTCACATCTCCTCAGCTTCCACATGGAACCAGAAGAATGGTGGCCAGGGGAGCTACTGCCTGGCCAAAGCTGCCTGCTAAGTATCCTCTGCAGTACGGATAAGCTTCATTATTACATTTATGTGCACAATTAATGTGTTTCTTCTCCAGTGCCACTGTTGTAGATCCCATTAGGTTCTCGTGCTTGGTATTTGACATTCCCAGATGCTGGTTTTAAGAGCTTAAAAGTGAAGTTAGATAAGACTCCACACAGTAAAAGGTGCTTAGAAAGGGGCAAGAGAATGACAATGTTTGTTTACATGAGCTGGTTATTTCTACATGAAAAGACTGATTATTAGCATAGAAGGAAACGACAGTCCTGGCAATTCAATACCAGTGATCATGTATAGCAAAGAAAAGAAGTTCAGGGTGAAGAAAAAGGAATCCTAATGGCAATCTTTTGCTGAGAGATATGGAGTTATCACAATTAGAACAGACAGTTGTAAATTAATCCTGTTATATGCAAGCAGCTGCTGTGCTGGGGAGATTCTCTGATGCTGATTGTGCCCAAATAATTACACTTGCATCTTCCAGGGGTGTGGCTTCCTTCCTGGACATGTTTTGCTGTGGATCTTTGTGACCAGGGCCCAGTAAACCTGGGATTTCAATGCATCAAATTCTTTCTGTGGCAAATCTGAATTTCTGATTGCCACTGAAGGGTCAGATTGGTATGACACGATTCCAGCACCCTTGAGGCATCCAGCAAAGATCTCTGTTAAATGCTGTAGAGCTCCAGGGCTTCAGGGCAAAGGCAACCATCCTGATATCTCTACTGTCTGACAAGAGTGTGATGTGACATAAGTCAGTTTATTTACTTGGACCACTTTGACCAAGATCTCTGCCCACAAGTATGTCACCATTCGCCACTATTGTTTGGAAAGTTCTATATTCAAGGACATAAAACCAGAAATATGAGATGTTGCTAAAAATTACCATACTACGTCAGTGCAAAGTTACACTCTGTATCTTCAATAGCTTGAACCAGAAAATACTTATGAAATCTCGACAGATAGCCAAATAATTAGTAATTACTTCCTTTCTCATGGCTTTATGGGATAGGACATGTAATCCTGAAAAAACAACTGGTTGGTGAACATGAAAAATTAAGTTGGTACAAGGTTTGTGATGGCTACCACAATTAAGCATTGCAGTTTAGTTATAAAGTTACTGAGGCAGACTTAGTGCACAGCAGCTAATCTTCAATATGAATTGCTTGGCTGAACTGTTCAGAAAAAGTGACTGATTTCCAGTGGTACCTTTCAGGGTCTAGCCTGAAACTTCATGGTAGACTAAAAGGCGACTGGCATTCAAAGAAAGTTACCTCTTATGGTCTATAGAGTCAGGACACTGGGAAGTGAAGCATTCAAAATTGGTTGTGTCAAAATTGGGTTCACTGGCTATTTAATTTGTATTTTTATATCAAATTAAAAAAAAAAGAAGAGAGAGAGAAAAGAGAATTGATTGTGAGGAGATTAAAAAGTAACCATGAGATCAAGTTTTCCTGAAATTTGAAATACTACAGAGACTGTTTATCGTGAGTTGATTGCAAAATGGGACTCGGTGCATTCATTTCTCGTGCACACATCTTTGTGTCCAGCTGTGGGCTCCTCAGTACAAGACAAGGAGCTACTGGAGAGGATCCAGCAGAGGCCACAAAGATGATGAGAGGTCTGGAGCATCCCTCTCATGAGGAGAGACTGTGGGAGCTGGGCCTATTTAGTCAAGAGAAGAGAAATCTCAGAAGAGATCTCAGTGCATAAAAATATCTCAAAGGTGGGTGCCAAGAAGATGGTGCCAGCAACAGGATGAGGACCAATGGTCATAAAATAAAACACAAGAAGTTTCACCTTAACATGAGGAAGAACTTCTTCACATTCAGGGTGGCAGACCACTGGAACAGGTGCCCAGAGAGGTCCTGGTCTCTGTCTCTGGAGACATTCACATGTTCCTGTGTCACTGCTCCAGGTGACCCTCCCTTGGCAGGGGCTTGGACTGGATGATCTCCAGAGGTCCCTTCCAACCCTGACTATTCTGTAATTCTGTGATCTCCAGCTGTCATCTCAATGCTGGGGCTTCTGAACTTACCGAGGAAAGTCAAGGCAAAACATGATCTATATCAGGGCTGTCGAACTACCTCCCTGTTGTTTGCAATGTGCTTTTCCTAATGTTTTTTATGGCCAGAGTTGAAGCTTCTCCTTAATAGGTCTTGATGCAGAGGTGGACGAATCTCCCAGGACACATCTGTTTGACAGCTCACACACCATTTCTGCAGCACAAGGATTGGTCTTCACACATTTTTCACATTTTTTTCCAGCTGCTGATGCACAGGAAATTGCACCCTCTGAACCAGCCTGGAAGTGTTCATAGCCTTGAGGTCTCCTTATTCTAGACTTGTTATTAAACTGATACGTTTAACAATTAAACTGAAAATCTGAAGTAGAAAACAGAAAATTTATACTGTTACTTACTTCTCACTGTGGTGCTACTGAATACAGGCAGAGCAAATACAGCAGAAAAATTCTCCCAAAAAGGAAAAAACTACATTAATATGTACAATATAATTTACAGTTAGCTTCTGGAATGAACCAGATGTAAAGTCAGAACAAGGAAATGGTGAAAATGAGAATTTCGCATGAAGTTGGTATGTAACCTCTGTAGTACTCAGGGACATTGAACTGTCTGTTTAGACAAAGCATGAGATATAGACCCCTCTCCTGCTAAACTGATAATTTTGGATTTAATCAAAATCGTGTGCACACAATAGTAGCATTTCCAATAAAATGTGAATTTGTGGCTTCATAAGAAGCTGTCAGCCATTTTAATTTTTAGCACTTCTTTATTAATTTACCTACTGAATGGCAAGCCCACAGTCTTTCTAAAAGTTCTTGGTTGGAAAAACATCCTTATCCATTTATCTACAAATCACTTGATGTTATTTAGGCAATAAGCTCAAAAGGCTTCCTATTTATAAGGAAGCATTAGGCCATCTCTCAGGGTGTTGATTACTGCAAACCAAGTTACTATCAAGCTGTTATTACGCTCACATATGACACATAGTGTCTAGCACTGCTAGATTGACAAATGAGTTTGAACCAAGTAAAGTAAACATGAAGTTGCCCCATCAGTGTTTGCTATGAACATATGGAATGCTGATTTCCCAGGGTGGGAGAAAATTCACTTGCAGAGATTTTTTTTTCTGTTACGAATATTAAAAGTACTTCATAGGACATGTCAGACTCTGGGTCTTTGTTTAAGAAACTTCCAACCTAATTTTAGGTGAGCACTGATGAGCAAGAATCAGTAGGGAAATAATGAGGAATGTAAAAATGATAAGCAGAGAGATGGTAAGCTCCATGTCCATGCTTGGTTTGCATGCTGGATTTAAGTCTACAATTGTCAAATAAAACATGTTGTTGTACAAGGAATAATACTTTGGGTTGTCCTATGCCATTCCACAATGTTACCTGTGGAATAAGGTATTGGCAGAAAAATATTAGGAGCTTTTGCCCAAGAAGCATGGGGATATTGATTGATAATAATGACAGCACCTCCAAGTCATTTTTCATAACTTCATTTTTTCAAAGTAGAATTTCCCTGAAATATAATCTTCCTCTCATTACCAGAGCATTCATGATCTTCCATATTCTGCCATGCAAACAGCACAGCCTTTTATGTCCTCCCACAAGCTTACCCTTCATCTTCACTTCCTCCCAGACCAGCTCTTTGTCTCCTACAATCACCCCTGGCACTATGTCTCCTTTTGTGCTGCCCTCTTTGTTTGACACTATCAGGTGACTAGTATTTGCTTTCCCCTTCCAAGAAAATTGCCTGCTGTACAAGGTGCTCAAGCCATTGTGTTCTACATTACAGTGGGCTGCTCCTCCAGGTTTCAGAAGTGTTGGTGCACTCAGCTCTCGACATCCAGTGCAAAGAGGCCATGCTGGTGGGCAGCACAGTCCTTTTCATTACGTTTGTGCTGACTACAAACACCTGGGACACCACCTGCTGCTTGCCATTTATCACACTGTGATCCCTTAAAAACCAAGCACTGTAGTCATATATATGAAGCTGAAAAGAGTGGGATATAAACAGTACTTAGTTTAACCCTCAGAAGAAACAAAGGACTAATTACTATTCCTTCTAATACACCTAAATTTCCCCTCTATATAATTTCAGAACCAATTCTATTATTTTACTGCTTCAATCACCTTTCATACCTTCACAGAGGAAGGTATTGCTTATCCCTTGAATAGTGCTGTCTGTCCATTTCCACACTTGGGCACCTCTACTCTTCCACCTTTCAAAGTCTTCAGCCTGTTTTCTGAGACTCTACCTAGTGAAGGGAGGAAACAGGATGTTAGCTTTCTTGCTTTCATAATTGAGGGTATACGGGTGAGAAACAGAACTTACTCAATACTTATATAATAAAATTAAAGGTATGTTTACTCATTCACAGTAAAACCACCAACACTTATTAAAAAGAAGTCCAAAGCAGAAGATGGTTCATCCTGCCTAAACTCTAAGCATAGAGATTCTGGTACCTCAGAGAACGCTGGCTGCCTAAGGCAGGTCCCCACTTAGTGCTGAGTCCTTTAGGGGTAATCTGCCATGTGTGTCTGTCCCTGGACCAAAACAGAAGTGGGATCCCTGTGGATTATATATCTCACCAGTGCAGCAGCAGGTTCTGACTGGTTTGGCTGGAAAGGACTCTTGAACCCAGTTAGTATGGACAGTCAGGTTATTATTTAGCTGGGTGGTATTGTGGAGTTGTGGGTGTGGGTGTGAGTTTGTGTTTGTCAGAGGCAGGCGAGAATTGCCAGTGTAGTTAGTGAAGGATTATATATAAAATACAGCCCATGCAGTCATGCTGCACATGCTGTACACATCCCTGGCAGGAGTGGACGACCTAGAACACTGTGTCATAGCACAAATGCCTCTTCTTACAGGGTGAGAATAGCAGTCTTGCTTCCACAGATTTCCATGGACGCCAAGGACGGAGGTCCCCTTTGAGTGAATTACAAACAGTGCACCCTTCTTTATCCAAGGCAAGAGAATATGCTTTTAGAAGAAAGAAAGGCTCCAGAAACCCCCTGTGGTTTGGGATATCTGGAAGAAGGCACAAAATTAAGTTCTGTGTTTGAGTGTGAGAGGGCAGAGCAGAAGAGCAGGAGCTGGTTTTACCAAAGCAGACATAAACGCCTCCAGCCTAGATCCGGGAAGCTTCCTCAGCATGAGGTTTGCATAGGCTCCTAGAGCAACCTGTTCTGGTCCCAGCTCTCCTGTTTCTGGTGCAGCACCACGTTCACATGAGCCGTGCACAGCCACGAGGGCTCCTCCCTCCCTTGCTCCTCTGTGACGCCTGTATGGCCATGTCCTCTGGGACCGCTTGAGTCCCTTATATATTTTTAAAGGGCCAAAGATCATAGGATCTGGAACACCAAAATTCATACACAACACTCAGTTCTTTAAACATTCAAAGCACTACATAAACATTAGTGAAGCCTCATAAGATGAGGCAGGTAAGCATTATCTTCCTCTCAAGGTGTGGTGAAGTGAGTTGGTTGAGGCCGGAGGCTGAGTCACTGGCAGAGCAAGGTTTACCATCCACATCCTTTTGAAATGGTGTCTCCTGTGCTGGCTGGCGAGAGCAGCATGTGGTCAGGCAATGCAGGCAGCCTGGCACCACCACCACCCAGCACCCCCACTGCCACCATGGGGAAGCTGACTGTGGGGTTACCATAATTCCTATCCTAAGGTTACGGGGTGTTAAGGCCTTTTAGCTCACCCCAACAGCATGGCTCAGAAACCTCCATGAAAGAGATTTCACTGCTAGTCTGTCAAAGTTCAGGGTGTCTTTCCTTCCTGTTGGCTGTCCAAAATCTCTGAACATCAGGCCCTACTTCATGTTTCTCAGTCCCAGCTTCTTAGTCCTGCCTTTCTGAAACCAAGGTCAGGAACATTCAGGAGCAGAAAGTGACCTCTGGACAGGTGCAGTGCTTCCCAAAGGTGACTCCTCAGGACACCTGAGGAAACAGCAGCAGTGCTGTGGGAGAGTGGGGGAAGATGGGGCAAACCCAGGCACTCACACACAGCAGGCGGTTTGTCATACAATTTCTAAAAAAAATCCCCAGGAGACTCAATCTGGCAGAGAACACTCCCAGACTAGAAGCGTGTACCTGTGCTACCCCTCTCGAGGGCCGGGCAGCACATGGCAACACCACCAGTTCACTCAGGGATGTCGGAGGGCTTTTGTAGACAGACTTCTCTTCTGAGAGAACATTGGCCGGTGGGGAACGAGAAGAGAGTCGGCTCTGAATGCCGGGGATGGCAGGCAGGAGAGCGCACCTCAGGCCTGCCGGGGAGCCGGCTGGGCGGGAAGTGGCCATCCTCGCCAGGCGCGACGCCACAAGCACGGATCCCGGGCCAGGCCGGGCGTTCACACTGCGGCGGTGAAATCCCCCGGAGAACGTGACGTGCCGGTTTAGGGCTTTTTTTTGGTTTTGTTTTGTTGTTTTGTTTTCCACGGCTGCCAGCCAGGCGAGGGGGGCTGGCAGGGTGCGAGGGCAGGCGGCCCGTCAGCGGCAGCGCCTGTCGGGAGGGCGCAGGGTGGAGTCTCTTACTCACCCCCCGGAGCCACCTCCAGCTTCGGCGAAACCTGTCGAGCAGTTTCCCCCGGTGGCAGGGCGGAGGGCAGGAGGGCGGCGGGAGGAGAGAGGGAGGGAGGAAACGCGCCGCCTCGGAACAGGTTTGTCCTTCTCTACCTGCTGACGTTCGGCCGCCCCAGATGATAGCTGGAAACAAAACCGCCCCGTCAGTGCGAAGGCAGCCTGGAAAAACTGGTCGTGTGAGGGGCGAGGGCAGCATTCCTGGCTGCCGCGCAGGGGACGGCTCATCACCGCGAGGTACCGCGCGGGTATAAAAGGGCCCCGCACGGCCAGGCGCGGCAGAGGGGTGGCCGTGGCACATGGGTAGCAGGGACCGGCCGTGGGCGCCCGGCCCGGGCTGCCGCCGAGCTGTGGCTCCTCTGGAGAATGGCTTTTTTTTTTTTTTTTTTTTT